>JAGGCT020004051.1:216110-226110 GCA_017654935.2 Phymorhynchus buccinoides
AATGCCCGGAGGCAGTGCCACACCAGTAAAGTCCCGATTTTTTTTATAATACAGATATGTGTAGCGGTAACCACGCCTCGGTTAAACCTCATCGGCTATGGTACCGCTACAGTATATAAATATAGTCAAGAAACTCAGGTTTGAATTTGGATGGAAGTTCAGTTTAACGTCGCGTATCGGCTTTCGCCATGTACGACGGGCTGAACAAACCAACCATGGTATAAACAAAAATTTATGTTCCTGAATCACTGTCTTAGCCAAAAGGCCGAGAAGCGATCAGAATTCTCAGGTTTGAATGGATGAAAATGATGTTTTATGTCCTCTCGGTCATAGACACATATGGGACATTTGTAAATACAAAGATGGAGGGAACAATACTGGCTGCAATGCCCGGAGGCAGTGCAACACAAGTAAAGTCCCGATTTTTTTTTTTTAACAATATAGATAGGTGTAGGTTTGAATTTGGATGGAAGTTCAGTTTAACGTCGCGTATCGGCTTCCGCCATGTACGACGGGCTGAACAAACCAACCACAGTATAAACAAAAATTTATGTTCCTGAATCACTGTCTTAGCCACAAGTCCGAGAAGCGATCAGGAAGTTGTTTGAATTGAAGAAATAAGGGTTTACGCCCTCTTTGGCCTTTCGGCCATGTGGGGCATTAGGGTTTTACTTGAAGATATAAAGAGAGGGGGGGTGGGCGGGGGAGGGGGGGGGGGGGGTGACATTTGAATTGAATAATAATAGTGTTTTACGCCCTCTTTGGCCTTTCGGCCATGTGGGGAGAACATTTTTTGAATTGGGGATGGAAGTTCAGTTTAACGTCGCGTATCGGCTTTCGCCATGTACGACGGGCTGAACAAACCAACCAGGGTATAAACAAAAATTTATATTCCTGAATCACTGTCTTAGCCAAAAGGCAGAGAAGCGATCAGAATATGATCAATATTTTTTTTTTTTTTTTTTTTGGGGGGGGGATTTTTTACCTGTGCCCAGTTATATAGGCGAAACCCCAGGTAAAACCGGACCGCAAAGACAACAACAACTGCATGCAAGATATTTGCAGATGATACTAAAGTGTATAATCGTTCCCAAAATTCAGATGTACTGCAAAACGATATTAACAGACTCATAGAATGGTCAGAGAAGTGGAATTTATATTTTAACGCAGGAAAATGCAAGGTTATGCACGCGGGGTACAATAATCCAAGTAAAGGATATGAAATTACTCATGGCTCATCTAAGCATGTTTTAGATACTTGTACAGAGGAGAAGGACCTAGGGGTTATATTTGATTCAAAACTCAAATTTGATAAGCACATCACAACAGCGATAAATAAAGCCAGTAGGATGCTGGGCTTGATCAGAAGGAGTTTTAAAAACTTAAATAAAGAGGTGTTCATAAATCTTTACAAATGTTTAATACGGCCTCATCTTGAGTATGGAAATATAATTTGGAATCCCTTTCTTAAACGACAGTCCAGTGCAATTGAGAAGGTACAGAGGAGAGCAACCAAACTGATAAAATCCATGAAAAATTTGGATTATGAGGACAGGCTAAGTAAATTAGACTTGCCATCTTTAAAATACAGAAGACTAAGGGGAGATTTGATAAATGTTTACAAGATTTTTCAAGGCACTGACAATACTAACAAAGGCTTGTTTCACTTGTCTAACGAAATAAGAACCCGTAATAGTGAACTTAAAATCCTAACCAGGTACAGCAGAACTAACATTAGAAAAAACTTTTTTTCTAACAGAGTCACCCAATATTGGAACAACCTCCCTGCACATACTAAACTGGCCTCAGATACTAACAAATTCAAAAACCTCCTAGACAGTGATCCAAAAATTGCCCTGTTAAAGTACGTCCATGATTAGTGCATCAATATGGATGCTAAAAACCGCCACAGCAATTGCCAAACTCTAACCAAAAGGAAGGACGCATTGAGAGGCTGCAAGGCCTGGTCGTCCAAATACCTGACCTGACCTGACCTTTACCTTTCACGCAACCTGCTCTCACAGGGCCTGTGAACGCCAAAGTTGTGTAACACCTTTTAAGTGTGTTGTCTCTATACGGTCGTCATGCATAACAATACATGTTGTATATGGTTGGAAAGCTTGAAAAACACAGAATAATATGACATTCATCAATAGTCGGGAGTTTCTCTTTAAAAATAAATACTTGCAATTAAAGTGCAAAGTGACCCTGGGTTTTAACAAGCCCAAACGATATTTTATAAAGTAACTAAATAACTGCTTCACGGATCAGAATAACAAAATAATAATGTTAAAAAGTTAAATACACAAACTTTCATTTGCATAAATTTCAAGTCCCAAATCGATCTAAATATATAAAGTTTATAATTTGTATCCCGAAATTCGATAGAAAACACAAGTCGAATTTCTAGTGATCTAGGCTCCATATATATGCTTGTGGCTTGAAGCAAATCTTTAATCGTAAAATATTATAAATCTATAAGGTCCAAGATCATTTTAAATATACAAAACTAGTTTCGTTAGTTATTAGAATGAAAACATAAGGGCGAATCGAAATAAAATTGCTTGGTTTAGAAAATTAGTATTACGATTCGAAAGTGTGTATTCATCAGTTTTGCAATACTACAAGTTTATACGGAAAAGATCCATAGCATGCCATATTATATTAAATGAAAGGGGATAGATTATAGATTTAGGTTGCATAATTAGAATTTCAAACATTTGATTAGATTTTGAATAAGAATAGAAAACATGCGAAACAACCGGGAATATTTTGATCCAAGTGTTAATTTTACCGATCACAAAATCTTGAATTGTCAGGCTATGCGAGCATTTCAGTTAATATAAATGTATGGGATAAAATCTATGATTTGTTCCGGTTCCAACCATATGCATCTTACATCAACACAAACTTCAGTTTAAACAGAATTATAATAAAATAAAATTTAATTAGAAATCTCAACAAGGGAGTTAACTGGGGCAGATAACTCTGAAATAGCAAAAATAAATGTCTACAACGAGTAAGCCTAGAGAGCCTAGTAGCTGTGTCAGCACACTGCTACACTTCCTTCCTTTCTTTCTTCTTTCCTTTCCTTCTTTCTTCCTTTCTTCCTTTTCTTTCTTTCTTCTTTCCTTCCTTCCTTTCCTTTTTACTTTTACTTTCTTTCTTTCTTTCTTTCTTTCTTCCTTCTTCCTTCCTTTCTTCCTTCCTTCCCTCCTTTCTTTCTTCCTTCCTTTCTTTCTTTCTTTCTTTCTTCCTTCCTTCCTTCCTCCTTCCTTTCTTTCTTTCTTCCTTCCTTCCTTTCTTTTCTTTCTTTCTTCCTTCCTTCTTTCTTCCCTTTCTTTCTTCCTTCCTTCCTTCCTTCCATTATTTCTTCCTTCCTTCATTCTTGTTTCTTTCTTCTTCCTTCTTTCTTTCTTCTTTCCTTTCTTTCTTCCTTTTTTTCTTTCTTCCTTCTTCCATCTTTCTTCCTTCCTTCATTTCCTTCTTTCTTCCTTCCTTCCTTCATTTCTTTCTTCCTTCCATTCTTTATTCCTTTCTTTCCTCTTCCTTTCTTTCTTTCTTCCTTCTTCCTTCCTTTCTTTCCATCTTTCTTCCTTCCTTCCATTCTTTATTCCTTTCTTTCTTTCTTCCTTCCCTCCTTTCTTTCTGTCTTCCTTCCTTCCTTTCTTTTTTCTTTCTTTCTTCTTTTTCTTTCTTTCTTCTTTCTTCCTTCCTTTCTTTCTTTCTTTCTTTCTTTCTTATTTCCTTCCTTCCTTCCTTCGTTCCTTCCTTTCTTTCTTTCTTCCTTCCTTTCTTTCTGTCTCTCTTCCTTTCACTAGTGTGAAGGAAACAGCTGCAAAGGTCTGCATCTGATACCACCAGATGTCTTTGCAAAGTCGATAGATTTAACCCATTAATTTTTTTATGCCCCTTTTTTTCAAACAAAAGTTGCATGTCTGTCTAGCTTTTGGTCTGTAATAAACATGTTATACTTAATTTGAGCAAAACTTAGAATTTAGTGATTTAGAAGACCGAACATATTCGTCCCATAGATGGGACAGTGGGCACGAGAGGGTAGGGGTTTTCAGTCTTTTTCACAATTCACTTGACAACAAAAGTGAGGGGTGTTCTGATTTTTAATCAACATAAAATCATTCAATATAACATCAAAAAGCCACACAACATAATACTGAGCAAAGTTGGCCTTTGGTAAATGAATAAAATATTTTCATGAATTGAATCAAATTCTGAAAAATAAATGTGAAAGTGGAAACAAACAGTCTTTGGTCTTTTTGTCTTCAAAGAAGAGAAAGCTGGAGACTTGGGTTCACCAAAGCTGACAATACTGGCAATGTGATTTGGTGTGAAGCACCTGGAAGCATCGGTCATGTACACCAATTTGAGCACTGGTGCTTGGTTTTCAAACCACATGCACCGCACCTCAGCTGTGTTGGCCATGGCTCCACCAGGTGGTCAAGACGGTCAAACCTGACCTCAACTGCAACACGCTTGTCCACAGGTACGAAGCCTCTTGGATGGCCAGGTGTTGCAGGAGAAGCCTGTGCAAGGTGGACTCTTGCAACTCTTCTGCAGATGGCAAGAAGATCCAAAGGGTTGCTCTTGGCTGCGTCGGTTGATCGGTAGAGATACCAGGCCTGTAGGATGCAGACATCCAGGCAGTACGAAAAGATGGCCCACCACCACTTCTTGGAGTGTATGGCAACCCAGTACTTGTCCACGTTCTGATCAGTGCGGTCCACACCGCCCATGGTTTGGTTGTAGTGCTGGATCAGGAAGGGCTATGGCAGTTGGACTTGTCTCGATTCTGACCTTGACCACCTCTTTGCAGTCTGTAGGGGCTCCACACCAGCCTTGTTGCAGGCCTGTTTACTCCACTCTTTTCTTTAGTAGTATTCTACTCAATTTGGACCTCTACTACTCTTCAAAATTGAAAATAATGCTAGATTCTACTCATTTTCAGTGAACATTGTTTGATGGTTTAATGAATAAAACTACACATTTTGCACCAAAACTACTCATTTCAGCCATCCAGACTACTCAAGACTTGTGTAGGTGGTAAACAGGTCTGTTGTTGGAAACAGCATTGTAGAAACAACATTTACAATGTTGTCATTCCATCGCACCACGATGATCCCTGACTTGGTGTCTGTGGCATAATCAAATGTACCTCTTGTTGATGTCTTCTGCATCTCCTTCACATCTATGTCTTCTGAAGATATGTGTCTGTCGGGCTCATAACGTGGCTGGCATTGACCCTGCCTGAATACTGTGGCAGTAGCACTCCAGCTGTCGGCCATTGAGGTTGGACACTGTCCCCTCCCCGTCTTCTTCCCCGCTGTCTTCATCACTGTCCTCATTCACTGCAGGTGGCTCAATGAAGACAGTGGCTTCTTGGATGCTGCTGTCATCTTCCAGCATTGACAGAACTTGGTGAACATTGTACAGTCTGAAAGACAAGAAAAACAAATTCCTTCTTTGTATGTATAAAAAAGCCCACCCCTCTCGTGCCCACTGTCCCATATATGGGACGGTACTTAAAACATTCACAGATGCAAGCAAAAGCATTTTCTGAAAAATTCCTTAAAACCATTATTACATAACATCACTATCTCCATTTCTTCTTCTTTGTTTGATATAAAAAAAAACGATTGCCCAAAAAACTGTGAACTTACTTTGTATTGCTTGCCATGCTGCTCAACAATCGCCCACAAAATGGCGGCCTTCCTGGAAAAAAGTAAGGCAGGCTAATCCTGCAACCCCCCAAATTCTGGGCACATGTAGCCTCCCTTGACTTGACAAGTGCAGATTGATCATTGTATTGGATTCAGTTGAACTAGTATTACCAATAAAAACACAGCGTCCCATATATGGGACAGTGGGCATATATGGGTTAATTAATTGTTATATAACACTGATCTTTGAAGGATGAAATCGTTTGTGCCACTTTACACCCTAATATGACAGAAGAAGAAGAAGAAGAAGAACAAGAACAAGAAGAAGAAGAACAAGAAGAAGAAGAACAAGAAGAAGAAGAACAAGAACAAGAACAAGAAGATCCCGACCAACAATATAAGAATAATCTTCATTGATTTTCTCCACGTTTACAGTTTATAATCTCGTATCTGGGACCAATCCTTTGTGACAGCGCAAATTGTAACAACTGCGCAAAATGTAACAATTGTTACATTTTGCGCTAGGCGCCCACCTTTTGACGAAATTAGCAACAAAAAAATGGCAGTTTTTTTGTCATTACAGATCAAATCGAAGTAAAATCTTCAAGGAGTTGATGAATTTGTCTTCATCATAATATATCAAATCGAAAGATAAAAACAAAGTCTACATGTAAATTTCTAAATGTTTGTTTGCTTGCTTGTTTGTTTCACTGAGAGAGAGAGAAGAGAGAGAGAGAGAGAGAGAGAGAGAGAGAGAGAGAGAGAGAGAGAGAGAGAGAGAGAGAGAGAGAGAGAGAGAGAGAGAGAGAGAGAGAGAGAGAGAGAGAGAGAGAGAGAGAGAGAGAGAGAGAGAGAGAGAGAGAGAGAGAGAGAGAGAGAGAGAGAGAGAGAGAGAGAGAGAGAGAGAGAGAGATTCGAAGGAAAATAATGATAAATACAGTTCAGAAAATATCGAAGCTGTGATTTGTTACATCCATAAACACAACAGTAATTCGGCATTGTTCAGGCGAAAAAAACGCTGTACCCAAGAAGAAATCAAGAAAGAAATAACACACGAGAGAAAAAAAAATCAATAAAACAACCTGCATACTTTGAACCTTGTAATAATAAGTAATAATGCTAAATCGAATGAAGAACGAGTGAAACAAACAAGCAAGCAAACAAACATTTGGAAATTTAGATGTAGACTGTGTTTTTATATTTCGATTTGATATATTATGATGAAGACAAATTCATCAAGTCCTTGAAGATTTTACTTCGATTTGATCTGTAATGACGAAAAACTGCCTTTTTTTTTAGTTTGGTGCTAATTTCGTCAAAAGGTGGGCGCCTAGCGCAAAATGTAACAAAATTGAACATTGTTACATTTTGCGCGGGCAGCCCGCGCAAAATGTAACAATTGTTACATTTTGCGCAGTTGCTACAATTTGCGCTGTCACATCCTTTCAGTACGATAGTATCATCAAACTTTTTTTTGGTTAATTCCTTTTTTTTGCATTTTACAAATCAAATAGTCACAACACGTAACAAAACACATTAACGCTCGCACACATACACACACACACACACACACACACACACACACACACACACACACACACACACACACACACACACACACACACAGAGAGAGAGAGAGAGAGAGAGAGAGAGATAGAGAGAGAGAGAGAGAGAGAGACACACACACATTCTTATACCTGTGGTCATATCAGCAACAATTCAAATTTTACATCACTTTCAACCAAAAAGTATAGTCGTACATTCAAATAAACGCAAAATAGATAAATATGGATGCCATCGTGTGAAAAAAACTTCTTGTGACATTTCAAAACCAAAAATACATTTTTCAATTTCATATCTCTTTTTTAAATATGGGATAAATTGTTCACACTGTGGGGGTTTTCCTTCACATCTGCATTTATATATAAAAAAACAATTGCCAGTATCATCAAACTTAGTGTGTATGTGTGTATGTGTGTGCTCGTGCGCGCGCGCGTGCGCGCGCGCGTGCGTGCGTGCGTGCGTGTGTGTGTGTGTGTGTCTCTTGTCTCCAGCGTATTCAAAACACAGCTGCTCGTCTTGTCCTTAGGAAGAACAAGTTCGATCACGTTAGCCCTATTCTCCGTTCTTTGCACTGGCTTCCTGTCGCAGACAGAATTGAGTATAAATTATACACCCTTTGCTATAAATCTATCAATAAAGCTGCTCCATCTTACCTCTGCGACAATATTTCCATCTATACGCCAGCTCGAACTTTACGTTCAGTTTCTGACCCGCTTTCTCTCCAGATCCCTAGGTATAAGCTTTCAACTGTTGGTCGGCGCTCTTTTGCTGTCTCAGGACCGACATCTTGGAACAAACTTCCTCTTTCCCTCCGTCAGCGACCGACCCTCTCTGCTTTCAAATCTAACCTCAAAACCCACCTGTTCCCCCGTGATTGAGGCTCCACTCTCTTTCTCTTCTCTCCCTCTTGCCTTTAGGTCTGTTTCTGCTGTATACCATTTATGTCAAACGTGTGTGCTCGCTTTGTATTGCATTTTTGTTTGAATGGGTTATGAATGATAACGTGTGTGTGCGCCTTGATTTGATTTATATCAAGATTCAGCGCCGTATAAATACTGTATGTTGTTGTTGTTGTTGTGTGTGTGTGTGTGTGTGGGAGGGTGGCTAGGCCTCTTTCTAGTGAAGTTTTAGTGCATTGAATTAATGCCTCATCACACATTCAGAGCTCTGTTAACTGCATAATTATATAGTATAATAACTCTTTGTTTAATAGCTAGTATAATAACTCTTTGAATAATATATTCTTTGTTTAAGACAAACAAACAAACAAGCAATCAAACGAACGAACAAACAAACAAAAACAAACCAAACACAGCAAGACTGACAATGAATCTGTCACTCCTCTCTGTGCGTCGCTTTAGTTTTTTTGTGTAGCTGCGGATTAGGCCCAAACTGCCTTCTTTCTTCCCCTTGGCTCGTTTAACACTGCTCAACAAAAGCTAAGAACCACATACAATTTATATGCGGTTGTGAAAAACTGGTCCTTAACTTTCATAGAGTAGCATAGATGCCCGTGCTTTTCATCTAGATTGTCTATATCAGCGATGGCTGTAGAAGTAAAAAATATTTTTTTCAGATAAAGGAAAAAGCAAAAAAGAACGAAAAAAGAAAAACATATACCTTGGGGGTAATATACATTGGTCATAAACCTGTATAATCATCTACACATTTGATCAGCATGGCCTAAGGAATACCGCAGAAGACATTTTCAAGTTTGCTGACCCTGAACTTTGACCTTGTGGCTGTAATATTGGTCATACATCCATATAACCAACCTTATTGACCTTCACCTTGACCTTGATCTTTGACCTTTTGGCTGTAATATTGGTCATACATCCATATAACCAACCTTATTGACCTTCACCTTGACCTTGATCTTTGACCTTGTGGCTGTAATATTGGTCATACATCCATATAACCAACCTTATTGACCTTCACCTTGACCTTGATCTTTGACCTTCCATCTGTAGTCCGATAACTATTGGCAGTACACTCATATAAACATAATTGATCAGCACCACTTAAGGCAGACATTTTTAAGCTTGTTGACCTTGACCCTAACATTTGACCTTGGACATCACATGTCTAGCTATTTCTTAGCCATATCACTTCGATGTTTGCACTTTTAAGCTCCCAGATTTGGTAGGTTGATGTGCTATTAGCTTAAGATAGTACGTGGTGCTAAGCAATATTAACTTTGGCCTTGACCTTTGACCTCGTTTCGTTGTCTGGATCGGTGGCCACAGTCTGTAAACCACTGGCCGCACTCCCATACAGCCACACATATTATTGATCAGCATCACCCAAGGAATTCAACGAGAGACATTTTCAAGGGGCCAATAGTGAACATGAAAACGCAAGCAGATCGCAGTGGCCGCATCAGGAAAGTGTTAACCGGACATCTTTATAACCGTGTAATTACCTTCACACTGAGGGTGGGGGTAACACATAGGGAGGAGTATGGGTGGTGGTGATGGAAAGAACGGGACAAATGGCATGTCTGCCACTCGGCGACACCGTTGTTGACTATTTTCCTCCATTCAAACAAATCCTCCCCTCACTATACTCATTAGAAGGGTATCTTAATTTGTTTTGGCAAAAAATTAGTCATGTAACTGGAATGTCGATGGCAGAATGGTTTTATTTCCAGTATTGTATCTAAGCTTGATTGAGAAGGTGAATGTGGTCTGTTTCTTCTTAGAATTTTCATATTGTAACTATTTTGCTCTTGTATAATTAATTGTGTGTGAGTGAGTGAGTGA
>JAGGCT020004051.1:228610-236757 GCA_017654935.2 Phymorhynchus buccinoides
ATATCAGAACATTATGGTCTTTCAAAGCAGTGAACAGATATCAGAACGTTATGGTCTTATAAAGCAGTGAACAGATATCAGAACATTACGGTCTTTCAAAGCAGTGAACAGATATCAGAACATTATGGTCTTACAAAGCAGTGAACAGATATCAGAACGTTATGGTCTTACAAAGCAGTGAACAGACATCAGTACATTATGGTCTTTCAAAGCAGTGAACAGACATCAGTACATTATGATCTTACAAAGCAGTGAACAGACATCAGAACATTATGGTCTTACAAAGCAATGAAGTAGTGAACAGATATCCACGGGCATTATAGTCTTACAGGCGACACACACACACGCACACGCCCACACGCACGCACATCGCGCGCACGCTACACACACACACACACACACACACACACACACGCACGCTCACACGCACACTCACACACACACATACACACACACGCACGCGCTGCACACGCGCACGTCACATTCTCACACGCACGCACGCACCACACTCGCACACGCGCACGACACACACCCACACGACACACACAGCACACACACACACACGTCAGTCGCTAGACGCTATCACACGCGCACGCGCGCGCGCGAGCGCACTCAAAATATATCCAATACTGCATAGTTCATGCATGTAATGAATTTGCTTCGCTTTTTGACATCATAGAAAATAGAAAAGAAATAACTGCTTGATGCATTCTGGGCACAGAGATTAAGATTAAAATTATAGCCGCGTCGACAACTAAGGCCATGTCAGCGCTGTCATCACGTAGGGTTTAGATGGCTTTTCCCCTATGTTGAATATAATTTTTTTGATCGTAGTACAGTCTATTTTAGTCGCCCGCGGAGAATATGCCTATCAAACGAGGGAACTTTGCGCCAGCTGTCCTGAAATCTGTCTTCGGGCCGAGAGAGTGGGGAAATGTACCCTGGGAAGGCATCTCCGCTGTAACATTTTTTAGCCCAGGCGCCAGAATAGCATCTGTCCCCCTCTGCTATATCCTGGCAGTCATGGTCGGAAACGACTCGTCTAGGCCTAGCTTTTAGTATATCTATAGTTGATAAAGATGCTTGGGCCCCCGTCTGGCCCGTATAGTTGAGAGAGGGATACAACAACAGCTGTTTTACAATCGACCCCCACCCCGACCCTGTTGCATCCAGCCATAGACCAGTTCCCAGGCTAAACAGACGGTATGTTATTGTTACCTTTCGATCGAGATACCAAACCCTTTTTGTTCGACTCGTCTTTGCTTTCGTCACGCGCAATTAACATTGTATTATAATAATGTAATTTGTTTTATTGAACCTTTTTTTTTACATTTTCAAATACAGAACATAAACATAACTAGGCAAAATAATACAAACCATATGACACAAATAACACAACACATACACATACAAACACATATACGCCTGCACATATTCACGCACACACACACACACACACACACACACACACACCACATTCGCGCGCGCACGTGCATGCGCGCACGCGCGCGCGTACACACGCGCGCACACAGACACATATACACACATATACTACATTTTTTTTAGGTTAAATAAATAAATAGGTACATTCAATAATCAAACTTTCAACACCACGAGCTGGACGTTGCAAAATGTTAGTCCACTAATTCTATGACAGGTTATCATTCTTTTTTTATATATATGTTATTTTAAAGAAACAATCTGCAAAAGACAAGGTTCAATAAATACCTCAATGTCACACACAATGGCTGGTTGTTGTTTTTCAAATACAGCATTAGCGATAATAATAGTATTATCCAAAAATAGACACATAAAAATACTAAAAATACTGAGTTACTTAAGTTAGTTTTGTTGCACAGGTTTGGGTATAAGACAGCAAAAGGCGTGGGAAAATAAATAAATATGATCAAATTGTCACAGAACAATGGAAAATATGGCAACCACTTGGCAGAAAAGTCATTGTATTCTAAGTTCAGATACGCAATGTGTTTTTTCGATTCTGTAACGATAATTCATTATTTTCAAAAATACTGTCACCTGCGGAAGGCATCCTTGTATTTTGCATGTGTATATGTAATATTTTGCAAACAATACAATGAAATAACAAACGGAATCAAGTTTAATATTTATGTCAAAACCCATTAATATAAGTGTTTCTGTTAATTTTAGATTTTCTGCATTGAAGCATTTGTCTTTTACTATATTCAAGAATGTGTCCCAAAAGTCTTTAATGTGTGAACATTTCCAAAACATATGATCAATACTGTCCTTGTTTGTGCCACAAAAACTACAATTTTCATTCTGAACAATCTCCATTGTTTTTCAATGTCACATTAGTACCCAGGCATCTGTGCAAAATTTTAAGTTGAAACCATTTTAGTTTAATATCTTTTATTTTGTGTGTAAAAAAGAAGCATGATTTCCAGTCGTGATT
The DNA here is from genome assembly GCA_017654935.2 of Phymorhynchus buccinoides. Classification (NCBI taxonomy): domain Eukaryota; kingdom Metazoa; phylum Mollusca; class Gastropoda; order Neogastropoda; family Raphitomidae; genus Phymorhynchus; species Phymorhynchus buccinoides. The sequence goes on from JAGGCT020004051.1 coordinate 231,045, forward strand.
AACTGATAATTTTAAATCCCAAGTATTACAACATTTAGATTTTTTTTATTATTTTCAGTTAGTATATCATAATAAGGTTTGGAACCTTTGTGAACAGAAAACAAAATCTTAAAACACAGAGGTGAATCAATATATTTATTATTTTGTATAGTAATACTGGATTTCTTAACATAGTCATTGACTGCATGTTTGATCCCTGTGAAAGTAACAAAGTCAATATTTACATTAAAACTTTCCATAAAACTTGTGTAACTGAGAAAATTACCTTCAGTATCATAGAAAAACGTAAGTAAATTGATATTGTTTTGATCAAGTACTTTGGATGTGATGAATTTCTTTCCAATTTGGATTCTGTTATTAAAAAACAGTGGCTCAGAAAGAAAAAGAAAATAATAATGTAATGCTTGCTGGGGTGAGGGGAAGGGGGAAAAAAGTAAAGGTGGGGAAAAAAAAAAAAAACCGGATTGAACCGAAAAACCGGTGCTAAACTTTCGCGGTTCGAAAAACCGGTTCGAGTTGCCGTGAACCGGTTTTTTTAACTGCAAACTGAAAGTAAGTTTTTCTTAGAATAACGCAATCTTTTCGAAAAACAACACTGATTCTCAGCGCAGATTGGTGTGTTTGTAAGCCAAGAGTAGCTGTTTCTAGTTTGTGGTGGTGTATGGCTTTGACTTTGACTTTGACTTTGAGTGTTGAGTTGAGTGTGTGTGTGTGTCATAAGTCATAAGTTTCTTTATTGTGTGTATGTGTGCGTGTGCGTGCGTGTGTGTGAATATTCTGATAAACACATATATTATATGTGTTTGCATAGGTAAAACTAGTGATGCGAGTACTGGTTTAAAAACACCGGTTCGATAAAACCGGTTAGGATAGGGAAAACCGGTCTAAAACCGGTTCAGATTTTTTAACCGGTTCTCAACTCTAGAAATAGCTCACACAGGAGGCCTACGCCCTGGTCCATTTTCAGTGACCCTGGAACAAAGGGGAAAGAGAGAGAGAGGGAGGGAAAGTCCCGGAGATGAGAGAGAGAGAGACAGAACCGGGAGAGAGAGAGAGAGACGGAGCGAGGAGCAGATCGAGAGAGAGAGAGATGAGAGAGAGAGAGAAGAGAGTAGAGAGAGAGAGAAAAGAGGATGATAGACGAGAGAGAGAGACAGATGGAGAGAGAGACGCGAAGATAGATGGAGGACGCGAGAGAGAGGATTATAGAGAGAGTGAGAGAGAGAGATCGAGAGAGAGGAGGGAGAGAGAGAGAAGAGAGAAGAGACAGGGAGGGAGAGAGAGGGAGAGGAGAGAGAGGGAGAAGAGAGAGAGGCAGAAGAGAGAGAGTAGATGAGAGAAGGAGAGAGGCGAGAGACGAGTTTCGAGAAGAGAGAGAAGTCGACGAGGAGAGAGAGAGAGAGAGAGAGAGGCAGAGACGAGTGAGAGTACGGTACCTGAGACGATTCGAGGTTGATAGAGAGAGAGAGCAACTCTTAGGGCCTACCTCAGTAATGTTGCCCGACATGAAAGTCTCATAGTCGTAGCGCATGGCGTGCACGGTGTGGTGAAGCTCCACGTTTAACTGCAGAAACTCCCGGGCATAGGTCAAGGACACTCGCATCCAAGGTGACCCCAGGCCAGGGCAGCACGCCCTCCACCAGGTAACTCCCGTTGCGGAGGTCCCGGACACCGGCTGCCACGGAGGACTGACCACCCTGGCTCTCCAGCCACGCTCTGACCTCGTCTCCTCCTTGGAGGCGGGGCTGACCACAGCCGTTGTGCACGTCCACTCTGAGCCGGACTGCACTGCCCACGGAGAGCCCGCCACTGGGAGAGAGCAACATCACCTGGAATAGGCAGAGAGTGGAGTTCAGAAATGCTGAACGTGATCGTATGATGTCCAATGTGTGTGGGGGCGGGGGTGTATGTGGGCTGATAGCGTGGAATATTCTGGGGGATGAATTCAAAAGTAGTGAACAATTGGGGCAGTTGGTGGATGCCTCGTGCCTTCCATACGGGGAGCTGGACGACCCCGACCCCTCCACTGAGATTCTCTCCTCGTGGGGGATACTGTGCGGGGGGGGGGGTGGTCTTTCGTATATAAATTAGTTCCCCCACCTTTCTGGAAGTTCTGTGCTTGTAACTTCCTCTAATCTGTCACTCTCTTTGACTCTGCCTTTTTCCTTTGCTTAATTACTGTCATCTACTATCTTTCTGACGTATTTGGCCCATTCTCCTGCCTTTCTTTCTCTCTCTCCAAAAGATCCTCCAAAAAACTTTTCTCCTTTTAGCTCCGTCCGGAATCGGAATGTATCGACACTACGCAGCGGGGAGACAAGTGAAAAATGAAAAACGGGACACATGCGTACCTTACTAAACCCATATGGCTGTGTTGGCCCGGGAACGCAGAAGAAGAAGAAGAAGAAGAAGAAGAAGGCAAACAATGCTTCTGACAGTCAGGAATCTGAATCAAGAAAATGGTGAACATGATCGTATTATGTCCAATGCGAGTGTGTGTGTTGTGTGCGTGTGGTGTGCATGTGTGTGGGGGGGGGGGGTGAAACGTGGAATAATTCGGGGGATGAATTCAGAAATGGGGAATTTGATCATATCAAGTATAGAACATAACGTGGAATACTCGGAGAAGTTGGACCCATAAGCCCTGAACATGATCATAATTGTATGCGTGGGGAATAACCTGAAATGGTCAGGAAGCTGAGTTCAGAAAAGCTGAACATGGTCGTGATCATAATTATGATGTGGGCGAAAATAACCTGGAATAGTCAGGAAGCTGAATTCAGAAATGGTAAAAAATGGTGAAAGTGGTCGACAATGTGTGCAATGTAATATGAAATAGTCATGTAGCTGAAATATAAAATGGTGACAGTGGTCGACAATGTGTTCAATGTAAAATGGAATAGTCATGTAGCTGAAATAGAAAATGGTGACAGTGGTCGACAATGTGTGCAATGTAAAATGAAATAGTCATGTAGCTGAAATAGAAAATGGTGACAGTGGTCGACAATGTGTGCAATGTAAAATGAAATAGTCATGTAGCTGAAATAGAAAATGGTGAAAGTGGTCGACAATGTGTGCAATGTAATATGGAATAGTCATGTAGCTGAATTAGAAAATGGTGAAAGTGGTCGACAATGTGTGCAATGTAATATGGAATAGTCATGTAGCTGAATTAGAAAATGGTGAAAGTGGTCGACAATGTGTGCAATGTAAAATGGAATAGTCATGTAGCTGAAATAGAAAATGGTGAAAGTGGTCGACAATGTGTGCAATGTAAAATGGAATAGTCATGTAGCTGAAATAGAAAATGGTGACAGTGGTCGACAATTTTTTCCGTTTTTGCCTTTCTTACCAAACATAAAGCTGTATTTTAGGAACATTTTTAGCTAATTACATTTTTGGAATACTAACCCTAACCCTAACCCTACCCCTAAACCTAACCCTACCCCCCACTATGTACTGCAGTACACCGCGATTTGTCACAGTTGTGGTTCGTTGCGTTTTTCCGTCTTATAAGGTGGGGGGTAGGGTTAGGGTTAGGGCTAAGGTTAGGGTTAGGGTTAGTATTCCAAAAAGGTTATTAGCTAAAAATGTTCCTAAAATACAGCTTTATGTATGGTAATAAAGGCAAATACAGAAAAATACAATTAACCGAGAAATACAGGGGTGGTGGCACATCTTGACCTTTACCGTGTGTGCGTGCGCATGCGTGCGTGCATGCGTGTGTACGTGCGTGCGTGCGCGCGTGCGTGTATGTGTGTGTGTGTTTGTGTGTTTGTGTTGGTGTGTGTGTGCGTGTGCGTGTGCGCGTGCGTGCGTGTGTGCGCGCGCGTGTGTGTGTGACGACGAGTGGTGTGAGTTTGCGTGCTCACACTTACGTGCGTGTACTTATCAACAACAATACAATAAACAACCGTACACTAATGAATCAATTATAACAAATGAACAATCTCAGAGCTGATATCATGTTTTTGGGGGGGGGGGGGGGGGCAAATATCATTCTTATCATTTCAGGGCTGTAAATATAATCAACGTGATCAACATTGCGTGTTAAAATAACCCGAAATAGTCTGGAGCTGAAAAATAACACCCGATGTATGGAAAGTAAGCAAGGTGAATTAGGAAATGGTGACTGTAAACAGCTACACGTTAAAAGTGACCTGAAATTATTATCTTATATATATTTTCGAAATCTCTCTGTGTGTGTGTGTCTGTGTCACGTTATGCACGGCCACAGTTATACTCACCGATCGACACTAAATTTGGTATCAAGCATCCCTGGCACCCTCCGAAGGTCATGCCATCCTTACTGTTCGTGGGTCGCAAACCTCCGCCAAGGGGGCGAAGCGCGAAGCGCAAGGGGGTCAAACCGAGCGCGAAGCGCGCGGACTCGAAGCGCGAAGCTCTGATTCATTAAACCTATGTCTCATGTGCCAATGGTTGCACAGCTAGTTACTATTATTTTTGTTTGTAACTGAGCCCTGTCCTGATATTGATTAACTATTTATTTATTTATTTATCTTTATTTTACTTTGTTTGCTCACATTTTGTTACATGTATATATGTTGATTGGATGAAAGATTTAGTGAAAGCAGAATTGTGGAATGTAAGAAGACCATGGAATAACAAAAATATTGAATGTAAAAACAAAATGACCTGAAGTAGTAGGTTCGGGTCAGTTTCCTCCAGACGATGGTCGTCGCGCGCAATACTGTTACGCCCAAAAGCGGTCTAAGAACACTTTAGAGAAAACGTTTGCGGAAGGATATTACAAAGCTCTTGTCTGATTGGTCAAAAAAAGTAGTATTATTTTGAACAAACTTTAATATGTGAAGTGCACAGTATGATCATTTTTTGTTAATGATTTCATTGTTCTTCCTTACAGACTAGATTGTGAGTCGTGCAGGCAGACAGCATGCCGGGTAGAGTGGATATTTCTGATGCGGGCCTTCAAACTGACGGGGGGGTTCTAAGTTCTGCCGCTGGCGTCAAACCCATTCGTGCCTTCATATACCTCGTTCCGTCTGGAACATGTTGATTACGATGCTCCATGTTCCGTCGCAAACTAGTGGGAGCGTGGACTTTTGTCTCCCGCTGCAGCGGACACTGATCCTTTCTCGGTCGACGACACCGTCTCTCGGATGAAGCGGCTCGTCTTTAAAAGGCTTGGGGTGCTAGTCTTTTCCCGTTGTGCCGTCCATCTTGGATGGCCCGTGTTGACGGCGAACGATTTGAAGGGGGTAAGACTTGGATTGGCAAAAACCTGCCGCCCCCCAAAAAAAAAAAAGAAGAAAAGAGCTTGATCAATTTTTTGTGTTAAGTTTTAATGTGGGGGCATCAGATACGATGATCCATGCCATGGTCGTACAGAAGAACATTTGTGTTACAGCCCTCCACCCCCCCACCCACACCCCCACACACAACCCGTTTCAATTCTGTCTGGGTTGTCTGTCGAAGGCACAAGATTGTCCATAACGTTATTTGGTATTTAGGTATTGACTTAGGTATTATTTTTTAGGTAGTAGTATTAGGTAGCTTTATTGTCAAAGAGGCGTCTCTTGAAATTCGGGTTTGCTCCCACCTGGTAGAGCGCGTCGCAGCCAGGGAGCGCGCCAACACCCTATTTTAGATACTAAAAAAAAATGGTGGCATCATGCTTTTTTGTTTGACTGATGTAGGAGAGAAAGGGAAGGGGGGCGGGGGTAAATTTTGA
>JAGGCT020004051.1:237257-247257 GCA_017654935.2 Phymorhynchus buccinoides
CGACCACTGTCACCATTTTCTAATTCAGCTACATGACTATTCCATTTTACATTGCACACATTGTCGACCACTTTCACCATTTTCTATTTCAGCTACATGACTATTCCATTTTACATTGCACACATTGTCGACCACTTTCACCATTTTCTAATTCAGCTACATGACTATTCCATTTTACATTGCACACATTGTCGACCACTGTCACCATTTTCTAATTCAGCTACATGACTATTCCATTTTACATTGCACACATTGTCGACCACTGTCACCATTTTCTAATTTCAGCTACATGACTATTCCATTTTACATTGCACACATTGTCGACCACTGTCACCATTTTCTAATTCAGCTACATGACTATTCCATTTTACATTGCACACATTGTCGACCACTGTCACCATTTTCTAATTCAGCTACATGACTATTCCATTTTACATTGCACACATTGTCGACCACTGTCACCATTTTCTAATTCAGCTACATGACTATTCCATTTTACATTGCACACATTGTCGACCACTTTCACCATTTTCTAATTCAGCTACATGACTATTCCATTTTACATTGCACACATTGTCGACCACTGTCACCATTTTCTAATTCAGCTACATGACTATTCCATTTTACATTGCACACATTGTCGACCACTTTCACCATTTTCTAATTCAGCTACATGACTATTCCATTTTACATTGCACACATTGTCGACCACTTTCACCATTTTCTAATTCAGCTACATGACTATTCCATTTTACATTGCACACATTGTCGACCACTGTCACCATTTTCTAATTCAGCTACATGACTATTCCATTTTACATTGCACACATTGTCGACCACTGTCACCATTTTCTAATTCAGCTACATGACTATTCCATTTTACATTGCACACATTGTCGACCACTGTCACCATTTTCTATTTCAGCTACATGACTATTCCATTTTACATTGCACACATTGTCGACCACTGTCACCATTTTCTAATTCAGCTACATGACTATTCCATTTTACATTGCACACATTGTCGACCACTGTCACCATTTTCTAATTCAGCTACATGACTATTCCATTTTACATTGCACACATTGTCGACCACTGTCACCATTTTCTAATTCAGCTACATGACTATTCCATTTTACATTGCACACATTGTCGACCACTGTCACCATTTTCTAATTCAGCTACATGACTATTCCATTTTACATTGCACACATTGTCGACCACTTTCACCATTTTCTAATTCAGCTACATGACTATTCCATTACATTGCACACATTGTCGACCACTGTCACCATTTTCATTCAGCTACATGACTATTCCATTTTACATTGCACACATTGTCGACCACTTTCACCATTTTCTAATTCAGCTACATGACTATTCCATTTTACATTGCACACATTGTCGACCACTGTCACCATTTTCTAATTCAGCTACATGACTATTCCATTTTACATTGCACACATTGTCGACCACTGTCACCATTTTCTAATTCAGCTACATGACTATTCCATTTTACATTGCACACATTGTCGACCACTGTCACCATTTTCTAATTCAGCTACATGACTATTCCATTTTACATTGCACACATTGTCGACCACTGTCACCATTTTCTAATTCAGCTACATGACTATTCCATTTTACATTGCACACATTGTCGACCACTGTCACCATTTTCTAATTCAGCTACATGACTATTCCATTTTACATTGCACACATTGTCGACCACTGTCACCATTTTCTAATTCAGCTACATGACTATTCCATTTTACATTGCACACATTGTCGACCACTTTCACCATTTTCTAATTCAGCTACATGACTATTCCATTTTACATTGCACACATTGTCGACCACTTTCACCATTTTCTAATTCAGCTACATGACTATTCCATTTTACATTGCACACATTGTCGACCACTTTCACCATTTTCTAATTCAGCTACATGACTATTCCATTTTACATTGCACACATTGTCGACCACTGTCACCATTTTCTAATTCAGCTACATGACTATTCCATTTTACATTGCACACATTGTCGACCACTGTCACCATTTTCTAATTCAGCTACATGACTATTCCATTTTACATTGCACACATTGTCGACCACTTTCACCATTTTCTATTTCAGCTACATGACTATTCCATTTTACATTGCACACATTGTCGACCACTGTCACCATTTTCTAATTCAGCTACATGACTATTCCATTTTACATTGCACACATTGTCGACCACACATTGTCGACCACTGTCACCATTTTCTATTTCAGCTACATGACTATTCCATTTTACATTGCACACATTGTCGACCACTGTCACCATTTTCTAATTCAGCTACATGACTATTCCATTTTACATTGCACACATTGTCGACCACTGTCACCATTTTCTATTTCAGCTACATGACTATTCCATTTTACATTGCACACATTGTCGACCACTGTCACCATTTTCTATTTCAGCTACATGACTATTCCATTTTACATTGCACACATTGTCGACCACTGTCACCATTTTCTAATTCAGCTACATGACTATTCCATTTTACATTGCACACATTGTCGACCACTGTCACCATTTTCTAATTCAGCTACATGACTATTCCATTTTACATTGCACACATTGTCGACCACTGTCACCATTCAGCTACATGACTATTCCATTTTACAGCACACATTGTCGACCACTGTCACCACTATTCAGCTACATGACTATTCCATTTTACATTGCACACATTGTCGACCACTGTCACCATTTTCTAATTCAGCTACATGACTATTCCATTTTACATTGCACACATTGTCGACCACTTTCACCATTTTCTAATTCAGCTACATGACTATTCCATTTTACATTGCACACATTGTCGACCACTTTCACCATTTTCTAATTCAGCTACATGACTATTCCATTTTACATTGCACACATTGTCGACCACTGTCACCATTTTCTATTTCAGCTACATGACTATTCCATTTTACATTGCACACATTGTCGACCACTGTCACCATTTTCTAATTCAGCTACATGACTATTCCATTTTACATTGCACACATTGTCGACCACTGTCACCATTTTCTAATTCAGCTACATGACTATTCCATTTTACATTGCACACATTGTCGACCACTGTCACCATTTTCTAATTCAGCTACATGACTATTCCATTTTACATTGCACACATTGTCGACCACTGTCACCATTTTCTAATTCAGCTACATGACTATTCCATACATTTACATTGCACACATTGTCATTTTACATTGCACACATTGTCGACCACTCACCATTTTCTATTTCAGCTACATGACTATTCCATTTTACATTGCACACATTGTCGACCACTGTCACCATTTTCTAATTCAGCTACATGACTATTCCATTTTACATTGCACACATTGTCGACCACTGTCACCATTTTCTAATTCAGCTACATGACTATTCCATTTTACATTGCACACATTGTCGACCACTGTCACCATTTTCTATTTCAGCTACATGACTATTCCATTTTACATTGCACACATTGTCGACCACTGTCACCATTTTCTAATTCAGCTACATGACTATTCCATTTTACATTGCACACATTGTCGACCACTGTCACCATTTTCTAATTCAGCTACATGACTATTCCATTTTACATTGCACACATTGTCGACCACTTTCACCATTTTCTATTTCAGCTACATGACTATTCCATTTTACATTGCACACATTGTCGACCACTGTCACCATTTTCTAATTCAGCTACATGACTATTCCATTTTACATTGCACACATTGTCGACCACTGTCACCATTTTCTAATTTCAGCTACATGACTATTCCATTTTACATTGCACACATTGTCGACCACTGTCACCATTTTCTATTTCAGCTACATGACTATTCCATTTTACATTGCACACATTGTCGACCACTTTCACCATTTTCTAATTCAGCTACATGACTATTCCATTTTACATTGCACACATTGTCGACCACTGTCACCATTTTCTAATTCAGCTACATGACTATTCCATTTTACATTGCACACATTGTCGACCACTTTCACCATTTTCTAATTCAGCTACATGACTATTCCATTTTACATTGCACACATTGTCGACCACTTTCACCATTTTCTATTTCAGCTACATGACTATTCCATTTTACATTGCACACATTGTCGACCACTGTCACCATTTTCTAATTCAGCTACATGACTATTCCATTTTACATTGCACACATTGTCGACCACTGTCACCATTTTCTAATTCAGCTACATGACTATTCCATTTTACATTGCACACATTGTCGACCACTGTCACCATTTTCTAATTCAGCTACATGACTATTCCATTTTACATTGCACACATTGTCGACCACTTTCACCATTTTCTAATTCAGCTACATGACTATTCCATTTTACATTGCACACATTGTCGACCACTGTCACCATTTTCTATTTCAGCTACATGACTATTCCATTTTACATTGCACACATTGTCGACCACTTTCACCATTTTCTATTTCAGCTACATGACTATTCCATTTTACATTGCACACATTGTCGACCACTGTCACCATTTTCTAATTCAGCTACATGACTATTCCATTTTACATTGCACACATTGTCGACCACTGTCACCATTTTCTAATTCAGCTACATGACTATTCCATTTTACATTGCACACATTGTCGACCACTGTCACCATTTTCTAATTCAGCTACATGACTATTCCATTTTACATTGCACACATTGTCGACCACTGTCACCATTTTCTATTTCAGCTACATGACTATTCCATTTTACATTGCACACATTGTCGACCACTGTCACCATTTTCTAATTCAGCTACATGACTATTCCATTTTACATTGCACACATTGTCGACCACTGTCACCATTTTCTAATTCAGCTACATGACTATTCCATTTTACATTGCACACATTGTCGACCACTGTCACCATTTTCTATTTCAGCTACATGACTATTCCATTTTACATTGCACACATTGTCGACCACTTTCACCATTTTCTAATTCAGCTACATGACTATTCCATTTTACATTGCACACATTGTCGACCACTTTCACCATTTTCTAATTCAGCTACATGACTATTCCATTTTACATTGCACACATTGTCGACCACTTTCACCATTTTCTAATTCAGCTACATGACTATTCCATTTTACATTGCACACATTGTCGACCACTGTCACCATTTTCTAATTCAGCTACATGACTATTCCATTTTACATTGCACACATTGTCGACCACTGTCACCATTTTCTAATTCAGCTACATGACTATTCCATTTTACATTGCACACATTGTCGACCACTGTCACCATTTTCTAATTCAGCTACATGACTATTCCATTTTACATTGCACACATTGTCGACCACTGTCACCATTTTATAATTCAGCTACATGACTATTCCATTTTACATTGCACACATTGTCGACCACTGTCACCATTTTCTAATTCAGCTACATGACTATTCCATTTTACATTGCACACATTGTCGACCACTTTCACCATTTTCTATTTCAGCTACATGACTATTCCATTTTACATTGCACACATTGTCGACCACTGTCACCATTTTCTAATTCAGCTACATGACTATTCCATTTTACATTGCACACATTGTCGACCACTTTCACCATTTTCTAATTCAGCTACATGACTATTCCATTTTACATTGCACACATTGTCGACCACTTTCACCATTTTCTAATTCAGCTACATGACTATTCCATTTTACATTGCACACATTGTCGACCACTGTCACCATTTTCTAATTCAGCTACATGACTATTCCATTTTACATTGCACACATTGTCGACCACTGTCACCATTTTCTAATTCAGCTACATGACTATTCCATTTTACATTGCACACATTGTCGACCACTTTCACCATTTTCTATTTCAGCTACATGACTATTCCATTTTACATTGCACACATTGTCGACCACTGTCACCATTTTCTAATTTCAGCTACATGACTATTCCATTTTACATTGCACACATTGTCGACCACTTTCACCATTTTCTATTTCAGCTACATGACTATTCCATTTTACATTGCACACATTGTCGACCACTGTCACCATTTTCTAATTCAGCTACATGACTATTCCATTTTACATTGCACACATTGTCGACCACTGTCACCATTTTCTAATTCAGCTACATGACCATTTTCTAATTCAGCTACATGAGGAAAGACGATTCCATTTTACATTGCACACATTGTCGACCACTTTCACCATTTTCTAATTCAGCTACATGACTATTCCATTTTACATTGCACACATTGTCGACCACTGTCACCATTTTCTAATTCAGCTACATGACTATTCCATTTTACATTGCACACATTGTCGACCACTGTCACCATTTTCTAATTCAGCTACATGACTATTCCATTTTACATTGCACACATTGTCGACCACTTTCACCATTTTCTAATTCAGCTACATGACTATTCCATTTTACATTGCACACATTGTCGACCACTTTCACCATTTTCTATTCCATTTTCAGCTACATGACTATTCCATTTTACATTGCACACATTGTCGACCACTTTCACCATTTTCTATTTCAGCTACATGACTATTCCATTTTACATTTTTGCACACATTGTCGACCACTTTCACCATTTTCTAATTCAGCTACATGACTATTCCATTTTACATTGCACACATTGTCGACCACTGTCACCATTTTCTAATTCAGCTACATGACTATTCCATTTTACATTGCACACATTGTCGACCACTTTCACCATTTTCTAATTCAGCTACATGACTATTCCATTTTACATTGCACACATTGTCGACCACTGTCACCATTTTCTAATTCAGCTACATGACTATTCCATTTTACATTGCACACATTGTCGACCACTTTCACCATTTTCTATTTCAGCTACATGACTATTCCATTTTACATTGCACACATTGTCGACCACTGTCACCATTTTCTATTTCAGCTACATGACTATTCCATTTTACATTGCACACATTGTCGACCACTGTCACCATTTTCTATTTCAGCTACATGACTATTCCATTTTACATTGCACACATTGTCGACCACTGTCACCATTTTCTAATTCAGCTACATGACTATTCCATTTTACATTGCACACATTGTCGACCACTGTCACCATTTTCTATTTCAGCTACATGACTATTCCATTTTACATTGCACACATTGTCGACCACTGTCACCATTTTTAATTCAGCTACATGACTATTCCATTTTACATGACACATTCACCATTTTCTAATTCAGCTACATGACTATTCCATTACATTGCACACATTGTCGACCACTGTCACCATTTTCTATTTCAGCTACATGACTATTCCATTTTACATTGCACACATTGTCGACCACTTTCACCATTTTCTATTTCAGCTACATGACTATTCCATTTTACATTGCACACATTGTCGACCACTTTCACCATTTTCTAATTCAGCTACATGACTATTCCATTTTACATTGCACACATTGTCGACCACTTTCACCATTTTCTAATTCAGCTACATGACTATTCCATTTTACATTGCACACATTGTCGACCACTTTCACCATTTTCTAATTCAGCTACATGACTATTCCATTTTACATTGCACACATTGTCGACCACTGTCACCATTTTCTAATTCAGCTACATGACTATTCCATTTTACATTGCACACATTGTCGACCACTTTCACCATTTTCTATTTCAGCTACATGACTATTCCATTTTACATTGCACACATTGTCGACCACTGTCACCATTTTCTATTTCAGCTACATGACTATTCCATTTTACATTGCACACATTGTCGACCACTGTCACCATTTTCTATTTCAGCTACATGACTATTCCATTTTACATTGCACACATTGTCGACCACTTTCACCATTTTCTATTTCAGCTACATGACTATTCCATTTTACATTGCACACATTGTCGACCACTGTCACCATTTTCTAATTCAGCTACATGACTATTCCATTTTACATTGCACACATTGTCGACCACTGTCACCATTTTCTATTTCAGCTACATGACTATTCCATTTTACATTGCACACATTGTCGACCACTTTCACCATTTTCTAATTCAGCTACATGACTATTCCATTTTACATTGCACACATTGTCGACCACTTTCACCATTTTCTAATTCAGCTACATGACTATTCCATTTTACATTGCACACATTGTCGACCACTTTCACCATTTTTTACCATTTCTGAATTCAGCTTCCTGACTATTCCAGGTTGTTTTCGCCCACATCATAATTATGATCACGACCATGTTCAGCTTTTCTGAACTCAGCTTCCTGACCATTTCAGGTTATTCCCCACGCATACAATTATGATCATGTTCAGGGCTTCTGGGTCCGACTTCTCGGAGTATATTCCACGTTATGTTCTATACTTGATATGATCAAATTCCCCATTTCTGAATGCATCCCCCGAATTATTCCACGTTATCACCCCCCCCCCCCATACACACACACACACACACACACACACACACACACACACACACACACACACACACACGCATTGGACATAATACGATCATGTTCACCATTTTCTTGATTCAGCTTCCTGACTGTCAGAAGCATTGTTCGCCTTCTTCTTCTTCTTCTGCGTTCCTAAGCAAAAAGGCCATAATGGGTAAAGTACGTACGTGTCCGTTTTTCATTTTTTACTGGTCTACCCGCTGCGTACAGCCGATACATTCCGATTTCGGAGGAGCTAAAAGGAGAAACGTTTTTTGGAGGATCTTTTGGAGAGTACAAAAAGGCAGGAGAATGGGCCAATAAGTCAGAAAGATAGTAGATGGCAGTAATTAAGCAAAGGAAAAAGGCAGAGTCAAAGAGAGTGACAGATTAGAGGAAGTTACAAGCACAGAACTTCCAGAAGGTGGGGGAACTAATTTGGCGAAAGACCCCCCCCCCCCTCCCCCGGTATCCCCTCGTGGAGAAACTCGTTGAGGGGTCGGGGTCGTCCAGCTCCCCGTATGGAGGCACGAGGCATCCACTCACTGCCCCAATTTTCACTATTTTTGAATTCATCTCCCAGACTATTCCACGCTATCAGCCCACATACACCCCCGCCCCCACTCACATTGGACATCATACGATCACGTTCAGCATTTCTGAATTCCACTCTCTGCCTATTCCAGGTGATGTTGCTCTCTCCCAGTGGCGGACTCTCCGTGGGCAGTGCAGTCCGGCTCAGAGTGGACATGTACAACGGCTGTGGTCAGCCCCGCCTCCAAGGAGGAGACGAGGTCAGAGCGTGGCTGAAGAGCCAGGATGGTCAGTCCTCCGTGGCAGCCGGTGTCCGGGACCTCCGCAACGGGAGTTACCTGGTGGAGGGCGTGCTGCCCTGGCCTGGGGTCACCTTGGTGCAAGTGTCCTTGACCTATGCCCGGGAGTTTCTGCAGTTAAACGTGGAGCTTCACCACACCGTGCACGCCATGCGCTACGACTATGAGACTTTCATGTCGGGCAACATTACTGAGGTAGGCCCTAAGAGTCTCTGTCTGTCTGTCTGTCTCTGTCTCTCTGTCTCTGTCTCTCTCTCTCTCTCTCTCTCTCTCTCTCTCTCTCTCTCTCTCTCTCTCTCTCTCTCTCTCTCTCTCTCTCTCTCTCTCTCTCTCTCTCTCTCTCTCTCTCTCTCTCTCTCTCTCTCTCTCTCTCTCTCTCTCTCTCTCTCTCTCTCTCTCTCTCTCTCTCTCTCTCTCTCTCTCTCTCTCTCTCTCTCTCTCTCTCTCTCTCTCTCTCTCTCTGGACATGTGTGTTCGAACACACCACGAGAGACTAGGTATGCATGTTTTGGTATAGTTATAGGATATTGTATGTTGTGTGTGTGTGCGAGTACGTGAACGAGCTCTTCGTTTGAGCTTGAATTTTTTTCGCATGTTCTTCAATTTAATGTGAACATGCCTGTTGTTATTTTCTATTTTTGTTAT
>JAGGCT020004051.1:252257-262257 GCA_017654935.2 Phymorhynchus buccinoides
GGTGAAGGTCAATAAGGTTGGCTATATGGATGTATGACCAATATTACAGCCACAAGGTCAAAGTTCAGGGTCAGCAAACTTGAAAATGTCTTCTGCGGTATTCTTTAGGCCATGCTGATCAAATGTGTAGATGATTATACAGGTTTATGACCAATGTATATTACCCCCAAGGTATATTTTTTCTTTTTTCGTTATTTTTTGCTTTTTCCTTTATCTTAAAATTATTTTTTTTACTTCTACAGCCATCGCTGATATAGACAATCTAGATGAAAAGCACGGGCATCTATGCTACTCAATGAAAGTTAAGGGCCAGTTTTTCACAACCGCATATAAATTATATGTGGTTCTTAACTTTTGTTGAGCAGTGTTAAACGAGCCAAGGGGAAGAAAGAAGGCAGTTTGGGCCTAATCCGCAGCTACACAAAAAAACTAAAGCGACGCACAGAGAGGAGTGACAGATTCATTGTCAGTCTTGCTGTGTTTGGTTTGTTTTTGTTTGTTTGTTCGTTCGTTTGATTGCTTGTTTGTTTGTTTGTCTTAAACAAAGAATATATTATTCAAAGAGTTATTATACTAGCTATTAAACAAAGAGTTATTATACTATATAATTATGCAGTTAACAGAGCTCTGAATGTGTGATGAGGCATTAATTCAATGCACTAAAACTTCACTAGAAAGAGGCCTAGCCACCCTCCCACACACACACACACACACACACACAACAACAGCAACAACATACAGTATTTATACGGCGCTGAATCTTGATATAAATCAAATCAAAGCGCGCACACACACGTTATCATTCATAACCCATTCAAACAAAAATGCAATACAAAGCGAGCACACACGTTTGACATAAATGGTATACAGCAGAAACAGACCTAAAGACAAGAGGGAGAGAAGAGAAAGAGAGTGGAGCCTCAATCACGGGGGAACAGGTGGGTTTTGAGGTTAGATTTGAAGGCTGAGAGGGTCGGTCGCTGACGGAGGGAAAGAGGAAGTTTGTCCCAAGATGTCGGTCCTGAGACAGCAAAAGAGCGCCGACCAACAGTTGAAAGCTTATACCTAGGGATCTGGAGAGAAAGCGGGTCAGAAACTGAACGTAAAGTTCGAGCTGGCGTATAGATGGAAATATTGTCGCAGAGGTAAGATGGAGCAGCTTTATTGATAGATTTATAGCAAAGGGTGTATAATTTATACTCAATTCTGTCTGCGACAGGAAGCCAGTGCAAAGAACGGAGAATAGGGCTAACGTGATCGAATTGTTCTTCCTAAGGACAAGACGAGCAGCTGTGTTTTGAATACGCTGGAGACAAGAGACACACACACACACACACACGCACGCACGCACGCACGCGCGCGCGCACGCGCGCGCGCACGCGCACACACATACACACATACACACTAAGTTTGATGATACTGGCAATTGTTTTTTTTATATATAAATGCAGATGTGAAGGAAAAACCCCACAGTGTGAACAATTTATCCCATATTTAAAAAAGAGATATGAAATTGAAAAATGTATTTTTAGTTTTGAAATGTCACAAGAAGTTTTTTTTACACGATGGCATCCATATTTATCTATTTTGCGTTAATTTGAATGTACGACTATACTTTTTGGTTGAAAGTGATGTAAAATTGGAATTGTTGCTGATATGACCACAGGTATAAGAATGTGTGTGTGTCTCTCTCTCTCTCTCTCTCTCTCTCTCTCTCTCTCTCTCTCTCTCTCTCTCTCTCTCTCTCTCTCTCTCTCTCTCTCTCTCTCTGTCTCTCTCTCTCTCTCTCTCTCTCTCTCTCTCTCTCTCTCTCTCTCTCTCTCTCTCTGTGTGTGTGTGTGTGTGTGTGTGTGTGTGTGTGTGTGTGTGTGTGTGTGTGTGTGTATGTGTGCGAGCGTTAATGTGTTTTGTTACGTGTTGTGACTATTTGATTTGTAAAATGCAAAAAAAAGGAATTAACCAAAAAAAAGTTTGATGATACTATCGTACTGAAAGGATGTGACAGCGCAAATTGTAGCAACTGCGCAAAATGTAACAATTGTTACATTTTGCGCGGGCTGCCCGCGCAAAATGTAACAATGTTCGATTTTGTTACATTTTGCGCTAGGCGCCCACCTTTTGACGAAATTAGCACCAAACTAAAAAAAAAGGCAGTTTTTCGTCATTACAGATCAAATCGAAGTAAAATCTTCAAGGACTTGATGAATTTGTCTTCATCATAATATATCAAATCGAAAGATAAAAACAAAGTCTACATCTAAATTTCCAAATGTTTGTTTGCTTGCTTGTTTGTTTCACTCGTTCTTCATTCGATTTAGCATTATTACTTATTATTACAAGGTGCAAAGTATGCAGGTTGTTTTATTGATTTTTTTTTCTCTCGTGTGTTATTTCTTTCTTGATTTCTTCTTGGGTACAGCGTTTTTTTCGCCTGAACAATGCCGAATTACTGTTGTGTTTATGGATGTAACAAATCACAGCTACGATATTTTCTGAACTGTATTTATCATTATTTTCCTTCGAATCTCTCTCTCTCTCTCTCTCTCTCTCTCTCTCTCTCTCTCTCTCTCTCTCTCTCTCTCTCTCTCTCTCTCTCTCTCTCTCTCTCTCTCTCTCTCTCTCTCTTCTCTCTCTCTCTCTCAGTTAAACAAACAAGCAAGCAAACAAACATTTGGAAATTTACATGTAGACTTTGTTTTTATCTTTCGATTTGATATATTATGATCAAGACAAATTCATCAACTCCTTGAAGATGTTACTTCGATTTGATCTGTAATGACAAAAAAACTGCCATTTTTTTGTTGCTAATTTCGTCAAAAGGTGGGCGCCTAGCGCAAAATGTAACAATTGTTACATTTTGCGCAGTTGTTACAATTTGCGCTGTCACAAAGGATTGGTCCCAGATACGAGATTATAAACTGTAAACGTGGAGAAAATCAATGAAGATTATTCTTATATTGTTGGTCGGGATCTTCTTGTTCTTGTTCTTGTTCTTCTTCTTCTTGTTCTTCTTGTTCTTCTTCTTCTTGTTCTTCTTCTTCTTGTTCTTGTTGTTGTTGTTCTTCTTCTTCTGTCATATTAGGGTGTAAAGTGGCACAAACGATTTCATCCTTCAAAGATCAGTGTTATATAACAATTAATTAACCCATATATGCCCACTGTCCCATATATGGGACGCTGTGTTTTTATTGGTAATACTAGTTCAACTGAACCCAATACAATGATCAATCTGCACTTGTCAAGTCAAGGGAGGCTACATGTGCCCAGAATTTGGGGGGTTGCAGGATTAGCCTGCCTTACTTTTTTTCCAGGAAGGCCGCCATTTTGTGGGCGATTGTTGAGCAGCATGGCAAGCAATAAAAAGTAAGTTCACAGTTTTTTGGGCAATCGTTTTTTTTATATCAAACAAAGAAGAAGAAATGGAGATAATGATGTTATGTAATAATGGTTTTAAGGAATTTTTCAGAAAATGCTTTTGCTTGCATCTGTGAATGTTTTAAGTACCGTCCCATATATGGGACAGTGGGCACGAGAGGGGTGGGCTTTTTTATACATACAAAGAAGGAATTTGTTTTTCTTGTCTTTCAGACTGTGCAATGTTCACCAAGTTCTGTCAATGCTGGAAGATGACAGCAGCATCCAAGAAGCCACAGTCTTCATTGAGCCACCTGCAGTGAATGAGGACACTGATGAAGACAGCGGGGAAGAAGACGGGGAGGGGGCAGTGTCCAACCTCAATGGCCGACAGCTGGAGTGCTACTGCCACAGTATTCAGGCAGGGTCAATGCCAGCCACGTTATGAGCCCGACAGACACATATCTTCAGAAGACATAGATGTGAAAGAGATGCAGAAGACATCAACAAGAGGTACATTTGATTATGCCACAGACACCAAGTCAGGGATCATCGTGGTGCGATGGAATGACAACAACATTGTAAATGTTGTTTCTACAATGCTGTTTCCAACAACAGACCTGTTTACCACCTACACAAGTCTTGAGTAGTCTGGATGGCTGAAATGAGTAGTTTTGGTGCAAACTGTGTAAGTTTTATTCATTAAGCCATCAAACAATGTTCACTGAAAATGAGTAGAATCTAGCATTATTTTCAATTTTCAAGAGTAGTAGAGGTCCAAATTGAGTAGAATACTACTAAAAAAAAGAGTGGAGTAAACAGGCCTGCAACAAGGCTGGTGTGGAGCCCCTACAGACTGCAAAGAGGTGGTCAAGGTCAGAATCGAGACAAGTCCAACTGCCACAGCCCTTCCTGATCCAGCACTACAACCAAACCATGGGCGGTGTGGACCGCACTGATCAGAACGTGGACAAGTACTGGGTTGCCATACACTCCAAGAAGTGGTGGTGGGCCATCTTTTCGTACTGCCTGGATGTCTGCATCCTACAGGCCTGGTATCTCTACCGATCAACCGACGCAGCCAAGAGCAACCCTTTGGATCTTCTTGCCATCTGCAGAAGAGTTGCAAGAGTCCACCTTGCACAGACTTCTCCTGCAACACCTGGCCATCCAAGAGGCTTCGTACCTGTGGACAAGCGTGTTGCAGTTGAGGTCAGGTTTGACCGTCTTGACCACCTGGTGGAGCCATGGCCAACACAGCTGAGGTGCGGTGCATGTGGTTTGAAAACTAAGCACCAGTGCTCAAATTGGTGTACATGACCGATGCTTCCAGGTGCTTCACACCAAATCACATTGCCAGTATTGTCAGCTTTGGTGAACCCAAGTCTCCAGCTTTCTCTTCTTTGAAGACAAAAAGACCAAAGACCGTTTGTTTCCACTTTCACATTTATTTTTCAGAATTTGATTCAATTCATGAAAATATTTTATTCATTTACCAAAGGCCAACTTTGCTCAGTATTATGTTGTGTGGCTTTTTGATGTTATATTGAATGATTTTATGTTGATTAAAAATCAGAACACCCCTCACTTTTGTTGTCAAGTGAATTGTGAAAAAGACTGAAAACCCCTACCCTCTCGTGCCCACTGTCCCATCTGTGGGACGAATATGTTCGGTCTTCTAAATCACTAAATTCTAAGTTTTGCTCAAATTAAGTATAACATGTTTATTACAGACCAAAAGCTAGACAGACATGCAACTTTTGTTTGAAAAAAAGGGGCATAAAAAAATTAATGGGTTAAATCTATCGACTTTGCAAAGACATCTGGTGGTATCAGATGCAGACTTTTGCAGCTGTTTCCTTCACACTAGTGAAAGGAAGAGAGACAGAAAGAAAGGAAGGAAGGAAGGAAGGAAGAAAGAAAGGAAGGAACGAAGGAAGGAAGGAAGGAAAAAGAAAGAAAGAAAGAAAAGAAAGGAAGAAAGAAAGAAAGAAAAGAAGGAAGAAAGAAAGGAAGGAAGACAGAAAGAAAGGAAGAAAGGAGGGAAGGAAGAAAGAAAGAAAGGAATAAAGAATGGAAGGAAGGAAGAAAGATGGAAAGAAAGGATGGAAGGAAGAAAGAAAGAAAGGAAGAAGAAAGAAAGGAATAAAGAATGGAAGGAAGAAAGAAATGAAGGAAGGAAGGAAGAAAGAAGGAAATGAAGGAAGGAAGAAAGATGGAAGAAGGAAGAAAGAAAAAAAGAAGAAAGAAAGGAAGAAGACAGAAAGAAAGGAAGAAAGAAAGAAAGGAAGAAGAAAGAAACAAAAGGAAGGAAGGAAGAAATAATGGAAGGAAGGAAGGAAGAAAGAAAGGGAGAAAGCAGGAAGGAAGAAAGAAAGAAAGGAAGGAAGGAAAAAAAAGGAAGGAAGGAAGAAAGAAAGAAAGATAGAAAGGAAGAAGAAAGAAAGGAAGGAAGGAAGAAGAAAGAAACGAAGGGAAAGAATGAAGGAAGGAAGAAAGAAAGAAGAAAGAAAGAAAAGAAAGAAAGGAAGGAAGAAAAGAAAGAAAGAAAAGGAAGGAAGAAAGAAAGAAAGGAAGGAAGAAAGAAAGGAAGGAAGAAAGAAAGGAAGGAAGGAAGGAAGGAAGAAAGAAAGGAAGGAGGAAGGAAGGAAGAAAGAAAGAAAGGAAGAAAGAAAGGAAGGAAGAAAGAAAGAAAGGAAGAAAGAAAGTAAAAAGGATGGAAGGAAAGAAGAAAGAAAGAAAGGAAGGAAGTAAGAAAGATAGAAAGGAAGGAAGAAAGAAAGGAAGGAAGAAAGAAAGGAAGGAAGAAAGAAAGGAAGGAAGGAAGTGTAGCAGTGTGCTGACACAGCTACTAGGCTCTCTAGGCTTACTCGTTGTAGACATTTATTTTTGCTATTTCAGAGTTATCTGCCCCAGTTAACTCCCTTGTTGAGATTTCTAATTAAATTTTATTTTATTATAATTCTGTTTAAACTGAAGTTTGTGTTGATGTAAGATGCATATGGTTGGAACCGGAACAAATCATAGATTTTATCCCATACATTTATATTAACTGAAATGCTCGCATAGCCTGACAATTCAAGATTTTGTGATCGGTAAAATTAACACTTGGATCAAAATATTCCCGGTTGTTTCGCATGTTTTCTATTCTTATTCAAAATCTAATCAAATGTTTGAAATTCTAATTATGCAACCTAAATCTATAATCTATCCCCTTTCATTTCATATAATATGGCATGCTATGGATCTTTTCCGTATAAACTTGTGGTATTGCAAAACTGATGAATACACACTTTCGAATCGTAATACTAATTTTCTAAACCAAGCAATTTTATTTCGATTCGCCCTTATGTTTTCATTCTAATAACTAACGAAACTAGTTTTGTATATTTAAAATGATCTTGGACCTTATAGATTTATAATATTTTACGATTAAAGATTTGCTTCAAGCCACAAGCATATATATGGAGCCTAGATCACTAGAAATTCGACTTGTGTTTTCTATCGAATTTCGGGATACAAATTATAAACTTTATAGATTTAGATCGATTTGGGACTTGAAATTTATGCAAATGAAAGTTTGTGTATTTAACTTTTTTAAATTATTATTTTGTTATTCTGATCCGTGAAGCAGTTATTTAGTTACTTTATAAAATATCGTTTGGGCTTGTTAAAACCCAGGGTCACTTTGCACTTTAATTGCAAGTATTTATTTTTAAAGAGAAACTCCCGACTATTGATGAATGTCATATTATTCTGTGTTTTTCAAGCTTTCCAACCATATACAACATGTATTGTTATGCATGACGACCGTATAGAGACAACACACTTAAAAGGTGTTACACAACTTTGGCGTTCACAGGCCCTGTGAGAGCAGGTTGCGTGAAAGGTAAAGGTCAGGTCAGGTCAGGTATTTGGACGACCAGGCCTTGCAGCCTCTCAATGCGTCCTTCCTTTTGGTTAGAGTTTGGCAATTGCTGTGGCGGTTTTTAGCATCCATATTGATGCACTAATCATGGACGTACTTTAACAGGGCAATTTTTGGATCACTGTCTAGGAGGTTTTTGAATTTGTTAGTATCTGAGGCCAGTTTAGTATGTGTGACAATATTGGGTGACTCTGTTAGAAAAAAAGTTTTTTCTAATGTTAGTTCTGCTGTACCTGGTTAGGATTTTAAGTTCACTATTACGGGTTCTTATTTCGTTAGACAAGTGAAACAAGCCTTTGTTAGTATTGTCAGTGCCTTGAAAAATCTTGTAAACATTTATCAAATCTCCCCTTAGTCTTCTGTATTTTAAAGATGGCAAGTCTAATTTGCTTAGCCTGTCCTCATAATCCAAATTTTTCATGGATTTTATCAGTTTGGTTGCTCTCCTCTGTACCTTCTCAATTGCACTGGACTGTCGTTTAAGAAAGGGATTCCAAATTATATTTCCATACTCAAGATGAGGCCGTATTAAACATTTGTAAAGATTTATGAACACCTCTTTATTTAAGTTTTTAAAACTCCTTCTGATCAAGCCCAGCATCCTACTGGCTTTATTTATCGCTGTTGTGATGTGCTTATCAAATTTGAGTTTTGAATCAAATATAACCCCTAGGTCCTTCTCCTCTGTACAAGTATCTAAAACATGCTTAGATGAGCCATGAGTAATTTCATATCCTTTACTTGGATTATTGTACCCCGCGTGCATAACCTTGCATTTTCCTGCGTTAAAATATAAATTCCACTTCTCTGACCATTC
This sequence comes from Phymorhynchus buccinoides, assembly GCA_017654935.2. Lineage (NCBI taxonomy): Eukaryota > Metazoa > Mollusca > Gastropoda > Neogastropoda > Raphitomidae > Phymorhynchus > Phymorhynchus buccinoides. The sequence continues at coordinate 260,357 of JAGGCT020004051.1, forward strand.
TATGAGTCTGTTAATATCGTTTTGCAGTACATCTGGATTTTGGGAACGATTATACACTTTAGTATCATCTGCAAATATCTTGCATGCAGTTGTTGTTGTCTTTGCGGTCCGGTTTTACCTGGGGTTTCGCCTATATAACTGGGCACAGGTAAAAAATCAACAAACAAACAAAAAAATCAAAAAAAAATATTGATCATATTCTGATCGCTTCTCTGCCTTTTGGCTAAGACAGTGATTCAGGAATATAAATTTTTGTTTATACCCTGGTTGGTTTGTTCAGCCCGTCGTACATGGCGAAAGCCGATACGCGACGTTAAACTGAACTTCCATCCCCAATTCAAAAAATGTTCTCCCCACATGGCCGAAAGGCCAAAGAGGGCGTAAAACACTATTATTATTCAATTCAAATGTCACCCCCCCCCCCCCCCCCGCCCACCCCCCCTCTCTTTATATCTTCAAGTAAAACCCTAATGCCCCACATGGCCGAAAGGCCAAAGAGGGCGTAAACCCTTAGTTCTTCAATTCAAACAACTTCCTGATCGCTTCTCGGACTTGTGGCTAAGACAGTGATTCAGGAACATAAATTTTTTGTTTATACCCTGGTTGGTTTGTTCAGCCCGTCGTACATGGCGAAAGCCGATACGCGACGTTAAACTGAACTTCCATCCAAATTCAAACCTACACCTATCTATATTGTTAAAAACTCGGGACTTTACTTGTGTTGCACTGCCTCCGGGCATTGCAGCCAGTATTGTTCCCACCATCTTTGTATTTACAAATGTCCCATATGTGTCTATGACCGAGAGGACATAAAACATCATTTTCATCCATTCAAACCTGAGAATTCTGATCGCTTCTCGGCCTTTTGGCTAAGACAGTGATTCAGGAACATAAATTTTTGTTTATACCCTGGTTGGTTTGTTCAGCCCGTCGTACATGGCGAAAGCCGATACGCGACGTTAAACTGAACTTCCATCCAAATTCAAACCTGAGTTTCTTGACTATATTTATATACTGTAGCGGTACCATAGCCGATGAGGTTTTACCGAGGCTTGGTTACCGCTACACATATCTGTATTATAAAAAAATCGGGACTTTACTGGTGTGGCACTGCCTCTGGGCATTGTCTCCAGTAATTGTTCCCACCATATTTGTATTTACAAATGTCCCATATGTGTCTGATTCAGACCGAGAGGACGTAAAGCACCATTTTTCCTTCCTTCCAATTCAAACCTGAGAATTTCTGATCGCTTCTCGGCCTTTTGGCTAAGACAGTGATTCAGGAACATAAATTTTTGTTTATACCATGGTTGATTTGTTCAGCCCGTCGTACATGGCGAAAGCCGATACGCGACGTTAAACTGAACTTCTATCCAAATTCAAACTTAGTCAAATAAAAACAGATTTACTACTTGTGGCGGTACCATAGCCGATGAGGTTTAACCGAGGCGTGGTTACTGCTACACCTATCTGTATTGTTACAAAATCGGGACTTTACTGGAGTTGCACTGCCTCCGGGCATTGCCTCCAGTATTGTTCCCACCATCTTTGTATTTAAAATGTCCCATATGTGTCTGTTCGTCGCCATCGTGAATAGAGTATAGTAATGTGTACTCGCGATTGGCGACGGTCTGTTCCAGACCGAGAGGACGTAAAACACCATTTTTCATTCATTCAATTCAAACTTAGTGATACCTTTAACCGAGGCGTGGTTACCGCTACACCTATCTATATTGTTAAAAACTCGGGACTTTACTGTGTTGCACTGCCTCCGGGCAATGCTGCCAGTATTGTTCCCACCATCATTGTATTTACAAATGTCCCATATGTGTCTATGACCGAGAGGACGTAAAACACCATTTTTCAATCATTCAATTCAAACTAAGTTAGCCCCACATGGC
>JAGGCT020004051.1:264757-278145 GCA_017654935.2 Phymorhynchus buccinoides
GATGGTGATGGTGATGGTGATGATGATGATGTGATGATGATGATGATGATGATGATGATGATGATGATGATGATGGATGATGATGATGATGTGATGATGATGATGGTGATGGTGATGATGATGATGATGGTGATGATGATGATGGTGATGATGGTGATGATGGTGATGGAGGTGATGATAATGATGATGGTGATTGTGATGATGGTGATGATGATGATGGTGATGTGATGATGATGATGATGGTGATGATGATGATGATGATGGTGATGATGGTGATGGTGATGACCCTCTCTCCTTTTGATGATGCCACCACTTTAATTGGTGATGATGATGATGATGATGATGATGATGATGTGATGAATGTGATGATGATGATGGTGGTGACATTTTGGTGATGATGATGATGAGATGATGACAGGCTTCATTGATGATGATGATGGTGATGATGATGAAGATGATGATGGTGATGATGATCTTTTTTGATGGTGATGACTTGATGATGTGATGATGATGGATGATGGTGATGATGATAATGGTGATGATGATGATGATTATAGAAAAGAAGTGGTGATGGTGATGCCTACTATGATGGTGATGCAATCTTGCACTTTGATGAGTGAGGTGATCAACTTTTGTGTTTTACTGATTATGAATGATGATGGATGATGAGTGCCTTCTGGTGATTCCCTGTGATGTGTGATGGTGATGGTGATGATTATCCCGGACTCCACACAAGCACGCTGATGATGGTGATGATGATGATGATGATGATGATTGATGATGATGATGAGTGATGCTATGATGAGTGATGATGATGATGACCCTTCCGGCATGGGGCGAACCTTATAAAAGACAAATGATTGGTGATGATGATGATGATGATGATGTTGTGATGGATGTAAATGTGATGCTTTTGTGATGATGTGAAACCCTACTTGATGCCATTTAGAGCAATTCAAACACCTTGTCCTTTGTTATCACCATACGATGATTATGATGAATGGGCACAAAGGCAAATTGATGATGACTAGGGACTTAGCCTTTTAACTGATGGGCTCGCCGTGATGATGATGAAGGTGTGTCCATGATGATGGTTCACTGATGATGAATGACTTAATTGTGATGCTGATGATGATGATGTTTTTATTTTGAATAGTTGTGATGATGGTGAGTGATGAATGTGATGGATTGTCATGATGCCAAATGATGATGATAAAGGTTAGATGATAAAGATTGTGTTAAGTCAGAGGAGGCAGGATGCCAAAAATGATGACTGAGGACTCCGAGACTGGTCACTCAAAATTTCCCCCCTCCCATTCATGACCTTCACATTGGAGGCATTTAATGAGGCAACAGAGTCTATGACTGATGATGATGTGATTTGGTGATGATGATGCTATTTAGGTGTACAGTAAACTGATGGTGATGAAAGAAGAGGTGATGATACATTGTTGACAGCTGATGCCTTGATTTTGAAAAAGTTCCATTTACAACCCGAAAAGGTAGGGGATTGTCATATGCCCACTTTTCAGATAGAATGGGGAGACTATCTGACTAATGGGTGTCCAAGAGTTCTGCCAAATCTTTGTCCTATGATGATCTCCGTGAAAGCTGATGGTGGCTGAGAAAACATGTCCCCAGAAGTGATGAGGCTCTGGAGACCTGATCCAGCTGAGGTACATTCTAGGATGATAGCGCCCATAAAAGGCCAAAACTACAGCATGATGGTTCCACTAGTTTGAGTGCAGGGTCCAAAAGTGTGTCAAACGGTTCTACCCACTGAACGACACCCACTGGGGAGTGATTCTGATACTGCAATGGTGATGACTTTGATGGCACAAACCCCTCCCCAATCCATTCCAGGCACGCATCAATCGTCGGACAGCGACTGTGATGCATCCCTGATCAGGTGGTGACGCCATGAATGTGGGTGACTTGATGATGATACATCCACTTTGTCAAGCCATAATCAATAACGACACCAGATATGTAAAGATGATCGAGGCAGATGCTCATGACAGTCCTGATGGCCTACCAGAAAAATACTGGGATCACAGTAAAAAAGGTAGGGCACCCCTCTCAACCTGCCCTAGTTTCAGCAGTATTCCCTTCTCCCCAATCCACAAACCATGTGTCCCTCCCTCCTTCCCAAAGAGCAAGGTGAAGGACCTCTGGTGATTGCCGCGCGAGCCAATCCAGATTGTCCCAAGTGATCCGAATCCTTCGCAAGGAATGTCCGCCTAATGACCCAAGACCACCCGCCACAGGTACCTCAGGTGAAAGTGAGCACTGTACACGCAAACACCCATGAGGTACTATCGGGACCGGCCGCCGCACGTACAGCCGTCACCTACACCTCCCTTTCAGCGATGCAGTCGACATGTCGGGCTTCTACCTAAGCGGAAGAAGAAATTCCGGTGGTCGACATATGTACCATGAGGTGTGGGGTGCTAGCCAGGTAGCCGCGGCACTCAAAGACATTTTCGCCCGAATGATGAATGAGCAATGATGAATCCAGTCTAAATGATGCAATGATTGTGACAACTCAACCCAGGATTGCCGCACCAAACCTCCATCTCTAACCCACCTGCTCCTGTACCTTGTTCCCAGACACTGACCCAGTCAAAGAGAGTGGAGTCTGCGTTCCACAAAATTCCGGGTATCTTTTCTTCGGGGGGCCTCTGATGTCGTAATCCCGCGCGACCCGCTTTTATGATCCCCCCCCTATCCCCTCCCCACCCCCCACTCCTTTTCACTGACGGACAACGATGTATGAACGCCGAGTAAGGCAATTATCTCTTTGAAGCAGGAATCTATCTCTCCATCACGAGATAGTGATATCAACAGTCGGCTCCCTTTGGAGACCACTCGTCAAAAAAAAAAAAAAAAATATGATGAATGTCGGATGTTATCGGCGCGCCAATGATGTTCTGTACATTTTGAACATCGTGTGATGTGTCAACTTGCTATAAACCAATGACAGGCTTTCATTTTTTGAAAGTGAAGGCTATAATTGGAGTAGTGAGAAAATTTTTTCACACAAGACGCTGAAATCAGGTGACTAGAGCAACACCTGGACCCGCCAGAATAGCCCACCTATTAAGTCTTATTGACGATTGAGACTGGTTGACGAGCCGTGATCTAGATCCTCCCTTGATGAATGACTTGGTGGTTATAGAAAAGAAGAAATTCCGGTAAATGTCACCGTGGTCTATTTATGTGAGTGATGTGTTGTGTTTCTACTTGAACACTTCTGGTGCCTACTAACATTTTTGCTATTTTTAGCTTGGGCTACCAATCTTGCACTTTATTTCAGCAATGATGAATCCATGTTGTCTTGATGACCTGATGTTTTACTGATCAACTTGGTTAACTGATTGCCGCATTAACTAGTGCATTGTACAAGGGAATCCTTCTAGCTGGTTGATTCACTAATTCCCTGCCGGCTGAAGCCCAAAGACCTACATGCACTTTCTCCTGTGATTATCAGGGCATATTGGGCCGGAAGATTTATCCCTCACCCCAAGACGGGAAGTCGACGCCCCGCACCAAGAATCCGGTAGGAGACCATCTCTTCCTCTTCCTCCAGCAAGCCCAGCCTCTCTCCACTACCTCCTAAAACCGCGCCAATCACTGGACCTTTCCTACGGACGCTGAAGATAATTAGTAACCCTTCCGGCATGGCAATTTCCTTATGAAAGCCTCCTCTCCTCTCTTGGCTCCTTGAGAAGAAACTTGCACAATCACATGCAGATTTTTGGGAGTAAATAAAAGGCAAGTGTCAAATAAGGATGTTGGTCAGCTGATGAGAGTGGAAGTGTTGTCTCTCTCTTGTGATGTGTCAATTCTAGCGAATCTACCACTTGTATTTCATTCAATAATATGAAACCCGGGCAAAATATATAAATTTCGTAGATGAAAAGGGGACGGGAAAGTTGCTCATCTCCCATACCATAGAGACTCTAAAGGCAAATTTTCTAAAGTCTCCCTAGGGACTTGGCCTTTTCTCGTCACAGTGATGATGATGATGATGATGATGATGATCTCTCTGGATCTGATGATCTCTCTCATTCTAGGTTTCTCTGTCTTCTCTCTCTTGATGATGATGGTGATGATGGTGATGGAGGTGATGATATGGTGATGATGATCTTGAACTATGATATCTCTCTCTCGCTCTGCTGTGGTGATGATAATGTGATGATGCCTCTATCCTCTATGATCTCTGATGAGGAAATGGTCTCTGGTGTGGTGGTGTATCTCTCCTGATGATGATTCTGATGGAGGTGATGATCATGATGATACTCTGAATTGGTCATTATTATGATCCGACGACGACAACGATTGACGATGCTCTCTCTCCTCTCGCTGATCTCTCTCTCTCTCTCTGATGATACTGGTGATGTCCTTAAATAATGATCAAAGCGTCTGCATTCTCACGGACCTCCCTTGTCTTCCTCTTCCTCCTACCTCCTCTGCCAAACTCCCCTCTCTCTCTGTTCTCTCACTTTCTGCATGGGTGCTCTCTCTCTCTCTCCTCTCTCTCACTCTCTCTCTCTCTCTTCTCTCTCTCCTCTCTCTCTCTCTCTTCTACCCTCTTCTCTTCTCTTCTCTTACCCTCGTCTCTGAAGATCTCTCTCTCTCTCTCTCTCGATCTCTTCTCGCTCTCTCTCTCTCTCTCTCTCTCTCTCTCTCTCTCTTCTCCTTCTCTCTACTCTCCTCTCTCCTCTCTCTCTCTCTCTCTCTCCCTTCTTGCATCCTGTCTCTCTCTCTCTCCTCTCTCTCTCTCTTCAACTCTCCTCTCCATCTCTCTCTCTCTCTCTCTCTCTCTCTCTCTCTCTCTCTCTTCTCTCTCTCTCTCTCTCTCTCTCTCTCTCTCTCTCACTCGCCTGCACTTGCTCTCTCTCTCTCTCCTCTCTCACTCTTTCTCTCTCTCTCATTCTCTTCTCTCGCACTCCTCTCTCACGCGTCTCGGACACTCTCATCTCTCTCTCGCCCCACGCTCACTCTCTCCTCTCTCTCTCCTCTCATCTCTCATCATCTCTCTCTCTCTCTCTCTCTCTCTCTCCTCTCTCTCATCTCGATCTCTCCTCTCTCTCTCTCTCTCGTCTCTCTCTCTCTCTCTCTCTCTCTCTCTCTCTCTCTCTGGCTCGCTCTCTCTCTCTCTCTCATCTTCTCTCTCTCTCTCTCTCTCTCTCTCTCTCTCTCCCCTCTTCGCCCTATCCCACCTCTCTCTCTCTCTCTTCTCTCTGTCTCTATCCCCCTCCTCTCTCTCTATGTCTCCCCGCCACTCCTCCTCTCTCTCTCTCTCTCCCCCCCTCTCTCTCTCTCTCTCTCTCTCTCTGTCTCTCTATCCCCCTCCTCTCTCTCTATCCCTCCCCCCCTCCTCCCCCCTCTCTCTCTCCTCTCTCTCTCTCTCTCTCCGTCTCTCTCTCTCTCCTCTCTCTCTCTCATCTCTCTCTCTCTCTCTCCTCTCTCTGCTCTCTCTCTCTCTCTCTCTCTCTCTCTCTCTCTCTCTCTTTCGAAATGATCTTTCATCAACTTCAAACTTGAACAGATGCTTGAGAAACAGCACGCTGCTCCTCCTAGGGGACTCGAACCAGCGGGTCTTGTTCGACACTATCGTCGACCTGGCAGGCTGCCCCGAACGAGAGGGTTTCACTTCCTTGAACCGTCCCCGTATATGCAAAGTAAGTGTAGGTGAAGACGGGGTCAAAAGCCCATGGGCGGGTAAGAAGCGCGTGCCAATTATCTCATGAAATGAAGCAAATTTCAGTCACATTTTGCCCATAAGACGAATGCTAAACATTAACACTCGTCTCATGGGCAAAATGTGACTGAAATTTGCTTCATTTCATGAGATAATTGGCATGGGCTTCTTATCCGCCCATGGGCGTTTTACCCCGTCTTAACCTATTCATTGAATCGGGGCAGTGGGTGGATGCCACTCGTGCCTCCATACAGGGGAGTTGGACCGGACTCTGACCCCGCCCTCCACGAGTCCTCCCCCCGGCGTGGGGGATACCGGGGTGGGGGTGGGGGATGAGGTGTATTTCGTACAAATAGTTCCTCCACTTTCTGGAAGTTCTGTGCTTGTAACTTCCTCTAAAATGTCGCTCTCTTTGACTCTTGTCTCTTCCCTTTACTTTCTATCACCTACTATCTTTCTATTCTGACTTACTGGCCCATTCTCCTGCCTTTAAAAAAAAATATTCCAAATAATTTTTCTTCTTTGAGCTCCTCCTCCAAAATCGGAACTGGATGCGTTGGCTGTACGCAGCAGGGAGACCAATGACAACTGAAAAAACGGACACCATGCGTAGCCCTTACCCATTTATGGGCCATATGGCCTGTGAACGCAGAAGAAGAATGGTATGAATTGGCCCTGGTACCCCCCTGTCTATTTCGTTTCCGACTATGACTGCCAGACTGCAAAGCCAGGGGGGGGCAGCGAGCATTCAGTCGGGATTGGCTATTCTTCTTCTTATTATTATTCTGCGTTCCCAGGCTATATGGCCATACTGGGTAAGGTACGTATGGGTATGTGTCCGGTTTTCAGTTACTTCCACTTGGTCTCTGTCCGCTGCGTACAGCCGATACATTCCAATTTCGAAGCGGCTCAATGGAGAGAATAATTTGGAAGATTTTTTTGGGGAAAAAAGGCAGGCGAATGGGCCAGTAATTAAGTCAGAAAGATAGTAGACGATAAAAAACAAAGGGAACAGGCGGAGTCAAAGGCTAGAAAGAGAGTGTTTGATCAGAGGAAGTTACAAGCACAGAACTTCCGGAAGGTGGGGATAATATATTTATGAAAGTACACACCCCCCCCCCTTGCCCCCGACATCCCCACGGGGAGAGTACCTCGTGGAGGGGGCGAGGTCATCCACCCTCGTGTTGTTTAAAATTAACTAGATCAATGTGGCGGTACCATAGCCGATGAAGTTTTAACCGAGGCGTTGTTACCGCTACACCTATCTATATTGTTAAAAACTCGGGACTTTACTGGTGTTGCAACTGCCTCCGGGCATTGCCTCCAGTATTGTTCCCACCATCTTTGTATTTACAAATGTCCCATATGTCTATGATCCGAGAGGACGTAAAACATCATTTTCATCAGGTCGTCCACCCACTGCCCAGGGCTTGGCTATAATTTGTTTATGGCGGAAATGCCGGGAGCGTCCTTTTTGCGTCTAAGTTCACTTTGTCTAAACTCGTTCGGTCTATAAAACAGAATCTGGTTCAGTGAGCCTAAGTTCACTTGGTCTAAAATCTTATGTAGTTCATTTGGTCTACATCAGATTCTAGAGAGAGAGGGGATGGAAGTTCAGCTTAACGTCGCGCATCGGCTTTCGCCATGTACGACGGGCTGAACAAACCAACCAAGGTATAAACAAAAATTTATGTTCCTGAATCACTGTCTTAGCCAAAAGGCCGAGAAGCGATCAGAATTAAAGGGAGAGAGGGGGGGGGGGGGTAGAGAGAGAAATATTTAGAGAGAGGCAGAGAGAGAGAGAGAAAGAGAGCGAGAGAGAGAGAGAGGGAGGAGAGAGAGAGAGAGAGAGAGAGAGAGAGAGAGATGAGAGAGAGAGTAGAGAGAGAGATAGAGAACCACACACACAACACACACACACACACACACACAGAGAGATAGCACTTCGAAATGTCTCCCCCCCACTGCATTTCCCCGGTGATGTTGATCATGAACGTAGGCTACATGGGCTATAGGGATCTTTAACCGATAGTTTTTTCAAACTACAATTTGTTTTATGCAATCGGCCCGTGGTCTACACACACACACACACGCAACGCACGCACGCGCACGCACGCACACGCACACGCACGCACACACACACACGCCACGCACGCACGCACGCACACACACATCAAAATCAAAGATAGAAATAGTGAGGCAAGGAAATAATATAATAGTGAAAGTAAGGAAAGGTAACTCCTTTGAATAACTTTGGTGAAGGGAGTTAATTACAGAGAGAGTTACCTTTCGTTACTTCATTAAGAAGAAGAAGAAAATCAATCAAATCTACATTGTGCAATAGTGGGTTCATTCCAGAACAAACGTCTACGCTCTTCAATGCTTTACCTTGGACACGCCTTCCCCTTCAACGTGGGCACACACGGGAGGCACCCCATCTCCACCAACTTCCCCCTCCCCCTGGCTCTGGAACGCGCCCGGAACGCCAGCTACAAACAGGACCTCCACCATCACCACCACCACCACAACAGCAACAACCTGATCGTGGTCCTCCACTACTACATGCATCTCACCTTCCATCCTTTACAAACGTACCGCAACTTTGTGCAGAACTCTCTGAAGGATGTGCAGGAGTACCTGAGCAAGCATCCCTCAGACAAGGTCAAGTTCGTCGTTCGGGGACCGCACGCCATCTTCATGGGAGACAACGCTCTGACCATGGGGGACACGTTCGCTGCCTGGTACCGGAGGGTGTGGCAGGAGGAGGTCCGAAAGTTCCAGCTGGTGGACAGGGTGTGGCTCTTGGACACCTGGGATCTGACCCTGGGCGCTCAGAACCGCGCTGTCCACCCGAGGCATTCCTTGTTCTCCGCGATAGTGAAAACGCTCTTCGGCTACGTTTGCGATGCTGTCTGATGATGGTCAAAAGATTGCGTTGTTTATTTGTCGCTCTTTCCCTTTAGCAACTTAGTGTCATTTTCGTACTAGTAATTATAGTAAGTGTTTCGATCAAAGATTCACCAGCACCCCTTTGAAAAGCACAATATTTTTTTCGAAAATGTCTTCAGAAATTGCAGCAGTTATTTCATGTGGAAACATAATAATGTGCGAGAATAGCCGTTCAATGCCCCAACGCTCACGGGCCACCTCACCCAGACACCCATACACACAAACACACACATACACACCCACGTGCTCACGCACAGCCACACACACACGCGCTTGCGCTCACGCACACACACGCACAACTCGCACACATACACATCACACACCCACGTGGACACCACACACACACACACACACAGCACACCACACACACACACACACACACACACACAGTTTTCATCATTGCTTATTCAAGGTTCCATCTGAAAATAAACATTTTGGACTTTGGACTTGGAATTTGAAACACAAAGGAAAAGGGGGGATCCAGGGTTTTTGGGGAAAACTTGCAAATTATTTTAATGGCCATATTGATTTGTCATGGGATAAATTCTTTGAATCACCACAGTATAGTCTGACAATAAATTCTGATGGTAAGATATTTATCAAAATGTGTAATACTAATATTAGAAAAAAATGTTTTCAGTAACAGAGTTGCTAACATGTGGAATGAATTACATTTTGAGTTAGAATGTGCACCAAATACTAACATCTTCAGAAATCGTCTTGATGAAGTTCCAAAATTTGCTAGCATTTAGTTTCAAAGGAATTTTTTTTTTTAGCCGTACAAACCTTGACCAAAACAAAACCTGCCAATGTTTAAAATGATGGGACTCCTTAAAAAGCTTCATGGCTTGTTCTGTCCATAACTTACTACTAACAGGGAAACCGCCTTTATTTTCAACTCGGTGTTATTTCAATTTCGGGATAATTTCAAGTCATTCTAAGGTCCCGGCCTGAGGCCTTCTTTTTATCTGTTACAAAACCCCGGATAATTCGGATAATTTCAAGTATCGGTTCATTTCAAGTAAAATCTTGGTCCAAATTGAAGTGAAACCCGGTTAATTTCAAGTGCTTGGTTAATTTCAAGTCAACACATTTTTCAAGAGGAGCAGATTGGCTAAATTCAATTTTTTTGCTCGCCTAATTTCAAGTCAACACACTTTTACTTCAATTTTTTTTCATCAGGCTTGTCTTAAAATAAGAAAAAAAAAAAAAAAAAGAAAAAAAAAAAAAAAAAAAAAAAAAAAATACGCTCACGCTCGCGCACATGTATGTCACTGTGTGTCGTCTGGCTTTGCAATTTGACTCGGTGAGAGGAAGTGTCAATCAACTCTGTGTGTGTGTGTGTGTGTGTGTAGCTTTAACCTTCGCGCCGTCACTCCGTCATACACGGCTAAAACTTGATAGGCCGTCAATGACGAGCTGGTTGTCCAACTGTCCCCCCGGCATAATCCGCGTTTCTGTTCTGTCCTCTTTCTGTCTGTCCTGCCGGAGAGACAGGCATAGAAACACGCACACACACACAACACACACAAAAACAAAAAAACACACACAAACACACACCACTCACACACACACAAAACACGTGGACACACACACTAACACAAAAGGTACGCAACGCCGGCATCCGCACGCAAAGCAGCACGGCACTCCTAACAACACGCTCGCAAGGCAACCGCACACACGCGCAAGGCGCGTAAGCACGAAAACACTCTCTTGGGCTCAGCCATACATACACAGTCATATACTCAATGCATCACAACAAGTAGTATATATTCCTCTCGCTCTCATCTTTTCTGTGCTCCCCTCTCTGTCTCATCTCATCGGTCTCTCCCTCAGATCGGTCAAGTCTCTCGACTCTCTCGCCACTCTCTTCCTCCGCCCTCTCTCTCTCATCACGGATCTCTTCTCTCCTCTCATCGTCTCTCCTCTCTCTCTCTCTATCTCTCTTTGAACCTCTCTCTGTCTATCTCTCTACGTGCAACTAACCCAAACCTAACCCCCCCAACCCCCCCCCCCCCCCATCTGAGCTCATCTCGTGCGGGTAAATGTGTGAAATACTGAACGCATTCCGAGACGGACACCAATTACGAGAAGAGAGAGAGAGAAGGAGAGAGTAGAGAGAGAGACTAAGATCAGTTAGATCGAGAGAGAGAGAAGGAGAGCGATTCGAGAGAGAGAGAGAGTTCTATCTGGAGATGGGATGATTGGCATAGTGTGGATGACACAAAATGTTTGACATAAGAGACAACTTTTCAAGCAGAAGAGCAAGATAGACTGATTGCATCCCACATGCAGTCAATTGGAACAGTAAGCTGCAGAAGAGAGTGGTCAATTTTGTGGTTCTAACACTCTTTAGAAGAGGATCAATGTCAAGTTTACTACAACAACTTAAAATCATAACCTGTCTGTCTGTCTGTGAGATGTCTGAATACTCGATCTCGCTCTAGAAGTCTGGGCCTCTGTGTGTCAATAAAAGATGGTGTTTAAACCCTGAAGTCGACCTGCCTGTCCTGTCTCTGTTCCAAAGTCCTGTCTCCTCTCGATCTCCACCTCGGCTCTCCCCCCTCTCTCTCTCGGAGTCTCTCCTCCTCCTTTCATTCCTCACGTTGGTCAACCTATAATCTTACTGCTATTTTGTCGTGTGCGAGTAGAAGATATTCTGCCTCATTTGGCTAAATTTTTGGCGGATTGCATTTCATTTGTAGAGAGAAAAACTTGAAACCTTAACTTAAAATGTTATCCGTGAAAATTAAATGTTTTGATAAGAAAGGATTCACAATTATTTGCAATTGTTTTGGGATGGCATGGGGGTACGCATTTCTTATAACTTTTTTCTCTATATTAATGTGTTTTGTTACCTTATTATTTTCAATGTATTTAGTTTTTTGTGTGTTACCCCTCTATTATAATTGTGTGCTTCTTGTTTTTATCTACATATTGCGCATGTGTACCACCCCCTTGGCATAAGGGTTTGTAAAACTATTGTTCAAATAAATAATTTGTCATTGTCATGTCCTTCTCTCTCTCTCTCGTCTCGTCGTTCTCTCGTCTCTCCATCTCAACACAGTCGGTCCCGTCGTCTCTTTCCCCCCCCCCCCCCCGCTCCCTCTTTCGTCTCTCTCCTCTTGCGTCCACGCGGTCACATCCTCCTCAGCTCCTTCTCTCCTCTCTCTCTCTCTCTCTCGCTCGTCCGTTCTCTCTCTCTCTCTCTCTCCTCCTCCTCGGTCTCGCCCCTCTGTCCGTCTCATCCTCCCCTCTCTTCTCTCCCATCCCGCACTCCTCCCCGCCCTCGCCGCCTCTCCTCTCGTCATCTCCTCTCACGTCCGCTCGTCTCTCCCTCCCTCTCGCTCCCTCTCCCGCTCCATATTCTCTGCCTCTCTCGGACGCTCTCTCTCTCTCCCCTCTCTCCACAGTCTCTCTCTCTCTTCTCTCTCGTCGAATCGCTCTCTGTCTCCTCTCTCTCCTCTCTCTCTCATCCATCCCTCCCCTATCTCTCTCTCTCGCTGTCTCTCTCTCTCCCTCCTTCTCCTCTCTCTGTGTCTCTCACTTACTCTGTCTGTCTGTCTGTTCTGTCCTCTCTGTCTCTCTCTCTCCTCCTTCACTCTCTCTGTGTCTCTCCTCCCTCCTCCTTCTTTCTCTGTCTCTCTCTCTCTGTCTTCTTTTATGTGTGTCTCTCCTCCCTCCTTCTCTCTCTCGTCATCTCTCGATCCGCCTCTCTCTCGCTCCAGCTCGCTCTCTCCTTCTCTCTCCCTCTTCCTCCTCTCGATCCTCTCGTCCCCTTCTCGGTTCGTTCATCTTCTCTCTTCCTCTCAATGCTCTCTTCTCTCTCTCTCTCTCTTCTCTCTCTATCAAAGTGAACAGAGGGCCTCACGTGAAAGCCACACCTACATAAATGATCACCACCTTTGGCAACACGAAGAAGCCGCATAAAGCCTATTGAAAAGTAATGTACACTTTAATCTAACACACGCACACACGCAAACACGCGCACACGCAATATGCGCACGCACGCACCATACATCCACCACACACGAGACGCATACGCACGCACGCACGCACTCACACACCAACACACACGCACACCAAATTCCGTCCGTCCATCCCGCAGTTTTCTCAAATACAGTAATAGACTTAGCGCTTATAATTGAGAATGAAGGTTCAAACCCATGAGCCCAAAGTAAACAGTTTGTATTTCTGGTAAAATATATAAAAGATACAAGTGTAACTTTCCTAAAAACACATAAATCATGTGAAAATATCCACACTATTAAAAAACAATTCCTTTCTCCTCCTCCGTCTTGCTTTGCTCGGTTAATTCAACTTTGCTTCGTTTTTAATTTTCAATTTTTATGTTAGAATTAGGGCAAAAACTTGAATTACCAAGCACTCCTGATAATTATCAAGTTCAGGATATTTCAAGTCTGTGGGTGTCACAAAAAGGCACTTGAATAAAGCGGGTTTTCATTGTACCTACTACTAGCCTCTAACTATTACTACTACTACTACTATAACTGACTACTACTACGACTACAACACACACATATCACACACGAGGGAGTATAGAGAGGAGAGAGAGAGAAGTAGGGGGGGAATGGGAGAAAAAAAAAAAAAATGATGCCAGTCGGAGTGAAAAGATGCGGAAGGGGAGAAGGCTGGTGTTGTGTGGTTTAGCGCGGGATGAGTAGGGGGGGGGGGGGGAAAGCGAATAGAGAGAGGGGGGGGGGGGAGAAAG
>JAGGCT020004051.1:278645-281145 GCA_017654935.2 Phymorhynchus buccinoides
ATTTTTTTTTGTTAATTCGGTAACGTAGAGCCTGATTGCCAGTATTTCTACACATTAAAATACAGTATGATATATAATGCGAAAAGCGACCGGTTTTCACACCATGACACATTATTAGATGCATGTAGAGGCACATTCAAAAGAGAGAGAGAGAGCGAGAGAGAGAGAGAGAGGAGAGAGAGAAGAGAGATAGAGAGAGGGAGAGAGAGAGAGTGATAGAGAGTGAGACAGAGAGAGAGAAACAGAGAGACAACGAGAGACAGAGACAACGAGAGACAGAGCGGAGGAGAGAAGAGAGAGAGAAGGCGGGAGAGGGGAGAGAGACAGTGTATCCACGCACTGAGACAGTGCATCCACGCACCAGGGTTCCAACAAAGGTTAAAGCTACACAACACACGCACACGCACAACACACGTACACTAACTACACACAGTTATTGGCACGTCCTCTCAATCAATCAATCAATCAATCGATCAATCAATGAAAATATTTATTGACTTTAAAACATAAAGAAATCCTCTGTCTGTCACCCAGTCAAAGCAAGACCACACACAGTGGACATACATGCTGCGCGAGCCATAGAGCATTTAGACAAGCCTGAGAAGAAATTGAAATAAAAGTAGTGTTAGACTTGAAATTAGGACGAGTAAGCACAAAATTTTATATTTAGCCGCATCTCCTCCTCTTTGTGGCAAAAGTAGTGTTGACTTGGAAATTAACCGAGC
This sequence comes from Phymorhynchus buccinoides, assembly GCA_017654935.2. NCBI lineage: Eukaryota > Metazoa > Mollusca > Gastropoda > Neogastropoda > Raphitomidae > Phymorhynchus > Phymorhynchus buccinoides. The sequence continues at coordinate 279,371 of JAGGCT020004051.1, forward strand.
ACATATTCGAAACTTAATCACGGTATTCGCTTTCTAGTTAGAGCGATCGAGATTTTACTTGAAATGTCCCAATAACCGCAATTAACCGAATTGGAATCTATCCGGCGCGTTTTGTAAACAGATAGAAAGTAGGCCTCTGGCCGGGACCTTAGAATGACTTGAAATTATCTCAAAATTGTAAATAACCGAGTTGAAATTAAGCGGGTTTCACTGTACTGTAGTAAGTAGGACAAAAAAGCGATGAAGTTTTTTAGGAGTTCCAATCATTTAAGCATTGGCAGGTTATTGTTTTGGACAAGGTTTGTACGGACTAAAAAAAAAAAATCCTTGGAAAAAACTAAATGCTAGAAATTTTGGAACTTCATCAAGAAGATTTCTGAAGAGTTAGATTTTGGTGCACATTCTAGACTAAAAAGTAACCTTCATTCCACATGTTAGCTACCACTGTAACTGAAAACATTTGTTATAATATTAAGTATTACCCTTTTGATTTAAAACATCCTTACTATAGAATTTCCTTGATGGTGATTCAAAGCCAGAATGTATCCCATGACAAATCAATATGGCAATTTTAAATAATTTATAAGTTTTAACTGATCCCAACCTTTTCTTGTGTGTGTGTGTGTGTGTGTGGTGTGTGGTGTGTGTGTGTGGTGTGGGTGTTGTGATGTGTATTGGGTGTGTGTGTGTGTGTCACGTTGTGTGTGGTGTGTGTGTGGTGTCGCGTGTGGTTGTGTGTGAGTTACGTGGCGTGCGCGCGGTTGTATGTGTGTGTATGTGTGCGTGCGTGCGTGCCGTGCGTGTGCTGTAGGTGTGTTTGTGTGTGTATTTGTGTCTGGGTGGGTGGAGGTGAGCGTGGGTGCATTGCACGGTATTTCTATCATTATGTTTCCACATGAAATAACTGACTGCAATTTTTGAAGACATTTTCGAAAAAAAATTGTGCTTTCAAAGGGCGTGCTGGTGAATCTTTGATCGAAACACTTACTATAATACTAGTACGAAAATTGAACAAGTTGCTAAAGGAAAGAGCGACAAAAAACAACGCAATCTTTTGAAGCATCATCAGACAGCATCGCAAAAACGTAGCCGAAGAGCGTTTTCACTATCGCGGAGAACAGGAATGCCTCGGGTGGACCCCCCCAGCGCGGTTCTGAGCGGCCAGGGTCAGATCCCAGGTGTCCAAGGAGCCACACCCTGCCAACCAGCTGGAACTTTCGGACCTCCTCTGCCAAACCCTCCTGGTACAGGCAGCGAACGTGTCCCCCTGGTCAGAGCGCTGTTATCCCAGGAAGCTGGGCGTGCGGTCCCCCCGAACGGACACGACTTGACCTTACTGTCTGAGGGATGCTTGCTCAGGTACCCTGCACATCCTTCAGAGAGTCTGCACAAAGTTGCGGACGTTTGTAAAGGAGGAAGGTGAGATGCTGTAGTAGGGAGGACCACGTGAAGGTTGTTGGTTGTTTTGGTGGTGGTGGAGGTGGAGGTCCCTGTTTGTAGCTGGCGTTCCAGGGCGCGTTCCAGAGCCAGGGGTGAGGGGAAGTTGGTGGAGATGGAGTGCCTCCCTGTGGTGCCCACGTTGAAGGGGAAGGCGTGTCCAAGGTAAAGCATTGAAGAGGTAGACGTTTGTTCTGGAATGAACCCATATTGCACAATGTGATTTGATGATTTTCTTTCCTCTCTTAATGAAAGTAACGAAGGTAACTCTCTCTGTAAATTACTCCCTTCACCAAAAGTTATTCAAAGAGTTACCTTTCCTTACTTCACATATTATA
>JAGGCT020004051.1:288645-311486 GCA_017654935.2 Phymorhynchus buccinoides
TTTGGCCATGTTTCCGTTACATTGTGAAAATAGGGTTTAACGCCCTCTTTGGCCATGTTTCCGTTACATTGTGAAAATAGGGTTTAACGCCCTCTTTGGCCATGTTTCCGTTACATTGTGAAAATAGGGTTTAACGCCCTCTTTGGCCATGTTTCCGTTACATTGTGAAAATAGGGTTTAACGCCCTCTTTGGCCATGTTTCCGTTACATTGTGAAAATAGGGTTTAACGCCCTCTTTGGCTGTTTCCGTTACATTGTGAAAATAGGGTTTAACGCCCTCTTCCGTTACATTGTGAAAATAGGGTTTTACGCCCTCTTTGGCCATGTTTCCGTTACATTGTGAAAATAGGGTTTTACGCCCTCTTTGGCCATGTTTCCGTTACATGTGAAAATAGGGTTTAACGCCCTCTTTGGCCATGTTTCCGTTACATTGTGAAAATAGGGTTTTACGCCCTCTTTGGCCATGTTTCCGTTACATTGTGAAAATAGGGTTTTACGCCCTCTTCGGCCTTTCGGCCATGTGGGGCATTTGTAAATACAAAGATGGTGGGAACAATACTGGAGGCAATGCCCGGAGGCAGTGCTAAACCAGTAAAGTCACGATTTTTTTAAAAATTAATACAGATATGTGTAGCAGTAACCACGCCTTGGTTAAACCTCATCGGCTATGGTACCACCACAATAAGTTTGAATTCCGAAATAAGGTTTTACGCCCTCTTAGGCCTTTCGGCCATGTGGGGCTAACTTAGTTTGAATTGAATGATTGAAAAATGGTGTTTTACGTCCTCTCGGTCATAGACACATATGGGACATTTGTAAATACAATGATGGTGGGAACAATACTGGCAGCATTGCCCGGAGGCAGTGCAACACAGTAAAGTCCCGAGTTTTTAACAATATAGATAGGTGTAGCGGTAACCACGCCTCGGTTAAAGGTATCACTAAGTTTGAATTGAATGAATGAAAAATGGTGTTTTACGTCCTCTCGGTCTGGAACAGACCGTCGCCAATCGCGAGTACACATTACTATACTCTATTCACGATGGCGACGAACAGACACATATGGGACATTTTAAATACAAAGATGGTGGGAACAATACTGGAGGCAATGCCCGGAGGCAGTGCAACTCCAGTAAAGTCCCGATTTTGTAACAATACAGATAGGTGTAGCAGTAACCACGCCTCGGTTAAACCTCATCGGCTATGGTACCGCCACAAGTAGTAAATCTGTTTTTATTTGACTAAGTTTGAATTTGGATAGAAGTTCAGTTTAACGTCGCGTATCGGCTTTCGCCATGTACGACGGGCTGAACAAATCAACCATGGTATAAACAAAAATTTATGTTCCTGAATCACTGTCTTAGCCAAAAGGCCGAGAAGCGATCAGAATTCTCAGGTTTGAATTGGAAGGAAGGAAAAATGGTGCTTTACGTCCTCTCGGTCTGAATCAGACACATATGGGACATTTGTAAATACAAATATGGTGGGAACATTACTGGGGACAATGCCCAGAGGCAGTGCCACACCAGTAAAGTCCCGATTTTTTTATAATACAGATATGTGTAGCTGTAACCACGCCTCGGTAAAACCTCATCGGCTATGGTACCGCTACAGTATATAAATATAGTCAAGAAACTCAGGTTTGAATTTGGATGGAAGTTCAGTTTAACGTCGCGTATCGGCTTTCGCCATGTACGACGGGCTGAACAAACCAACCATGGTATAAACAAAAATTTATGTTCCTGAATCACTGTCTTAGCCAAAAGGCCGAGAAGCGATCAGAATTCTCAGGTTTGAATGGATGAAAATGATGTTTTATGTCCTCTCGGTCATAGACACATATGGGACATTTGTAAATACAAAGATGGAGGGAACAATACTGGCTGCAATGCCCGGAGGCAGTGCAACACAAGTAAAGTCCCGAGTTTTTAACAATATAGATAGGTGTAGGTTTGAATTTGGATGGAAGTTCAGTTTAACGTCGCGTATCGGCTTCCGCCATGTACGACGGGCTGAACAAACCAACCACAGTATAAACAAAAATTTATGTTCCTGAATCACTGTCTTAGCCACAAGTCCGAGAAGCGATCAGGAAGTTGTTTGAATTGAAGAACTAAGGGTTTACGCCCTCTTTGGCCTTTCGGCCATGTGGGGCATTAGGGTTTTACTTGAAGATATAAAGAGAGGGGGGGTGGGCGGGGGAGGGGGGGGTGACATTTGAATTGAATAATAATAGTGTTTTACGCCCTCTTTGGCCTTTCGGCCATGTGGGGAGAACATTTTTTGAATTGGGGATGGAAGTTCAGTTTAACGTCGCGTATCGGCTTTCGCCATGTACGACGGGCTGAACAAACCAACCAGGGTATAAAGAAAAATTTATGTTCCTGAATCACTGTCTTAGCCAAAAGGCAGAGAAGCGATCAGAATATGATCAATATTTTTTTTTGATTTTTTTGTTTGTTTGTTGATTTTTTACCTGTGCCCAGTTATATAGGCGAAACCCCAGGTAAAACCGGACCGCAAAGACAACAACAACTGCATGCAAGATATTTGCAGATGATACTAAAGTGTATAATCGTTCCCAAAATTCAGATGTACTGCAAAACGATATTAACAGACTCATAGAATGGTCAGAGAAGTGGAATTTATATTTTAACGCAGGAAAATGCAAGGTTATGCACGCGGGGTACAATAATCCAAGTAAAGGATATGAAATTACTCATGGCTCATCTAAGCATGTTTTAGATACTTGTACAGAGGAGAAGGACCTAGGGGTTATATTTGATTCAAAACTCAAATTTGATAAGCACATCACAACAGCGATAAATAAAGCCAGTAGGATGCTGGGCTTGATCAGAAGGAGTTTTAAAAACTTAAATAAAGAGGTGTTCATAAATCTTTACAAATGTTTAATACGGCCTCATCTTGAGTATGGAAATATAATTTGGAATCCCTTTCTTAAACGACAGTCCAGTGCAATTGAGAAGGTACAGAGGAGAGCAACCAAACTGATAAAATCCATGAAAAATTTGGATTATGAGGACAGGCTAAGCAAATTAGACTTGCCATCTTTAAAATACAGAAGACTAAGGGGAGATTTGATAAATGTTTACAAGGTTTTTCAAGGCACTGACAATACTAACAAAGGCTTGTTTCACTTGTCTAACGAAATAAGAACCCGTAATAGTGAACTTAAAATCCTAACCAGGTACAGCAGAACTAACATTAGAAAAAACTTTTTTTCTGTCAGTCACACATACTAAACTGGCCTCAGATACTAACAAATTCAAAAACCTCCTAGACAGTGATCCAAAAATTGCCCTGTTAAAGTACGTCCATGATTAGTGCATCAATATGGATGCTAAAAACCGCCACAGCAATTGCCAAACTCTAACCAAAAGGAAGGACGCATTGAGAGGCTGCAAGGCCTGGTCGTCCAAATACCTGACCTGACCTGACCTTTACCTTTCACGCAACCTGCTCTCACAGGGCCTGTGAACGCCAAAGTTGTGTAACACCTTTTAAGTGTGTTGTCTCTATACGGTCGTCATGCATAACAATACATGTTGTATATGGTTGGAAAGCTTGAAAAACACAGAATAATATGACATTCATCAATAGTCGGGAGTTTCTCTTTAAAAATAAATACTTGCAATTAAAGTGCAAAGTGACCCTGGGTTTTAACAAGCCCAAACGATATTTTATAAAGTAACTAAATAACTGCTTCACGGATCAGAATAACAAAATAATAATTTAAAAAAGTTAAATACACAAACTTTCATTTGCATAAATTTCAAGTCCCAAATCGATCTAAATCTATAAAGTTTATAATTTGTATCCCGAAATTCGATAGAAAACACAAGTCGAATTTCTAGTGATCTAGGCTCCATATATATGCTTGTGGCTTGAAGCAAATCTTTAATCGTAAAATATTATAAATCTATAAGGTCCAAGATCATTTTAAATATACAAAACTAGTTTCGTTAGTTATTAGAATGAAAACATAAGGGCGAATTGAAATAAAATTGCTTGGTTTAGAAAATTAGTATTACGATTCGAAAGTGTGTATTCATCAGTTTTGCAATACCACAAGTTTATACGGAAAAGATCCATAGCATGCCATATTATATGAAATGAAAGGGGATAGATTATAGATTTAGGTTGCATAATTAGAATTTCAAACATTTGATTAGATTTTGAATAAGAATAGAAAACATGCGAAACAACCGGGAATATTTTGATCCAAGTGTTAATTTTACCGATCACAAAATCTTGAATTGTCAGGCTATGCGAGCATTTCAGTTAATATAAATGTATGGGATAAAATCTATGATTTGTTCCGGTTCCAACCATATGCATCTTACATCAACACAAACTTCAGTTTAAACAGAATTATAATAAAATAAAATTTAATTAGAAATCTCAACAAGGGTGTTAACTGGGGCAGATAACTCTGAAATAGCAAAAATAAATGTCTACAACGAGTAAGCCTAGAGAGCCTAGTAGCTGTGTCAGCACACTGCTACACTTCCTTCCTTCCTTTCTTTCTTCCTTCCTTTCTTTCTTCCTCCTTTCTTTCTTCCTTCCTTTCTATCTTTCTTACTTCCTTCCTTTCTTTCTTTCTTCTTTCCTTCCATCCTTTTTACTTTCTTTCTTCCTTTCTTTCTTTCTTCCTTCCTTTCTTTCTTCCTTCCTTTCTTTCTTCCTTCCTTCCCTCCTTTCTTTCTTCCTTCCTTTCTTTCTTCCTTCCTTTCTTTCTTCCTTCCTTTCTTTCTTCCTTCCTTTCTATCTTTCTTACTTCCTTCCTTTCTTTCTTTCTTCTTTCCTTCCATCCTTTTTACTTTCTTTCTTCCTTCCTTTCTTTCTTCCTTCTTTTCTTTCTTCCTTCGTTTCTTTCTTCCTTCCTTCCCTCCTTTCTTTCTTCCTTACTTTCTATCTTTCTTTCATTCTTCCTTCCTTCCTTTTTCTCTTCTTCCTTCTTTCTTTCTTTCTTCCTTCCTGCTTTCTCCCTTTCTTTCTTCCTTCCTTCCTTCCTTCCTTCCTTCCATTATTTCTTCCTTCCTTCCTTTTGTTTCTTTCTTCTTCCTTTCTTTCTTTCTTCTTCCTTTCTTTCTGTCTTCTTCCTTTCTTTCTTCCTTTTTTTCTTTCTTCCTTCTTCCATCTTTCTTCCTTCCTTCATTTCCTTCTTTCTTCCTTCCTTCCTTCATTTCCTTCTTCCTTCTTTCTTTATTTCCTTCTTTCTTCTTCCTTCTTTCTTTCTTCCTTCCATCCTTTCTTTCCATTCTTTCTTCCTTCCTTCCATTCCTTTCTTTCTTTCTTTCTTCCTTCCCTCCTTTCTTCTTTCTTTCTGTCTTCCTTCCTTCTTTTCTTTCTTCCTTCCTTCCTTCTTTCTTTCTTTCTTCCTTTCTTTCTTTCTTTCTTTCTTTCTTTCCTTCCTTCCTTCCTTCGTTCCTTCCTTCCTTTCTTTTCCTTCCTTCCTTCCTTCCTTTCTTTCTGTCTCTCTTCCTTTCACTAGTGTGAAGGAAACAGCTGCAAAAGTCTGCATCTGATACCACCAGATGTCTTTGCAAAGTCGATAGATTTAACCCATTAATTTTTTTATGCCCCTTTTTTTCAAACAAAAGTTGCATGTCTGTCTAGCTTTTGGTCTGTAATAAACATATTTTATACTTATTTTGAGCAAAACTTAGAATTTAGTGATTTAGAAGACCGAACATATTCGTCCCACAGATGGGACAGTGGGCACGAGAGGGTAGGGGTTTTCAGTCTTTTTCACAATTCACTTGACAACAAAAGTGAGGGGTGTTCTGATTTTTAATCAACATAAAATCATTCAATATAACATCAAAAAGCCACACAACATAATACTGAGCAAAGTTGGCCTTTGGTAAATGAATAAAATATTTTCATGAATTGAATCAAATTCTGAAAAATAAATGTGAAAGTGGAAACAAACGGTCTTTGGTCTTTTTGTCTTCAAAGAAGAGAAAGCTGGAGACTTGGGTTCACCAAAGCTGACAATACTGGCAATGTGATTTGGTGTGAAGCACCTGGAAGCATCGGTCATGTACACCAATTTGAGCACTGGTGCTTAGTTTTCAAACCACATGCACCGCACCTCAGCTGTGTTGGCCATGGCTCCACCAGGTGGTCAAGACGGTCAAACCTGACCTCAACTGCAACACGCTTGTCCACAGGTACGAAGCCTCTTGGATGGCCAGGTGTTGCAGGAGAAGTCTGTGCAAGGTGGACTCTTGCAACTCTTCTGCAGATGGCAAGAAGATCCAAAGGGTTGCTCTTGGCTGCGTCGGTTGATCGGTAGAGATACCAGGCCTGTAGGATGCAGACATCCAGGCAGTACGAAAAGATGGCCCACCACCACTTCTTGGAGTGTATGGCAACCCAGTACTTGTCCACGTTCTGATCAGTGCGGTCCACACCGCCCATGGTTTGGTTGTAGTGCTGGATCAGGAAGGGCTGTGGCAGTTGGACTTGTCTCGATTCTGACCTTGACCACCTCTTTGCAGTCTGTAGGGGCTCCACACCAGCCTTGTTGCAGGCCTGTTTACTCCACTCTTTTTTAGTAGTATTCTACTCAATTTGGACCTCTACTACTCTTGAAAATTGAAAATAATGCTAGATTCTACTCATTTTCAGTGAACATTGTTTGATGGCTTAATGAATAAAACTACACATTTTGCACCAAAACTACTCATTTCAGCCATCCAGACTACTCAAGACTTGTGTAGGTGGTAAGCAGGTCTGTTGTTGGAAACAGCATTGTAGAAACAACATTTACAATGTTGTTGTCATTCCATCGCACCACGATGATCCCTGACTTGGTGTCTGTGGCATAATCAAATGTACCTCTTGTTGATGTCTTCTGCATCTCCTTCACATCTATGTCTTCTGAAGATATGTGTCTGTCGGGCTCATAACGTGGCTGGCATTGACCCTGCCTGAATACTGTGGCAGTAGCACTCCAGCTGTCGGCCATTGAGGTTGGACACTGCCCCCTCCCCGTCTTCTTCCCCGCTGTCTTCATCAGTGTCCTCATTCACTGCAGGTGGCTCAATGAAGACAGTGGCTTCTTGGATGCTGCTGTCATCTTCCAGCATTGACAGAACTTGGTGAACATTGCACAGTCTGAAAGACAAGAAAAACAAATTCCTTCTTTGTATGTATAAAAAAGCCCACCCCTCTCGTGCCCACTGTCCCATATATGGGACGGTACTTAAAACATTCACAGATGCAAGCAAAAGCATTTTCTGAAAAATTCCTTAAAACCATTATTACATAACATCATTATCTCCATTTCTTCTTCTTTGTTTGATATAAAAAAAACGATTGCCCAAAAAACTGTGAACTTACTTTTTATTGCTTGCCATGCTGCTCAACAATCGCCCACAAAATGGCGGCCTTCCTGGAAAAAAAGTAAGGCAGGCTAATCCTGCAACCCCCCAAATTCTGGGCACATGTAGCCTCCCTTGACTTGACAAGTGCAGATTGATCATTGTATTGGGTTCAGTTGAACTAGTATTACCAATAAAAACACAGCGTCCCATATATGGGACAGTGGGCATATATGGGTTAATTAATTGTTATATAACACTGATCTTTGAAGGATGAAATCGTTTGTGCCACTTTACACCCTAATATGACAGAAGAAGAAGAAGAACAACAACAACAAGAACAAGAAGAAGAAGAACAAGAAGAAGAAGAACAAGAAGAAGAAGAACAAGAACAAGAACAAGAAGATCCCGACCAACAATATAAGAATAATCTTCATTGATTTTCTCCACGTTTACAGTTTATAATCTCGTATCTGGGACCAATCCTTTGTGACAGCGCAAATTGTAACAACTGCGCAAAATGTAACAATTGTTACATTTTGCGCTAGGCGCCCACCTTTTGACGAAATTAGCAACAAAAAAATGGCAGTTTTTTTGTCATTACAGATCAAATCGAAGTAAAATCTTCAAGGAGTTGATGAATTTGTCTTCATCATAATATATCAAATCGAAAGATAAAAACAAAGTCTACATCTAAATTTCCAAATGTTTGTTTGCTTGCTTGTTTGTTTCACTGAGAGAGAAGAGAGAGAGAGAGAGAGAGAGAGAGAGAGAGAGAGAGAGAGAGAGAGAGAGAGAGAGAGAGAGAGAGAGAGAGAGAGAGAGAGAGAGAGAGAGAGAGAGAGAGAGAGAGATTCGAAGGAAAATAAGGAAAATGATAAATACAGTTCAGAAAATATCGTAGCTGTGATTTGTTACATCCATAAACACAACAGTAATTCGGCATTGTTCAGGCGAAAAAAAACGCTGTACCCAAGAAGAAATCAAGAAAGAAATAACACACGAGAGAAAAAAAAATCAATAAAACAACCTGCATACTTTGAACCTTGTAATAATAAGTAATAATGCTAAATCGAATGAAGAACGAGTGAAACAAACAAGCAAGCAAACAAACATTTGGAAATTTAGATGTAGACTGTGTTTTTATATTTCGATTTGATATATTATGATGAAGACAAATTCATCAAGTCCTTGAAGATTTTACTTCGATTTGATCTGTAATGACGAAAAACTGCCATTTTTTTTTAGTGTGCTAATTTCGTCAAAAGGTGGGCGCCTAGCGCAAAATGTAACAAAATTGAACATTGTTACATTTTGCGCGGGCAGCCCGCGCAAAATGTAACAATTGTTACATTTTGCGCAGTTGCTACAATTTGCGCTGTCACATCCTTTCAGTACGATAGTATCATCAAACTTTTTTTTGGTTAATTCCTTTTTTTTGCATTTTACAAATCAAATAGTCACAACACGTAACAAAACACATTAACGCTCGCACACATACACACACACACACACACACACACACACACACAACACACACACACACACACACACAGAGACACAGAGAGAGAGAGAGAGAGAGAGAGAGAGAGAGAGGAGAGATAGAGAGAGAGAGAGAGAGAGAGGAGAGAGAGAGAGAGAGAGAGAGAGAGAGAGAGAGAGAGAGAGAGGAGAGAGAGAGGAGAGAGAGAGAGAGAGACACACACACATTCTTATACCTGTGGTCATATCAGCAACAATTCAAATTTTACATCACTTTCAACCAAAAAGTATAGTCGTACATTCAAATTAACGCAAAATAGATAAATATGGATGCCATCGTGTGAAAAAAACTTCTTGTGACATTTCAAAACTAAAAATACATTTTTCAATTTCATATCTCTTTTTTAAATATGGGATAAATTGTTCACACTGTGGGGTGTTTTCCTTCACATCTGCATTTATATATAAAAAAAAAAAAAAATAAATCAATTGCCAGTATCATCAAACTTAGTGTATATGTGTGTATGTGTGTGCTCGTGCGCGCGCGCGTGCGCGCGCGCGTGCGTGCGTGTGTGCGTGTGTGTGTGTGTGTGTGTCCGTCTTGTCTCCCAGCGTATTCAAAACACAGCTGCTTCGTCTTGTCCTTAGGAAGAAAAATTTCGATCATGTTAGCCCTCTTCTCCGTTCTTTGCACTGGCTTCCTGTCGCAGACAGAATTGAGTATAAATTAAACACCCTTTGCTATAAATCTATCAATAAAGCTGCTCCATCTTACCTCTGCGACAATATTTCCATCTATACGCCAGCTCGAACTTTACGTTCAGTTTCTGACCCTCTTTTCTCTCCAGATCCCTAGGTATAAGCTTTCAACTGTTGGTCGGCGCTCTTTTGCTGTCTCAGGACCGACATCTTGGGAACAAACTTCCTCTTTCCCTCCGTCAGCGACCGACCCTCTCTGCTTTCAAATCTAACCTCAAAACCCACCTGTTTCCCCCCGTGATTGAGGCTCCACTCTCTTTCTCTTCTCTCTCTCTTGCCTTTAGGTCTGTTTCTGCTGTATACCATTTATGTCAAACGTGTGTGTTCGCATTTGTATTGCATTTTTGTTTGAATGGGTTATGAATGATAACGTGTGTGTGCGCCCCTTGATTTGATTTATTTCAAGATTCAGCGCCGTATAAATACTGTATGTTGTTGCTGTGTGTTGTGTGTGTGTGTGTGTGTGTGTGTGGGAGGGTGGCTAGGCCTCTTTCTAGAGAAGTTTTAGTGCATTGAATTAATGCCTCATCACACATTCAGAGCTCTGTTAACTGCATAATTATATAGTATAATAACTCTTTGTTTAATAGCTAGTATAATAACTCTTTGAATAATATATTCTTTGTTTAAGACAAACAAACAAACAAGCAATCAAACGAACGAACAAACAAACAAAAACAAACCAAACACAGCAAGACTGACAATGAATCTGTCACTCCTCTCTGTGCGTCGCTTTAGTTTTTTTGTGTAGCTGCGGATTAGGCCCAAACTGCCTTCTTTCTTCCCCTTGGCTCGTTTAACACTGCTCAACAAAAGTTAAGAACCACATATAATTTATATGCGGTTGTGAAAAACTGGCCCTTAACTTTCATTGAGTAGCATAGATGCCCGTGCTTTTCATCTAGATTGTCTATATCAGCGATGGCTGTAGAAGTAAAAAAAATAATTTTAAGATAAAGGAAAAAGCAAAAAAGAACGAAAAAAGAAAAACATATACCTTGGGGGTAATATACATTGGTCATAAACCTGTATAATCATCTACACATTTGATCAGCATGGCCTAAAGAATACCGCAGAAGACATTTTCAAGTTTGCTGACCCTGAACTTTGACCTTGTGGCTGTAATATTGGTCATACATCCATATAGCCAACCTTATTGACCTTCACCTTGACCTTGATCTTTGACCTTTTGGCTGTAATATTGGTCATACATCCATATAACCAACCTTATTGACCAATCACCTTGACCTTGATCTTTGACCTTGTGGCTGTAATATTGGTCATACATCCATATAACCAACCTTATTGACCTTCACCTTGACCTTGATCTTTGACCTTCCATCTGTAGTCCGATAACTATTGGCAGTACACTCATATAAACATAATTGATCAGCACCACTTAAGGCAGACATTTTTAAGCTTGTTGACCTTGACCCTAACATTTGACCTTGGACATCACATGTCTAGCTATTTCTTAGCCATATCACTTCGATGTTTGCACTTTTAAGCTCCCAGATTTGGTAGGTTGATGTGCTATTAGCTTAAGATAGTACGTGGTGCTAAGCAATATTAACTTTGGCCTTGACCTTTGACCTCGTTTCGTTGTCTGGATCGGTGGCCACAGTCTGTAAACCACTGGCCGCACTCCCATACAGCCACACATATTATTGATCATCATCACCCAAGGAATTCAACGAGAGACATTTTCAAGGGGCCAATAGTGAACATGAAAACGCAAGCAGATCGCAGTGGCCGCATCAGGAAAGTGTTAACCGGACATCTTTATAACCGTGTAATTACCTTCACACTGAGGGTGGGGGTAACACATAGGGAGGAGTATGGGTGGTGGTGATGGAAAGAACGGGACAAATGGCATGTCTGCCACTCGGCGACACCGTTGTTGACTATTTTCCTCCATTACGTCTCTCAAATCCTCCCCTCACTATACTCATTAGAAGGGTATCTTAATTTGTTTTGGCCAAAAAATTAGTCATGTAACTGGAATGTCGATGGCAGAATGGTTTTATTTCCAGTATTGTATCTAAGCTTGATTGAGAAGGTGAATGTGGTCTGTTTCTTCTTAGAATTTTCATATTGTAACTATTTTGCTCTTGTATTAATTGTGAGTGAGTGAGTGAGTGAGTGTGTGTGTGTGTGTGTGTGTGTGTGTGTGTGTGTGTGTGTGTGTGTGTGTGTGACGTGTGTGTGCCATGTGTGTGTGTGTGCGTGAGCGTGAGTGCGTGTGCGTGCGTGCGTGCGTTTGCATAGTGCTGTGTGTAGTGTGTGTGTGGTGTGTGTGCCTGCGTGCATACATGTGTGCGTGTGTGTGTGTGTGTGTGTGTGTGTTGTGTGTGTGTGTGTGTGTGTGTGTGCGTGTGCGTGACGTGCGTGTGCGTGCGTGCGTGTGCGTGCGTTCGTGCGTGTGTGCGTGCAATGTGTATGTGTGCGCAGTGTGCGTGTGTGCGTGCGTGTTGTTGCGTGCGTGTGTGTGTGTGTGTGTGTGTGTGTGTGTGTGTGGTGTGTGTGGTGTGTGTGTGTGTGTGTGTGTGTGTGTGTGTGTGTGTGTGTGTGTGTGGCGTGAGGAAGAAAGAGAACGTTCCGTGCAAGCATCGTGTTTATTTTACTTTCTAATGATTCATTATTTGTTTGCCTTTAATGTTCTTGTTATCAATGTAAAGCGCACTGAGCTCATGTGAGAAAGAGCGCTATATAAATTCCCATCTGTATAATGTTACTTCCCCTATAACTACCCATCCCAACAAGCAAACGTTTAGGTTTACATTCATTGAAGTTTAGATGTGTTTTAAAAAAAATGTAATACAGGCAGAAAGCTGCGATACGGGTTAGTTGCCCCCCCCCCCCCCCCCCGCCAACACACACACATACTCAACTCACTTACCACTAGACGCCAAAAGCGTTATGTTATTGGGAATCAGGCGCAGATTGTGATTGCCTTTTTTGCAGCAACTGAAAATGGAATAGAAAATGTATTCTTTTTTTTTGGTGGGAAATTACACAAACATATATAGTAGATATACTATATGAAATTCACCACAAAACAACGCTTTCAAGATTCATAGTTAGTTTCTACAAACATGAATGCGTAGCCTAATTACAGGGGATTCGTAGACACAGGTGTCTTTCTAGACAGAAACTGGGAGAGCGCAGCGGCACTGACAGAAAAAAACCGGTTTGACATGCATTTCAGAAGTTTCGACACCTTTTTGGGGGTGGGGCAATATTAATTGTCGTACATTATTGTCACTTAATGTAAGCGCATATATATTATTAGTGAGTGCAAGTTCAGTGGGACATGCAAGTTGATTCTCTTCATCAACAGCAGGGGTATCATCCATATCCATAGGGCTCCCTCCGGCCAGATGGTCAACAAAAAAATATAAATTTATGGAGGTTTTAACCCTTTCACCGCCAGCCATATTTCAGCCAAAAATGTCCATTAAATTTACCTGGTTAGAGAACAAAATCCATCTGCAGTATTGGGGATTCTTCTGTGACATATATAAAATAAGGTCTCGTCCTTACTTCCCAAAACTATGACAATAGTGTCTTTGGATATTAGATCCCAATTTGATGCCGACAGCCGACACGTTCCGATTTCGGAGGAGACAGTATCTTTCATTTCTCTCACCTACGTATAAGCTGAACGTATTCCTCAAGCTGTGGTGGGATGGGCAAGGGCGCGGTAAAGCGCAAGTTATCAAAGGTGCTGCGGTGCGCACAGGTCAGCCTAGTGTCCACTGGACGTCCGCAGAACCAGGGACGACCCCCGTTATGAGCAGTGAAGTCACAGCTCTCCGCGTAGCCCGGGATAGGGTGCGAGGGCAAACAGGGGACCGCCTGCAGTAGATATCAGAACATTATGGTCTTTCAAAGCAGTGAAGTCACAGCTCTCCGCGTAGCCCGGGATAGGGTGCGAGGGCAAACAGGGGACCGCCTGCAGTAGATATCAGAACATTATGGTCTTTCAAAGCAGTGAAGTCACAGCTCTCCGCGTAGCCCGGGATAGGGTGCGAGGGCAAACAGGGAACCGCCTGCAGTAGATATCAGAACATTATGGTCTTTCAAAGCAGTGAAGTCACAGCTCTCCGCGTAGCCCGGGATAGGGTGCGAGGGCAAACAGGGGACCGCCTGCAGTAGATATCAGAACATTATGGTCTTTCAAAGCAGTGAAGCTCTCCGCGTAGCCCGGGATAGGGTGCGAGGGGGGGGGGAGGGCAAACAGGGGACCGCCTGCAGTAGATATCAGAACATTATGGTCTTTCAAAGCAGTGAAGTCACAGCTCTCCGCGTAGCCCGGGATAGGGTGCGAGGGCAAACAGGGGACCGCCTGCAGTAGATATCAGAACATTATGGTCTTTCAAAGCAGTGAACAGATATCAGAACATTATGGTCTTTCAAAGCAGTGAACAGATATCAGAACATTATGGTCTTTCAAAGCAGTGAACAGATATCAGAACGTTATAGGTCTTACAAAGCAGTGAACAGATATCAGAACATTATGGTCTTTCAAAGCAGTGAACAGATATCAGAACATTATGGTCTTTCAAAGCAGTGAACAGATATCAGAACATTATGGTCTTTCAAAGCAGTGAACAGATATCAGAACGTTATGGTCTTATAAAGCAGTGAACAGATATCAGAACATTATGGTCTTTCAAAGCAGTGAACAGATATCAGAACGTTATGGTCTTTCAAAGCAGTGAACAGATATCAGAACATTATGGTCTTACAAAGCAGTGAACAGACATCAGTACATTATGGTCTTACAAAGCAGTGAACAGACATCAGTAGCATTATGATCTTACAAAGCAGTGAACAGACACACAGCACATTATGGTCTTACAAAGCAATGAAGTAGTGAACAGATATCAGAGCATTATAGTCTTACAGGGACGCACACACACATCACGCACACACATACACACACGCACACACACACACACACACACAAACAACACACACAACGCACACACACACACACACACTCACACACACAATCACCCACACACACGCACGCGCGCACACGCGCACACGCACACGCACGCCACGCACGCGCACACGCACACGCACGCACGCACACACGCACACACGCACACCCACACACACACACACACACACACACACGCGCGCGCGCGCGCGCGCGAGCGCACTCAAAATATATCCAATACTGCATAGTTCATGCATGTAATGAATTTGCTTCGCTTTTTGACATCATAGAAAATAGAAAAGAAATAACTGCTTGATGCATTCTGGGCACAGAGATTAAGATTAAAATTATAGCCCCAACGACAACTAAGGCCATGTCAGGGCTGTCACCACGTGGGTTTAGAGGGCTTTTCCTATGTTGAATATAATTGATCGTAGTACAGTTTAGTCGCCCGCGGAAGAATATGCCTATCAAACGAGGGAACTTTGCGCCAGCTGTCCTGAAATCCCTTCGGCCGAGAGAGTGGGGAAGTACCCTGAGCAAGGCATCTCCGCTGTAAACATTTTTTTGCCCAGCCCGCCAGAATAGCATCTGTCCCCCTCTGCTATCTGGCAGTCATGGAAACGACTGACGGGCATAACTAGGCCTAGCTTTTAGTATATCTATAGTTGATAAAGATGCTTGCACCTATACCCGTCTGGCCCGTATAGTTGAGAGAGGGATACAACAACAGCTGTTTTACAATCGACCCCCACCCCGACCCTGTTGCATCCAGTTCCCAGGCTAAACAGACGGTATGTTATTGTTACCTTTCGATCGAGATACCAAACCCTTTTTGTTCGACTCGTCTTTGCTTTCGTCACGCGCAATTAACATTGTATTATAATAATGTAATTTGTTTTATTGAACCTTTTTTTTTACATTTTCAAATACAGAACATAAACATAACTAAGACAAATAATACAAACGGCATATGCAAAAATACACACACTACACGCTACAAACACATACGCATGCACATATTCAGCATACGCATGCAGCAGCAAACAGAGCACACACACACACCACGGAAAAACACAAATACAACGACAACAAAGCAATCACGCAAAACACCACACATATCACATAACATCAACACGACGCGTCGCGTATCGACACGCGCGCACACAGACACATATCATACACACATAATACTACCATTTAATTGTTTGTTGGGGGGGGGGGGGGGGGTAATAAATAAAGTAAAATAGGTAAACAATTAACAGATAAAATTACAAGACTTTCAACACCCCGAGGCTGGACCAGTTGCAAATGGGTATGTCGGTAGTTCCACGAACCTAAAATTCCCTCAAGTGTCACAAGCGCTGATCATTCTTTTTCTTTAATTATGTTATTTTAAAGAAAAAATCTGCAAAGGACAAGGTTCAATAAAAACCTAAATGTCACACACAATGGCTGGTTGTTGTTTTTCGAATACAGCATTAGCGATAATAATAGTATTATCCAAAAATAGACACATAAAAATACTAAAAATACCGAGTTACTTAAGTTAGTTTTGTTGCACACATGTTTGTGGATATAAGACAAGCAAAAGGCGATGTAAAATAAATAAATATGTTCATAATTGTCACAGAAACATTGGAATATATGGCAACCACTTGGCAGAAAAGTCATTGTATTCTAAGTTCAGATACGCAATGTGTTTTTTCGATTCTGTAACGATAATTAATTATTTTCAAAAATACTGTCACCTGTGGAAGGCATCTTTGTATTTTGCATGTGTATGTGTAATATTTTGCAAACAATACAATGAAATAAAAAACTGAATCAAGTTTAATATTTGTGTCAAAACCCAGTAATTTAAGTGTTTCTGATCATTTTAGATTTTCTGCGTTGAAGCATTTGTCTTTTACTATATTCAAGAATGTGTCCCGAAAGTCTTTAATGTGTGAACATTTCCAAAACATAATATGATCAATACTGTCCTTGTTTGTGCCACAAAAACTACAATTATCATTCTGAACAATCCTGGTTTTTTTTCAATATCACATTAGTACCTAGGCATTTGTGCAAAATTTTAAGTTGAAACCATTTTAGTTTAATATTTTTTATTTTGTGTGTAAAAAAGAAGCATGATTTCCAGTCGTGATTAACTGATAATTTTAAATCCCAAGTATTACAACATTTAGATTTTTTATTATTTTCAGTTAGTATATCATAAGGTTTGGAACCTTTGTGAACAGAAAACAAAATCTTAAAACAAAGAGGTGAAATCAATATATTTATTATTTTGTATAGTAATACTGGATTTCTTAACATAGTCATTGACTGCATGTTTGATCCCTGTGAAAGTAACAAAGTCAATATTTACATTAAAACTTTCCATAAAACTTGTGTAACTGAGAAAATTACCTTCAGTATCATAGAAAAACGTAAGTAAATTGATATTGTTTTGATCAAGTACTTTGGATGTGATGAATTTCTTTCCAATTTGGATTCTGTTATTAAAAAACAGTGGCTCAGAAAGAAAAAGAAAATATTAATGTAATGCTTGCTGGGGTGAGGGGAAGGGGGAAAAAAGTAAAGGTGGGGGAAAAAACCGGATTGAACCGAAAAACCGGTCCTGAGCTTTCTCGGTTCGAAAAACCGATCCGAATTGCTGTGAACCGGTTTCTTAAAACTGCAAACTGAAAGTAAGTATTTTTTAGAATAAAGCATTCTTTTCGGAAAACAACGGTGATTCTCAGCGCAGATTGGGTGTTTTGTAAACCCAGAGTAGCTGTTTCTAGTTTATGGTGGTGTATGTCTTTGACTTCGACTTTGACTCGGACTAAGTGTTGAGTTGAGTGTGTGTTTCATAAGTGTCGTTATTGTGTGTGTGTGTGTTGTGGTGTGTGGGTGTGTGTGTGGGTGTGTGTGCGCGTGCGTGGCGTGGTGGTGGTGTGTGTGTGTGTGTGTGTGTGTGTGTGTATGTGCGTGTGCGTGCGTGTGTGTGTGAATATTCTGCATAGGTAAAACTAGTGATGCGAGTACGGGTTTTAAAAAAACGGTTCGATAAAACCGGTTAGAAGAGGGCAAACCGGTTCGGATAGGAAAACCGGTTTAAAACCGGTTCAGATTTTTTAACCGTTTCTCAACTCTAGAAATAAGTAGGCCTATCTGGTCCCATTATTTTTCAGTGACCCTAACAAAGGGGAAAGAGAGAGAGAGAGATGGATGAAAGAGCGCGCTGTAGGATAGCTATAGTCGGCAGAGCTAGAGAGAATCGATAGATCTCGAGAGCGCGATGATAGATGAGTGCGAGCTCTCGCCCTCTCCCTCTCTCTCTACTCTCCGCTCTTCCAGTTCTTTCAGAATACCTACTCTCTTCTTTCTATCTCTGACAGAGAGAGAGAGCGAGAGAGATAGCGAGAGATAAGATATAGAGAGATATCAGAGAGAGAGAGACTCTCTTATTGACCTACACCTCCTAAATGTTTGGGGCCTGACGTTGAAAGGGTCTCCTATTCCGTAGCGCGATGGCGTAGCAGCGGAGGTGTGGTGAAGCTCTCCACGTTTTACCTGCTGAAACTCCGGGGCATTAGGTCGTCGAGGACCTTTGCACACATAGGTGACGCGCCCAGGTCCATTGCAGCACGCCCTCCACCAGTTAACTCCCGTTGTCGAGGTCCCGGACACCGTGCTCGGCTGCCACGGATGGACTGACCACCCTATGCTCTCCAGCCACGCTCTGACCTCGTCTCCTCCTTGGAGGCGGGGCTGACCACAGCCGTTGTGCACGTCCACTCTGAGCCGGACTGCACTGCCCACGGAGAGCCCGCCACTGGGAGAGAGCAACATCACCTGGAATAGGCAGAGAGTGGAGTTCAGAAATGCTGAACGTGATCGTATGATGTCCAATGTGTGTGGGGGCGGGGGTGTATGTGGGCTGATAGCGTGGAATATTCTGGGGGATGAATTAAAAAATAGTGAACAATTGGGGCAGTGAGTGGATGCCTCGTGCCTCCATACGGGAGCTGGACGACCCCGCCCCCTCCACGAGTCTCTCCCCGTGGGGATACCGGGGGGGGGGGGGGGTCCTTTCGCAAAATTAGTTCCCCCACCTTCTGGAAGTTCTGTGCTTGTAACTTCCTCTAATCTGTCACTCTCTTTGACTCTGCCTTTTTCCTTTGCTTAATTACTGCCATCTACTATCTTTCTGACGTATTGGCCCATTCTCCTGCCTTTCTTTCTCTCTCTCCAAAAGATCCTCCAAAAAACTTTTCTCCTTTTGAGCTCCTCCGAAATCGGAATGTGTCGGCTGTACGCAGCGGGGAGACCAGTGAAAACTGAAAACCGGACACATACGTACTTTACCCATTATGGCCATATGGCCTTAGGAACGAAGAAGAAGAAGAGCGAAGAAGAAGAAGGCAAACAATGCTTCTGACAGTCAGGAATCTGAATCAAGAAAATGGTGAACATGATCGTATTATGTCCCATGTGCGTGTGTGTGGTGTGTGCGTGTGCGTGTGTGTGTGTGATGTGTGTGTTGTGTGTGTGTGTGGGGGGGGGGTGATAACGTGGAATAATTCGGGGGATGAATTCAGAAATGGGGAATTTGATCATATCAAGTATAGAACATAACGTGGAATACTCGGAGAAGTTGGACCCATAAGCCCTGAACATGATCATAATTGTATGCGTGGGGAATAACCTGAAATGGTCAGGAAGCTGAGTTCAGAAAAGCTGAACATGGTCGTGATCATAATTATGATGTGGGTGAAAATAACCTGGAATAGTCAGGAAGCTGAATTCAGAAATGGTAAAAAATGGTGAAAGTGGTCGACAATGTGTGCTATGTAATATGGAATAGTCATGTAGCTGAATTAGAAAATGGTGAAAGTGGTCGACAATGTGTGCAATGTAATATGGAATAGTCATGTAGCTGAATTAGAAAATGGTGAAAGTGGTCGACAATGTGTGCAATGTAATATGGAATAGTCATGTAGCTGAATTATAAAATGGTGACAGTGGTCGACAATGTGTGCTATGTAATATGGAATAGTCATGTAGCTGAATTAGAAAATGGTGAAAGTGGTCGACAATGTGTGCAATGTAAAATGGAATAGTCTTGTAGCTGAATGAGAAAATGGTGACAGTGGTCGACAATGTGTTCAATGTAAAATGGAATAGTCATGTAGCTGAATTAGAAAATGGTGACAGTGGTCGACAATGTGTGCAATGTAATATGGAATAGTCATGTAGCTGAATTACAAAATGGTGACAGTGGTCGACAATGTGTGCTATGTAAAATGGAATAGTCATGTAGCTGAATTCACAAAATGGTGACACTGGTCTCGATCAATATGATTGATGTGATTGATTGATTTACCAAACATATAAGCTCTATTTTAGGCACAATGGTTAGCTAATTGGATTTTTGGAAAACTAACTTTAAACCTAACCCTAACCCTACCCCTAAACGTGTGTGTACCCCCCACTGTGTTGTGCAGTGTGTCGTGTGCTGTGTGTGTGTGTGGTTCGTTGCGTGTTTCGGTGTTATAAGCGAGCGCGTGTCGTTTGCGTTTAGGGTTAGCGTGCGTGCGTGCGTGTGTGTGCCAAAAGGTTATGCGCTAAAAATGTGCGCGGTGTGCAGCTGTATGTGTGGTGTGAAAGGCATAACGGAAAAATCAATTGGTGTAGATGTGTAGTGTGTGTGGCACATCTTGTGTGTGTGTGTGTTGTGTGTGTGTGTGTGTGTGTGTGTAGGGTGTGTGTGGCGGGCGTGTGCGCGCGCGCTGTGGTGTGTTTGAGTTTGCGTGCGCACACTTATGTGTGTGTACTTATCAACAACAATACAATAATCAGCCGTAAACTAATGAATCAATTATAACTATTGAACAATCTCAGAGCTGGATATATTTTTTTGCAATATCATTATTAATCATTTCAGGGCTGTAAATATAATCAACGTGATCAACATTGCGTGTTATAATAACCCGAAATAGTCTGGAGCTGAAAAATAAAACCCGATGTATGGAAAGTAAGCAAGGTGAATTAGGAAATGGTGACTGTAAACAGCTACACGTTAAAAGTGACCTGAAATTATTATCTTATATATCTTTTCGAAATCTGTATATGTGTGTGTGTGTGATCTGTTCACTTATACATGGTCACAGTTCTCAACCGATCGACACCAATATTTTGTATCAAGCATCCTTTGCACCCTCGGAAGGTCATGGCGTCCTTACTGTTCGGAAATCTCCGCCAAGGGGGCGAAGCGCGAAGCGCAAGGGGGTCAAACCGAGCGCGAAGCGCGCGGACTCGAAGCGCGAAGCTCTGATTCATTAAACCTATGTCTCATGTGCCAATGGTTGCACAGCTAGTTACTATTATTTTTGTTTGTAACTGAGCCCTGTCCTGATATTGATTAACTATTTATTTATTTATTTATCTTTATTTTACTTTATTTGCTCAAATTTTGTTCCATGTATATATGTTGATTGGATGAAAGATTGAGTGAAAGCAGGAATTGTGGAATGTAAGAAGACATGGAATAACAAAAATATTGAATGTAAAAACAAAGTGACCTGAAGTAGTCAGGTTCTGGGTCGAGTTCCTCCAGACGATGGTCGTCGCGCGTATAACTGTTACGCCCAAAGCGGTGTCTAAGAAACACTTTTAGAAAACGTTTGCGGAAGGATATTACAAGCTCTTGTCTGATTGGTCCAAAACAGAGTATTATTTGAAACAGCCTTTAATAATGTGAAGCAGCAGTATGATCAGTCTTTGGTATGATTCAGTGTTCTTACCTTAGACTGATTGTAGTCGGGCAGGCAGACGGCATGCCGGGTAAGTGGATATTTCATGAGCGGCGCTTCAAACTCGGGTTCTAAAGTCTCATGCCGCTGGCTCAAACCCATTCGTGCCTTCATCCCTTTCTGCTGGAACATGTTGATGACGATGCTCATGTTCGTCTCAAACTGAGTGGGAGCGGGGACTTTTGTCTCCACGCTGCACGGACACTGATCCTTCTCGGTCGACAACACCTCCTCATGAAGCGGCTCGTCTTTAAACACGGCTTGGTGCTTCTTTTCCCGTTGTGGCCGTCCATCTTTCATGGCCGTGTTGACGGCGAACGATTTGAAGGGGGAAGACTTGATTGGTAAAAACCTGACCCCCCCCCCAGGCCTCCCAAAAAAAACAAAAAAAAAAAAAGAAAAAAAAGAGCTTATTTCAATTTTTTGGTGTTAGTTTTTTAATGTGGGGCATCATATACGAGGATGCCATGCCATGGTCGTACAAGAAGACATTTTTGTTCACCCCTCCCCCCCCCCCCGGCCCCCCCCCCCCCCCCCCACAACAACACTCGTTTCACATTCTGTCTGGTTTGTCTGTCAAACACAAGATTGCCATAACGTTATTTGGTATTAGGTACTTGATTAGGTATTATTTTTTAGGTATTAGGTATTAGGTACTCTATTGTCACAGAGGCTTCTCTGTGAAATTCTGGTGCTCCCACCTGGATAGCGCGTCGCAGCCAGAGGCACGCTACCACCCTTTTTTTAAAAAAATGTGCATGCGATTTTTGTTTGACTGATGAGGAGAGAAAGGGAGGGCGGGGTGAATTTTGACCAATGACAACTTTTTCGTTGCCACTGGTTTAACGTGTGCTAAGTTCATGGGCACAATGGGACTCGTTTTATCGTCTCATCCGAAAGACTCCACATTCGACCGTAAGGCCTAGTGCAAGTGAGAGGAAAAATCCCCTGTACCCGTTCGAACTCGAGTTTTATTGACGCGAGGCGAACGCGCTACCACTGGAATTTCAGTTTTAACGTCGCGTATCGGCTTTCAGGGGGGGGGGGGCCATGTTACCGGGCGAACAAACCAACTCAGGGTATAACAAAAATCCTGAATCACTGTCCTTAGCCAAAAGGCAGAGAAGCGATCATAATCATGAGTCCCCTGTTTACACTGTGCCACTCTACACCTTATATAGGGGGGAGTGGGGGGGGGTACATCTGCCTCTCTGTGACACACTTGTAATCCAGCCATGAAATGCGAAAACTGATCCTTTTTACCCTTAATATATAAGACATCGTCTTCGTTTCGTTGTGATTTTGAAGCACTGTATTTTTATTGTTTTCCATGAATTTATACTCTGAAGTACCTAAGGAAGTACCTAATTCCCTAATTAAGTACCCCATACTCAAATAACGTTACTGCAATCTTTACTTTAGGTACCCCACCTTCATATTTAGGTATTAGGTATTTTAATTGTCACAGAGGCGTCTATGGAATTTCTGGTTGCTCCC
>JAGGCT020004051.1:311986-316986 GCA_017654935.2 Phymorhynchus buccinoides
GCTGCCATAGCAGCGGGGTGAAGGAGGGGATGGCTCGGAAAATCCTGAACGATGCCCATCCCCCCCCCCCCCCACTTTTTGAAGCGCATTGTCGAAAAGCTGCCAGATTGGATTGGACACATCGGTGGGAAGTAGCGAGTGTGAGTGAACACAAAACTCTACAAGAAGCGCTACCAACCTTCGAGGATCGTTGGTGACCTTTGTCACGCTGGAGGCCGAGATCACGAACGACCCAGGTCTTCGGAATCGCTACTCCTGCCACCTCTTCAGCTCGCCAAGCCTGTCCTTCGAATGTCTGTGCCACCTAGCAAGAAGGTCTCGCTGGTTACAACGTCCGAATCTATGGAAAGCCACGTGCGATTTCTGCGGTTACACCAAGCATGGGAATAGCAGAGTGCCGTAGCTTTACAAAGAGACAATCAAGGAGAGAGAGACTTTTACTCAAGAAAGGACTGTGGTTTCGGGTGCCTGTTGACAACACTGAAACATCGATCTCGACAGTGTTCCAGAGGTAAGTGCACTACCTGTTGGCAAGAAGCATCCAAGTGTCTGCACGACAACGACTTCATGTCGACGTTCGTTGCCAGAAGGGGCAACGGCGGTAACTCTAGGCAGTCTACAGCAGTGAACGTCAGTGGTCATCAAACGTCATCCAATCCTGTGGTGGTCGCTACGTTCAATTCGAGTGGCTGGGGGCTAATAAGTACTAAAATATGATATAATTCGCATAGTTTGAATCATTTCAGGAAATTGTACTATTTTTCTTTAAAAAAATAAAAGGATTGGATACATAGTGCATGTTTTTACAGTTCTCTAGAGTCCCATGGTGGCCATTTTGAATATGACGTCATAACTCAAAATGCTCAACATTTACAACTTGGCCTCCGACGGATTTGGATTCAGCACCCTCAAATCATGTTAGATCGACATAAAAACCTAATATATAATATTATAACAAAACAAGGTCAAGCTTAATTTCGCCTAGACTAATGAGGAGTTTTTTTCAATGTTTATCTTTTGCGGAAAGAGGGTGTGAGGGCGACAGGGGGAGGGGGGGTGATGATGGGCGGCGGTGATAATAGATGGTACATCTATCGGCTGGCGGAACGTGTCAGCGTAGGAAAGCGGCGAAGATCAAAGCAACCGTAAGACCACTGGCCGGCCAGACGTCGATTTGCGGCTAAAGCCGGCGCCACACGGCATGCGATTTGACCCAAATACAGTGCGATTGTGACAATCTGAGTCACAGTTCACGTGAAATTCATAATTGGGGTTTACCTGAGTATAGTGAGCGGAAATGGTAGAATTGTTTTGAGATGGACGTGTTTCACGTGTCGTATCGCATTGATAATCGGATCGTATGTAGTGTGGCGGACCCTTTAAGACAAACGAGTAAGCATACGTCCAAAAGACCCACTGTATACGAAGCAATTTAATTGTGTTGATGTCTGTGAGTTATGACTTACATGAAAAACGTCTGTCCCAAAAAAAACATTTGAACTGTTTTGGTTCATTCCATCTTCTTCTCTCATCGTGTTCTACTACCCACCTCACCCCTTCTCTCATCCCGTTCTACTACAAAAAAGGACACCTACCCCCCCCCCCCCACCACCCCCACCATCCCCCCCTCCATCCGCCTCCCGATTCTCTTCAAATTTGCTGCCAGGCGCCCGTTTCCCGTTGGCGCTGCTCTGAAAGTGACGCGCTCTCCCGATTCTCTTCAAATTTGCTGCCAGGCTTTGCCCCGCCCACAGCAAGCCTGACAGCAAATTTGAAGCGATTCGGTTAAGAAACGGCGGAGTTATAAGGCCCCGTTTCCCGTTGGCGCTGCTCTGAGAGTGACGCACTCTCCCGATTCTCTTCAATTTTGCTGCCAGGCTTTGCCCCGACCACAGCTTTGCCCCAGTCACAGCAAGCCTGACAGCAAATTTAAAGCGATTCGGTTAAGAAACTCCGCGTTTCCCCCGTTGGCGCTGCTCTGAGAGTGACGCGCTCTCCCGATTCTCTTCACATTTTGCTGCCAGGCTTTGCCCCGGTCACAGCAAGCCTGACAGCAAATCTGAAGCGATTCGGTTAAGAAACGGTGGAGTTATAAGGCCCCGTTTCCCGTTGGCGCTGCTCTGAGAGTGACGCTTTCTCCCGATTCTCTTCCAATTTGCTGCCAGGCTTTGCCCCGACCACAGCAAGCCTGATAGCAAATTTGAAGCGATTCGGTCGAACAACGGCGGAGTTATAAGGCCCGTTTTGTGTTTAAACACAAACACACACACACACACACACACACACTTGCCTTTTTATTATATGATGCACGCAAAATCGAGCGAGCGCACACACACATCCACACATATACATACATACATACATACATACATACATACCTACATACATACATACGTACGTACACATACATACACACATACACATACATACAAACAAAAACGCACATATACATACATGCACAAACGCACATGCATACTCATTCACTAGCATACTCTCATTATTACAGACACCTCCTCCACCCCGACACACACAACACGCGCGCGCGCGCGCGCACGCACACGCACACACACACACACCACACCCAAACACACAACACACAACACCAACCCCACATACCACCCTGGCCAAATCACCCACCACCACCACCCTACCACACAAACGGGAACCCCCACCCACCCCCCAGGCCAACCACACAACATTTTTACATCGAAACTTTCGAGCCACACATGCACAAACAGATTTTAATATAGGTGTAAGACGGGGTAAAAAGCCCACGGGCGGGTAAGAAGCCCATGCCAATTTATCTCATGAAATACAAGAATGTTCAGACAAATTTGCCGATGGAGACGAACGCTAAACATTAACATTCGTCTCATGGGCAAAAATGTTACTGACATTTGATTTATAACAATGAGATAATTGGCATGGGCTTCTTACCCGCCCATGGGCTTTTTACCCCGTCTTCACCTACCATAGTCTGTGCCCTACCTACTATAGTCCGTAATTCGTATCACACACTGTTGGGTTTAGTGACATCTCGTGTAAGAAGGATCGACTAGGCGCTATGGAGCTTCTCAACCGCAAGCGTTATGTTGTGTGCTTTATCCTTGCCTTCGTCTTTATTTTCGCTGTGCAACTGACTAGGTAAGTCCCACCTATAGTCTATATCATTCTATTTATTTAGTGCTTGAGAATACAACAGATACGTATTAGGGGGTGGGGGTGGGTGGTATCTTTTATTTTACGCTCACACACACACACACACACACACACACACACACACACACACACACACCACAACACACACACACACACACACAGAGAGAGAGAGAGGCCTACTATACACCACACATACACACGAGGTACTCAATTAACATTTTGTTGGATCCCATCTCATTGTTCTTTTTTATTACAATGAAAAAGTAGACAGGGCAGCTAAACATGGAGCTAAACATGGTTTTCATACTCTGAATGCCTTGATTTTCCCCTATCTCTGCACGGACAGTGCAACTTAGTTGCACATTTGGAAAACTTGCCATTATAACTTTAAAAATCGTGATAATCAAGAACAGTTCAAGAGTATTAAACATAATTTTAGTGTAAGTAGAAAGTTACTTGCTTTAATGTATAAATGGAAACTAGATGCCTTTAAAACAAAATACGTTAAAAGCATAGTTTGCATATGTGGAAACAAAATAACTAAATTGTCATATTCTATCATGTAATGACCTAAAGAAATTTATTCCTGTCATGCTGCAAAATAGCGCTTGTAGTATTTTTTTTTTTGTTTTTTTTTTTTTAAATCAACAGCCTTAACGTACACGTTTTTCGCTAGTTTAGAACGCAGTCCAATAGGGAAGTACTTGTAATTAATATCCATTCTATTAGGTGGGTTATGAGGTGTTTTTTCCTTAGCTTAGAACTCGGTCCCATAGATAATTATTTGTAATTTGTTTCTATTGCTATTATTGGATGACGGATGGGAGGGGGGACGGATGTGGGCCGGGTGAGGGTGGAGTGTGTGAGGGGGTGGGGGTGGGGGGTAATGTTTGGGGTTTTGTTTTTTCCATTTGAGTAGAATTTTTGTTTTTTGCTGTTATTGGTTTTTTATTCCTTTGATTTTTGGGGGGGGGGGGGGGTGGTTGGGGGGGGGGGGGGGGGGGGGGTAATTTATTACTTCTACAGTGCAGTCCTATCCATTAATATTGGTTGTGCATACACCTGCATGCACACACTTTTGATATACACACACATGCACACATTCACATGCACGCAACCACTTTAACATATACAAACGTTTTTTAAAATCATTTTTTTGGGTCTAATATCACGAGAAGTAGATAGACGTTAAATGAAAGGACACACACACATACACACACACACACACACACACACACACATTCTACACCATACACACACAGACTCTCTCTCTGAATGATGTTAACAAAAGCACGTATATTGAGTTATTCTATTACCCTATATAAATACATTTTCTTTCAATTTCATTCAATTCAGATTCAGATTCTCTCTCTCTCTCTTCCTCTCTCTCTCTTCCTCTCTCTCTCCTCTCTCTCTCTCTCTTTCTCGCTCTCTATCTCTCTCTCCTCTCTCTTCTCTCTCTCTCGGCTCGTTCTCTGTGTGAAATGTTTGTCATGGTTTCTATGTCGACTCTTACGCGTTATCGATTTTGTTGTTATTGTTTATCTGTTTATTGTTCATCGGCTGATGGAGCTCATGTTCTATAGCAATAAATCATTCATTCATTCTCTCTCTCTCTCCTCTCTCTCTCTCTCTCTCTCTCTCTCTCTCTCTCTCTCTCTCTCTCTCTCTCTCTCTCTCTCTCTCTCTCTCTCTCTCTCTCTCTCTCTCTCTCTCTCTCTCTCTCTCTCTCGGGAAAGGAATAGGGTTAGGATCAGCCTGGTCTTATTTTCATAAAACTGAAAGTGTCAAGCAGACTTTGAGATTGAGGGTTGTAAAGTGTGTAGAGTGGCACAGAGGTT
>JAGGCT020004051.1:321986-341986 GCA_017654935.2 Phymorhynchus buccinoides
GCAGTTAAACGTGGAGCTTCACCACACCGTGCACGCCATGCGCTACGACTATGAGACTTTCACGTCGGGCAGAATTACTGAGGTAGGCCCTAAGAGTCTCTCTCTCTCTCGCTATCTCTCTCATATCTCTCTGATGCTCTCTCTGAATCTCTCTCTCTCTCTCTTTCTCTCTCCTCTCCCTCTCTCTCTCTCTCCCCTGTCTCTCTCTCTCTCTCTCTCTCTCCCTGTCCTAAAAATCTCTCTCCCTGTCTCTCATCTCTCTCTGGCTCGAGTTATCTCATCTCTCTTTTCTTGCTCTTTAGTCAGTCTCTCTCTCGTTTTTTACTGATCCTATCTCTCTCTCTCTCTCTCTCTCTCTCTTTCCCCTTTGTTAGGGTCACTGAAAAAAATGGACCGTACGGGCTACTTATTTCTAGAGTTGAGAACCGGTTAAAAAATCCTAACCGGTTTAAACCGGTTTTCTATCTTCGAACCGGTTTTATAGAAACCGTTTTGATTTTTAAACCAGTACTCGCATCACTAGGTTCACCTATGCAAACACCCTATAATTATATGTGTTTATACATAAATTATTCACACAGACGCACACACACGCACATCAAACACACACATAAAAAAAAAAAAACTTGTTAATTGATGATGACACACACACACACTCAGAAATCTCTAAACGACTCAAAGTATCAAATTCCAAAAGGTCAAAGCCACTACACAACCACAAACTAGATCACAGATCCACTCTGGGTTTACAAAAGCACCCAATCGCCCCCCCCGCTGAATGAAAAAATAAGTGATTTTTTTTCGAAAGGATAACATTTTATTGCGTCATATTCTTCCCCCCCCCCCAAGGAAAAACTTACTTTCATTTTGCAGTTAAAAAACACGGTTAACGGACAAACTCGCGAGAAAAAAACAAAACAAAAAAAAGAAAAAAAAAAAACACGGTTTTTCGAACTGCGAATAATTGTAGCACAGGTTTTTTCGGTTCAATCCGGTTTTTTTTCCCCCACCTTTACTTTTTTCCCCCTTCCCCTCACCCCAGCAAGCATTACATTAATATTTTCTTTTTCTTTCTGAGCCACTGTTTTTTAATAACAGAATCCAAATTGGAAAGAAATTCATCACATCCAAAGTATTTGATCAAAACAATATCAATTTACTTACGTTTTTCTATGATACTGAAGGTAATATTCTCAGTTACACAAGTTTTAAGGAAAACTTTAATGTAAAATATTGACTTTATTACTTTCACAGGGATCAAACATGCAATCAATAACTATGTTAAGAAATCCAGTATTACTATAAAAAATAATAAATATATTGATTCATCTCTGTGTTTTAAGATTTTGTTTGCTGTTCACAAAGGTTCCAACCCTTATTATGATATACTAACTGAAAATAATAAAAAAAATCAAAATGTTGTAATACTTGGGATTTAAAATTATCAATTAATCACGACTGGAAATCATGTTTCTTTTTTACACACAAAATAAAAAATATTAAACTAAAATGGTTTCAACTTAAAATTTTGCACAGATGCCTGGGTACTAATGTGACATTGAAAAACAATGGAGATTGTTCAGAATGAAAATTGTAGTTTTGTGGCACAAACAAGGACAGTATGGATCATATGTTTTGGAAATGTTCTCACATTAAAGACTTTTGGGACACATTCTTCAATATAGTAAAAGACAAATGCTTCAACGCAGAAAATCTAAAATGATCAGAAACACTTAAATTACTGGGTTTTGACACAAATATTAAACTTGATTCAGTTTTTTATTTCATTGTATTGTTTGCAAAATATTACACATACACATGCAAAATACAAAGATGCCTTCCACAGGTGACAGTATTTTTGAAAAAAATGAATTATCGTTACAGAATCGAAAAAACACATTGCGTATCTGAACTTAGAATACAATTACTTTTCTGCCAAGTGGTGGCCATATTGTTCATGGTGTCTGTGACAATGGGATCAGATGTAAGTTATTTGGCCACGCCTTTTGCTGGTGCTGATACCCAAACCTGGTGCAACAAAACTACAGTAGAGTAACTCCAGTATTATATGTATTTTTTATGTGATCTATTTCTTCGGTCGAGAAACTATGATTATCGATTCAAATGCTGTATTTTCAAAAAAAACATTCAGTCATTGTGTGTGACATTGAGGTTTTTATTGAGAAACCTTGTCTTTTGCAGATGTTTTCTTTAAAATAACATATATATAAAAAAAGAATGATAACCTGTCATAAAATTAGTGGACTAACATTTTGCAACGTCCAGCTCGTGGTGTTCAAAGTTTGATTATTGAATGTACCTATTTATTTATTTAACCTAAAAAAAAAATGTAGTATATGTGTGTATACCTCTTTATGGTCTGTGTGTCTGCGCGCTAGTGTGTAACGCGCGCGCGTCTCTGTGTTGTATGTGTGTGTTGTGTGTGTTGTGTGTGTGCTGTGTGTGTATATATGTGTGTGTGTAAGTGTCTGTGGGTGAATATGTGCAGGTATGGTTTGTATGTGTATTGTGTCTGGCTCTTGTGTTATTTTGGTAATATGGGGTAATTTTGCCTAGCTATTTTTATGTTCTGTATTTGAAAATGTAAAAAAAAAAAGGTTCAATAAAAAAAATTACATTATTATAATAACAATGTTAATTTGCGCGTCCGCGTGACGAAAGCAAAGACGAGTCGAACAAAAAGGGTTTGGTATCTCGATCGAAAGGTAACAATAACATACCGTCTGTTTAGCCTGGGAACTGGATGCAACAGGGTCGGGGTGGGGGTCGATTGTAAAACAGCTGTTGTTGTATCCCTCTCTCAACTATACGGGCCAGACGGGTATAGGTGCAAGCATCTTTATCAACTATAGATATACTAAAAGCTAGGCCTAGTTATGCCCGTCAGTCGTTTCCGACCATGACTGCCAGATAGCAGAGAGGGGACAGATGCTATTCAAGCGAGCTGGGCTAGAATGTGTTTATAGCGGAGAAGCCTTGCCCAAAGTACATCCCCACTCTCTCGGCCCGAAGGGGATTTCAGGACAGCTGGCGCAAAGTTCCCTCGTTTGATAGGCATATTCTTCCGCGGGCGACTAAACTGTACTACGATCAATTATATTCAACATAGGAAAAGCCCTCTAAACCCACGTGATGACAGCCCTGACATGGCCTTAGTTGTCGACGCGGCTATAATTTTAATCTTAATCTCTGTGCCCAGAATGCATCAAGCAGTTATTTCTTTTCTATTTTCTATGATGTCAAAAAGCGAAGCAAATTCATTACATGCATGAACTATGCAGTATTGGATATATTTTGAGTGCGCTCGCGCGCGCGCGCGCGCGCGCGCGCGCGCGCGCGTGTGTGTGTGTGTGTGTGTGTGTGTGTGTGTGTGTGTGTGTGCGTGCGTGTGCGTGTGTGCGTGCGTGCGTGCGTGTGCGTGTGCGTGTGCGCGCGTGCGTGTGTGTGTGTGTGTGTGTGTGTGTGTGTGTGCGTGTGTGCGTGCGTGTGTGTGTGTGTGTGTGTGTGTGTGTGTGCGCGTGCGTGCGTGTGCGTGTGTGTGCGTGTGTGTGTGTGTGTGTCCCTGTAAGACTATAATGCTCTGATATCTGTTCACTACTTCATTGCTTTGTAAGACCATAATGTTCTGATGTCTGTTCACTGCTTTGTAAGATCATAATGTACTGATGTCTGTTCACTGCTTTGAAAGACCATAATGTACTGATGTCTGTTCACTGCTTTGTAAGACCATAACGTTCTGATATCTGTTCACTGCTTTGTAAGACCATAACGTTCTGATATCTGTTCACTGCTTTGAAAGACCGTAATGTTCTGATATCTGTTCACTGCTTTGTAAGACCATAATGTTCTGATATCTGTTCACTGCTTTGAAAGACCATAATGTTCTGATATCTGTTCACTGCTTTGAAAGACCTAACGTTCTGATATCTACTGCTTTGCGGTCCCCTAATGTTTGATATCGCACTGCTATCCCGGGCTACGTTCTGAGCTGTGACTTCACTGCTTTGAAAGACCATAATGTTCTGATATCTACTGCAGGCGGTCCCCTGTTTGCCCTCGCACCCTATCCCGGGCTACGCGGAGAGCTGTGACTTCACTGCTTTGAAAGACCATAATGTTCTGATATCTACTGCAGGCGGTCCCCTGTTTGCCCTCGCACCCTATCCCGGGCTACGCGGAGAGCTGTGACTTCACTGCTTTGAAAGACCATAATGTTCTGATATCTACTGCAGGCGGTCCCCTGTTTGCCCTCGCACCCTATCCCGGGCTACGCGGAGAGCTGTGACTTCACTGCTTTGAAAGACCATAATGTTCTGATATCTACTGCAGGCGGTCCCCTGTTTGCCCTCGCACCCTATCCCGGGCTACGTGGAGAGCTGTGACTTCACTGCTTTGAAAGACCATAATGTTCTGATATCTACTGCAGGCGGTCCCCTGTTTGCCCTCGCACCCTATCCCGGGCTACGCGGAGAGCTGTGACTTCACTGCTTTGAAAGACCATAATGTTCTGATATCTACTGCAGGCGGTCCCCTGTTTGCCCTCGCACCCTATCCCGGGCTACGCGGAGAGCTGTGACTTCACTGCTTTGAAAGACCATAATGTTCTGATATCTACTGCAGGCGGTCCCCTGTTTGCCCTCGCACCCTATCCCGGGCTACGCGGAGAGCTGTGACTTCACTGCTCATAACGGGGGTCGTCCCTGGTTCTGCGGACGTCCAGTGGACACTAGGCTGACCTGTGCGCACCGCAGCACCTTTGATAACTTGCGCTTTACCGCGCCCTTGCCCATCCCACCACAGCTTGAGGAATACGTTCAGCTTATACGTAGGTGAGAGAAATGAAAGATACTGTCTCCTCCGAAATCGGAACGTGTCGGCTGTGGGCATCAAATTGGGATCTAATATCCAAAGACCCTATTGTCATAGTTTTGCGAAGTAAGGAGATACCATTATTTTTATATATGTCACAGAAGAATCCCCAATACTGCAGATGGATTTTGTTCTCTAGCCAGGTTAATTTAAAGGACATTTTGGCTGAAATATGGCTGGCGGTGAAAGGGTTAAAACCTCCATAAATTATATTTTGTTGTTGACCATCTGGCCGGAGGGAGCCCTATGGATATGGATGATACCCCTGCTGTTGATGAAGAGAATCAACTTGCATGTCCCACTGAACTTGCACTCACTAATAATATATATGCGCTTACATTAAGTGACAATAATGTACGACAATTAATATTGCCCCACCCCCAAAAAGGTGTCGAAACTTCTGAAATGCATGTCAAACCGGGTTTTTTCTGTCAGTGCCGCTGCGCTCTCCCAGTTTCTGTCTAGAAAGACACCTGTGTCTACGAATCCCCTGTAATTAGGCTACGCATTCATGTTTGTAGAAACTAACTATGAATCTTGAAAGCGTTGTTTTGTGGTGAATTTCATATAGTATATCTACTATATATGTTTGTGTAATTTCCCACCAAAAAAAAAGAATACATTTTCTATTCCATTTTCAGTTGCTGCAAAAAAGGCAATCACAATCTGCGCCTGATTCCCAATAACATAACGCTTTTGGCGTCTAGTGATTAAGTGAGTTGAGTCATGGTGTGTGTGTTGGGGGGGGGGGGGGGGCAAACTTAACACGTTATCGCAGCTTTCTGCCTGTATTACCTTTGATGTTAAAAAACACATCTAAACTTCAATGAATGTAAACCTAAAACGTTTGCTTGGTGGGATGGGTAGTTATAGGGAAAGTAACATTATACAGATGGGAATTTATATAGCGCTCTTTCTAACATGAGCTCATAGTGCGCTTTACATTGATACCAAGAACATGAAAGGCAGACAAAATAATGAATCATTAGAAAGTAAAATAAACACGTGGATGGCCACGGAACGTTCTCTTTCTTCCTCACGCCACAAACACACACACACACCACACACACACACACACACACAACCACACACACACACACTCACCACACACACACACCACACGCACAAACGCCACGCACACACGCAACGCACACACACACACGCGCACATACACGCACAAGCACACACACGCACACGAACACGCACACTCTCACGCACGCACAAACACACGCACGCAAACACACACACACACACACACACACACACACACACACAACGCACACACCGCCACACATGTATGCACGCAGGCACACACACGCACACACACACTACACTATGAACGCACGCACGCACCCACGCACACACACGCACGCACGCGCACGCACACGCACACGCACGCACACACAAAACACCACACACACACACACACACACACACACACACACACACAACACACTCACTCTAACTCACTCACTCACAAGTATACAAGAGCAAAATAGTTACAATATAAACATTCTAAGAAGACATAGACCACATTCACCTTTTCAATCAAGCTTAGATACCAATTACGAGAAATAAAACCATTCTGCCATCGACATTCCAGTTACATGACTAATTTTTTGCCAAAACAAATTAAGATACCCTTCTAATGAGTATAGTGAGGGGAGGATTTGAGAGACGTAATGGAGGAAAATAGTCAACAACGGTGTCGCCGAGTGGCAGACATGCCATTTGTCCCGTTCTTTCCATCACCACCACCCATACTCCTCCCTATGTGTTACCCCCACCCTCAGTGTGAAGGTAATTACACGGTTATAAAGATGTCCGGTTAACACTTTCCTGATGCGGCCACTGCGATCTGCTTGCGTTTTCATGTTCACTATTGGCCCCTTGAAAATGTCTCTCGTTGAATTCCTTGGGTGATGATGATCAATAATATGTGTGGCTGTATGGGAGTGCGGCCAGTGGTTTACAGACTGTGGCGCCACCGATCCAGATCAACCCCCCCCCCCCCCCCTCCCCCCGAAACGAGGTCAAAGGTTCAAGGCCCCAAAAGTTAATATTGCTTAGCACCACGTACTATCTTAAGCTAATAGCACATCAACCTACCAAATCTGGGAGCTTAAAAGTGCTAACATCGAAGTGATATGGCTAA
Organism: Phymorhynchus buccinoides; assembly: GCA_017654935.2. Classification (NCBI taxonomy): domain Eukaryota; kingdom Metazoa; phylum Mollusca; class Gastropoda; order Neogastropoda; family Raphitomidae; genus Phymorhynchus; species Phymorhynchus buccinoides. The sequence goes on from JAGGCT020004051.1 coordinate 329,032, forward strand.
GAAATAGCTAGACATGTGATGTCCAAGGTCAAATGTTAGGGTCAAGGTCAACAAGCTTCAAAATGTCTGCCTTAAGTGGTGCTGATCAATTATGTTTATATGAGTGTACTGCCAATAGTTATCGGACTACAGATGGAAGGTCAAAGGTCAAGGTCAAGGTGAAGGTCAATAAGGTTGGTTATATGGATATGATGTATAACCAATATTACAGCCACAAGGTCAAAGATCAAGGTCAAGGTGATGGTCAATAAGGTTGGTTATATGGATGTATGACCAATATTACAGCCACAAGGTCAAAGGTCAAGGTCAAGGTGAAGGTCAATAAGGTTGGTTATATGGATATGATGTATGACCAATATTACAGCCACAAGGTCAAAGTTCAGGGTCAGCAAACTTGAAAATGTCTTCTGCGGTATTCCTTAGGCCATGCTGATCAAATGTGTAGATGATTATACAGGTTTATGACCAATGTATATTACCCCCAAGGTATATGTTTTTCTTTTTTCGTTCTTTTTTGCTTTTTCCTTTATCTGAAAAAAATATTTTTTACTTCTACAGCCATCGCTGATATAGACAATCTAGATGAAAAGCACGGGCATCTATGCTACTCTATGAAAGTTAAGGACCAGTTTTTCACAACCGCATATAAATTGTATGTGGTTCTTAGCTTTTGTTGAGCAGTGTTAAACGAGCCAAGGGGAAGAAAGAAGGCAGTTTGGGCCTAATCCGCAGCTACACAAAAAAACTAAAGCGACGCACAGAGAGGAGTGATAGATTCATTGTCAGTCTTGCTGTGTTTGGTTTGTTTTTGTTTGTTTGTTCGTTCGTTTGATTGCTTGTTTGTTTGTTTGTCTTAAACAAAGAATATATTATTTAAAGAGTTCTATTATACTAGCTATTAAACAAAGAGTTATTATACTATATATTAATTATGCAGGTAACAGAGCTCTGAATGTGTGATGAGGCATTAAATTCAATGCACTAAAAAATTCACTAGAAAGAGGCCTAGCCACCCCTCCCACACACACACACACACACAACAAACAAGCAAACAACAAACAGTATTTATACGGCGCTGCACTGAATCTTGAATATAAATCAAATCAATGCGCACACACACGTTAGCATCCATAAACCATTCAAACAAAAATGCAATACCAAGAGAACACACACGTATGACATAAAAGGTATACAGCAGAAACAGACCTGAAGGCAAGAGAGAGAGAAGAGAAAGAGAGTGGAGGCTCAATCACGGGGGAACAGGTGGGTTATGAGGGTAGATTTGAAGGCTGAGAGGGTTGGTCGCTGACGGAGGGAAAGAGGAAGTTTGTCCCAAGGTGTCGGTCCTGAGACAGCAAAGGAGCGCCGACCAACAGTTGAAAAGCTGATACCTAGGGATCTGGAGGGAAAGCGGGTCAAAAAATGAACGTTAAGTTCGAGCTGGCGTATATATGGAAATATTATCCGCAGAGGTAAGATAAAGTAGCTTTATGAATATATTTATAGCAAAAGGTGTTTAATTTATACTCAATTCTTTCTGCGACAGGAAGCCAGTGCAAAGAACGGAGAAAAGGGCTAACGTGATCGAACTTTTTCTTCATAAGGACAAGTCGAGCAGCTGTGTTTTGAATACGCTGGAGAACCAAGAGACACACACACACACCACGCACGCACGCACGCGCGCGCGCACGCGCGCGCGCACGAGCACACACACACAAACACACTAAAGTTTGATGATACTGGCAATTTTTTGTATATATAAATGCAGATGTGAAGGAAAACCCCCACAGTGTGAACAATTTATCCCATATTTAAAAAAAGAGATATGAAATTGAAAAATGTATTTTTGGTTTTGAAATGTTACAAGAAGGTTTTTTCACACGATGGCATCCATATTTATCTATTTTGCGTTTATTTGAATGTACGACTATACTTTTTGGTTGAAAGTGATGTAAAATTTGAATTGTTGCTGATATGACCACAGGTATAAGAATGTGTGTGTCTCTCTCTTCTCCTCTCTCTCTTCTCCTCTCTGTGAGGTGTGTGTGTGTCGTGTGGTGTGTGTGTGTGTGTGTGTGTGTGTGGTTTTTTTTTCTTGGGTGTTGTGTGTGTGTGTATGTGTGCCGACGCGTTAATGCTGTTTTGCTACGTGTTGTGACTATTTGATTTGTAAAATGAAAAAAAAAGAAAAAAACCAAAAAAAAGTTTGATGATCACTATTCGTACTGAAAGGATGTGACAGCGCAAATTGTAGCAACTGCGCAAAATGTAAAGCGCGCAATTGTTGAAACATTTTGCGCGGGCTGCCGCGCAAAATGTAACAATGTTCCAATTTTGTTACATTTTGCGCTAGGCGCCCACCTTTTGACGAAATTAGCACAGACAAACTAAAAAAAAATGGCAGTTTTTCGTCATTACAGATCAAATCGAAGTAAAATCTTCAAGGACTTGATGAATTTGTCTTCATCATAATATATAGCAAATCGAAATATAAAAACAAAGTCTACATCTAAATTTCCAAATGTTTGTTTGCTTGCTTGTTTGTTTCACTCGTTCTTCATTCGATTTAGCATTATTACTTATTATTACAAGGTGCAAAGTATGCAGGTTGTTTTATTGATTTTTTTCTCTCTCGTGTGTTATTTCTTTCTTGCTTTCTTCTTGGGTACAGCGGTTTTTTTCGCCTGAACAATGCCGAATTACTGTTGTGTTTATGGATGTAACAAATCACAGCTACGATATTTTCTGAACTGTATTTATCATTATTTTCCTTCGAATCTCTCTCTATCTCTCTCTCTCTCTCTCTCTCTCCTTCTCTCTCTCTCTCTCTCTCTCTCTCTCTCATCCGCTCTCTCTCTCTCTCTCTCCTTCTCTACTCTCTCTCTCTCTCTCTCTCTCTCTCTCTCTCTCTCTCTCTCTCTCTACTTCTCTCTCTATCTCTCTCCTCTCTCTCTCTATCAGTAAACAAACAAGCAAGCAAAAACAAACATTTGGAAATTTACATGTAGACTTTGTTTTTATCTTTCGATTTGATATATTATGATCAAGACAAATTCAACTCCTTGAAGAATTTACTTCGATTTGATCTGTAATGACAAAAAACTGCCATTTTTTTGTGTTGCTTCATTTCGTCAAAAGGTGGGCGCCCCTAGCGCAAAATGTAACAATGTACACTTACATTTTGCGCAGTTGTTAACAATTTGCGCTGTCACAAAAGGATTGGTCCCAGAATACGAGATTATAAACTGTAAACGTGGAGAAAATCAAATGAAGATTATTCTTATATTGTTGGTCGGGATCTTCTTGTTCTTGTTCTTGTTCTTCTTCTTCTTGTTCTTCTTCTTCTTGTTCTTCTTCTTCTTGTTCTTGTTGTTGTTGTTCTTCTTCTTCTGTCATATTAGGGTGTAAAGTGGCACAAACGATTTCATCCTTCAAAGATCAGTGTTATATAACAATTAATTAACCCATATATGCCCACTGTCCCATATATGGGACGCTATGTTTTTATTGGTAATACTAGTTCAACTGAACCCAATACAATGATCAATCTGCACTTGTCAAGTCAAGGGAGGCTACATGTGCCCAGAATTATTTGGGGGGTTGCAGGATTAGCCTGCCTTACTTTTTTTCCAGGAAGGCCGCCATTTTGTGGGCGATTGTTGAGCAGCATGGCAAGCAATAAAAAGTAAGTTCACAGTTTTTTGGGCAATCGTTTTTTTTTTATATCAAACAAAGAAGAAGAAATGGAGATAATGATGTTATGTAATAATGGTTTTAAGGAATTTTTCAGAAAATGCTTTTGCTTGCATCTGTGAATGTTTTAAGTACCGTCCCATATATGGGACAGTGGGCACGAGAGGGGTGGGCTTTTTTGTATACATACAAAGAAGGAATTTGTTTTTCTTGTCTTTCAGACTGTACAATATGTTCACATAGTTCTGTCAATGCTGGAAGATGACAGCAGCATCCAAGAAGCCACAAGTCTTCACTGAGCCACCTGCAGTGAATGAGGACACTGATGAAGACAGCGGGGAAGAAGACGGGGAGGGGGGGGCAGTGTCCAACCTCAAATGGCCGACAGCTGGAGTGCTACTGCCACAGTATTCAGGCAGGGTCAATGCCAGCCACGTTATGAGCCCGACAGACACATATCTTCAGAAGACATAGATGTGAAATAGAGATGCAGAAGACATCAACAAGAGGTACATTTGATTATGCCACAGACACCAAGTCAGGGATCATCGTGGTGCGATGGAATGACAACAACATGTAAATGTTGTTTCTACAATGCTGTTTCCAACAACAGACCTGTTTACCACCTACACAAGTCTTGAGTAGTCTGGATGGCTGAAATGAGTAGTTTTGTTGGTGCAAACTGTGTAAGTTTTATTTCATTAAGCCATCAAACAATGTTCACTGAAAATGAGTAGAATCTAGCATTATTTTCAATTTTGAAGAGTAGTAGAGGTCCAAATTGAGTAGAATACAAGTACTACTAAAAAAGAGTGGAGTAAACAGGCCTGCAACAAGGCTGGTGTGGAGCCCCTACAGACTGCAAAGAGGTGGTCAAGGTCAGAATCGAGACAAGTCCAACTGCCACAGCCCTTCCTGATCCAGCACTACAACCAAACCATGGGCGGTGTGGACCGCACTGATCAGAACGTGGACAAGTACCGGGTTGCCATACGCTCCAAGAAGTGGTGGTGGGCCATCTTTTCGTACTGCCTGGATGTCTGCATCCTACAGGCCTGGTATCTCTACCGATCAACCGACGCAGCCAAGAGTAACCCTTTGGATCTTCTTGCCATCTGCAGAAGAGTTGCAAGAGTCCACCTTGCACAGGCTTCTCCTGCAACACCTGGCCATCCAAGAGGCTTCGTACCTGTGGACAAGCGTGTTGCAGTTGAGGTCAGGTTTGACCGTCTTGACCACCTGGTGGAGCCATGGCCAACACAGCTGAGGTGCGGTGCGTGTGGTTTGAAAACCAAGCATCAGTGCTCAAAGTGCAAGATCGGTGTACATGACCGATGCTTCCAGGTGCTTCACACCAAATCACATTGCCAGTATTGTCAGCTTTGGTGAACCCAAGTCTCCAGCTTTCTCTTCTTTGAAGACAAAAAGACCAAAGACCGTTTGTTTCCACTTTCACATTTATTTTTCAGAATTTGATTCAATTCATGAAAATATTTTATTCATTTACCAAAGGCAAACTTTGCTCATAATTATGTTGTGCGGCTTTTTGATGTTATATTGAATGATTTTATGTCAATTAAAAATCAGAACACCACTCACTTTTGTTGTCAAGTGAATAGTGAAAAAGACTGAAAACCCCTATACCCTCTCGTGCCCACTGTCCCATACATGGGACGGGCATGTTCTGTCTTCTAAATCACTAAATCCTAAGTTTTGCTCAAAATAAGTATAAAATATGTTTATTACAGACCAAAAGCTAGACAGACATGCAACTTTTGTTTGAAAAAAAGGGGCATAACAAAATTAATGGGTTAAATCTATCGACTTTGCAAAGACATCTGGTGGTATCAGATGCAGACCTTTGCAGCTGTTTCCTTCACACTAGTGAAAGGAAGATGAGAGAGAAGCAAGAAAGGAAGGAAGGAAGGAAACGAAAGAAAGGAAGGAACGAAAGGAAGGAAGGAAAAGGAAAGAAAGAAAAAAAAAAGGAAAGAAAGAAAGAAAGAAAGGAAGAAACAGACAAACCGCCCTCCCGCGGAAAGAAAGGAAGGAAGAAAGAAAAAAGAAAGGAAGAGAGAAAGGAAGGAAGAAAGGAAGAAAGAAAGAAAGGAAGAAAGAGAGGAGAAGAAGGAATAAAGAAAGGAAGGAAGGAAGAAAGATGGGAAAAGAAAGGATGGGAAGGAAGAAAGAAAGAAGGGAAGAGGGAAAAAAGAAAGGAGGAAGATTTAGAAAGAATCAAAAAAAGAAGAAGAAAGGAAAAGAAATGAAGGAAGAAAGGAAGGGAGAAGAAAGAAGGAAACAAAAGAAGGAAAGGAAGAAAATAAGAGGAAGAAGGAAGGAAAGAAAGAAAGGGAGGAAGCAGGAATGAAAAAAGGAAGGAAGGCAAGGAAGAAAAAGAAAGAAAGAAGGAAGAAAGAAAGGAAAGAAAGGAAGGAAGGAAGGAAGAAATAATGGAAGGAAGAAAGGAAAGAAAAGGAAGCCAAGAAGAAAGAAAGGGAGAAAGTTAAAACCAGGACTGCGAAGGAAAGAAAGAAAGAAAGAAAGGAAGGTCAAGAGGAAGAAAAGAAGGAAGAAAAAAGAAGGAAAAGAAGAAAGAAAAAGATTAGAAGTAAAGAAAGAAAGAAGAAGAAAGAAAGGAGGGAAGGAAGGAAGAAGGAAAGAAAGAAAAAGGAGGAAGGAAAGAAGAAAAAAAGAAAGGAAGAACGAAAGTAAAAAGGATGGAAGGAAAGAAGAAAGAAAGAAAAGGAAGGAAGTAAGCAAAGAAAGAAAGGAAGGAAGAAAGAAAGAAGGAAGAAAGAAAGGAAGGAGAATAGAGAAGGAAGGAACAGTGTGTAGCAGTGTGCTGACACAGCTACTAGGCTCTCTAGGCTTACTCGTTGTAGACATTTATTTTTGCTATTTCAGAGTTATCTGCCCCAGTTAACACCCTTGTTGAGATTTCTAATTAAATTTTATTTTATTATAATATCTGTTTAAACTGAAGTTTGTGTTGATGTAAGATGCATATGGTTGGAACCGCGAACAAATCATAGATTTTATCCCATACATTTAATATTAACTGAAAATGCTCGCATAGCCTGACAATTCAAGATTTTGTGATCGGTAAAATTAACACTTGGATCAAAATATTCCCGGTTGTTTCGCATGTTTTCTATTCTTATTCAAAATCTAATCAAATGTTTGAAATTCTAATTATGCAAACTAAATCTATAATCTATCCCCTTTCATTTCAAATATGGCATGTTATGGATCTTTTCCGTATAAACTTGTGGTATTGCAAAACTGATGAATACACACTTTCGAATCGTAATACTAATTTTCTAAACCAAGCAATTTTATTTCGATTCGCCCTTATGTTTTCATTCTAATAACTAACGAAACTAGCTTTGTATATTTAAAATGATCTTGGACCTTATAGATTTATAATATTTTACGATTAAAGATTTGCTTCAAGCCACAAGCATATATATGGAGCCTAGATCACTAGAAATTCGACTTGTGTTTTCTATCGAATTTCGGGATACAAATTATAAACTTTATATATTTAGATCGATTTGGGACTTGAAATTTATGCAAATGAAAGTTTGTGTATTTTACTTTTTAACATTATTATTTTGTTATTTTGATCCGTGAAGCAGTTATTTAGTTACTTTATAAAATATCGTTTGGGCTTGTTAAAACCCAGGGTCACTTTGCACTTTAATTGCAAGTATTTATTTTTAAAGAGAAACTCCCGACTATTGATGAATGTCATATTATTCTGTGTTTTTCAAGCTTTCCAACCATATACAACATGTATTGTTATGCATGACGACCGTATAGAGACAACACACTTAAAAGGTGTTACACAACTTTGGCGTTCACAGGCCCTGTGAGAGCAGGTTGCGTGAAAGGTAAAGGTCAGGTCAGGTCAGGTATTTGGACGACCAGGCCTTGCAGCCTCTCAATGCGTCCTTCCTTTTGGTTAGAGTTTGGCAATTGCTGTGGCGGGTTTTTTAGCATCCCATATTGATGCACTAATCATGGACGTACTTTAACAGGGCAATTTTTGGATCACTGTCTAGGAGGTTTTTTGAATTTGTTAGTATCTGAGGCCAGTTTAGTATGTGCAGGGAGGTGTTCCAATATTGGGTGACTCTGTTAGAAAAAAAGTTTTTTTCTAATGTTAGTTCTGCTGTACCTGGTTAGGATTTTTAAGTTCACTATTACGGGTTCTTATTTCGTTAGACAAGTGAAACAAGCCTTTGTTAGTATTGTCAGTGCCTTGAAAAATATTGTAAACATTTATCAAATCTCCCCTTAGTCTTCTGTATTTTAAAGATGGCAAGTCTAATTTGCTTAGCCTGTCCTCATAATCCAAATTTTTCATGGATTTTATCAGTTTGGTTGCTCTCCTCTGTACCTTCTCAATTACACTGGACTGTCGTTTAAGAAAGGGATTCCAAATTATATTGCCATACTCAAGATGAGGCCGTATTAAACATTTGTAAAGATTTATGAAAACCTCTTTATTTAAGTTTTTAAAACTCTTTCTGATCAAGCCCAGCATCCTACTGGCTTTATTTATCCGCTGTTGTGATGTGCTTATCAAAATTTGAGTTTTGAATCAAAATATAAACCCCTAGGTCCTTCTCCTCTGTACAAGTATCTAAAAACATGCTTAGATGAGCCATGAGTAATTTCATATCCTTTACTTGGATTATTGTACCCCGCGTGCATAACCTTGCATTTTTTTCCTGCGGTTAAAATATAAATTCCACTTCTCTGACCATTCTATGAGTATGTAATATCGTTTTGCAGTACATCTGAATTTTGGGAACGATTATACACTTTAGTATCATCTGCAAATATCTTGCATGCAGTTGTTGTTGTCTTTTTGCGCGTCCCGGTTTTACCTGGGGTTTCGCCTATATAACTGGGCACAGGGTAAATAAAAAAATCAAACAAACAAACATAAAAAATCAAAAAAAAAATATTCGATCATATTCTGATCGCTTCTCTGCCTTTTGGCTAAGACAGTGATTCAGGAACATAAATTTTTTTGTTTATACCCTGGTTGGTTTTGGTTCAGCCCGTCGTACATGGCGAAAGCCGATACGCGACGTTAAACTGAAATTCCATCCCCAATTCAAAAATAATGTTCTCCCCCTACATGGCCGAAAGGCCAAAGAAGGCGTAAAACCCTATTATTATTCAATTCAAATGTCACCCCCCCCCCTCCCCGCCCACCCCCCCTTCTCTTTATATCTTCAAGTAAAACCCTAATGCCCTACATGGCCGAAAGGCCAAAGAGGGCGTAAACCCTTATTTCTTCAATTCAAACAACTTCCTGATCGCTTCTCGGACTTGTGGCTAAGACAGTGATTCAGGAACATAAATTTTTGGTTTATACTGTGGTTTGTTCAGTTTGTTCTCAGCCCGTCGTACATGGCGGAAAGCCGATCAGGCGACGGTTAAACTGAACTTTCCATCCAAATTCAAAACCTACCACCTATTCTATATTGTTAAAAACTCGGGACTTTACTGGTGTTTGCACTGCCTCCGGCATTGCCAGCCAGTATTGTTCCCTCCCCATGCCCCCCCTTTTTGTATTTACAAATGTTCCATGTGTGTCTATGACCGAGAGGACATAAAACATCATTTTTCATTCAAAAACCTGAGAATTTTCTGATCGCTTCTCTGCCTTTTGGCTAAGACAGTGATTCAGGAACATAAATTTTTGTTTATACCGTGGTTGGTTTGTTCAGCCCGTCGTACATGGCGAAATCCGATACGCGACGTTAAACTGAACTTCCATCCAAATTCAAAACCTGAGTTTTCATGACCTATATTTAGTATACATGTGGCTGGTACCATAGCCGATGAGGTTTTGACCGAGGCTTGGTTACAGATATGCTAGCTACACATATCTGTATTATAAAAAAAAATCGGGACTTTACTGGTGTGGCACTACTCCCTGGGCACAGGCAGCCAGTACAAATGGTTCCCACCATAATGTATTATTTACAAATGATCCCATATGTGTCTGATTTTCAGACACCGAGAGGACGTAAAGCACCATTTTTCCCTTCCTTCCAATTCAAACCTGAGAATTCTGATCGCTTCTCGGCCTTTTGGCTAAGACAGTGATTCAGGAACATAAATTTTTGTTTATACCATGGTTGGTTTGTTTCAGCCCGTCGTACATGGCGAAAGCCGATACGCGACGTTAAACTGAACTTCTATCCAAATTCAAACTTAGTCAAATAAAAAACATATTTACTTTGTGGCGGTACCATAGCCGATGAAGGTTTAGCCGAGGCGTGGTTACTGCTACACCTATCTGTATTGTTAACAAAATCGGGACTTTACTGGAGTTGCACTGCCTCCGGGCATTGCCTCCAGTATTGTTCCCACCATCTTTGTATTTAAAAATGTCCCATATGTGTCTGTTCGTCGCCATCGTGAATAGAGTATTAGTAATGTGTACTCGCGATTGGCGACGGTCTGTGTTCCAGACCCGAAGTGAGGACGTAAAACACACCATTTTTCATTCATTCAATTCAAACTTAGTGCATACCTTTAACTGAGGCGTGGGGTTACCGCTACACCTATCTATATTGTTAAAAACTCGGGACTTTACTGGTGTTGCACTGCCTCCGGGCAATGCTTCCAGTATTGTTCCCACCATATTTATATTTACAAATGTCCCATATGTGTCTATGACCGACCGAGAGGACGTAAAAAAAACACATTTTTCAATCATTCAATTCAAACTAAGTTAGCCCCACATGGCCGAAAGGCACCTAAGAGGGCGTAAAACCTTATTTCGGAATTCAAAACTTATTGTGGTGGTACCATAGCCGATGAGGTTTATCCGAGGCGTGGTTACCGCTACACATATAGTCTGTATTAATTTTGTCTAAAATCGTGACTTTACTGGTTTTGCACTGCCTCCGCTGCATTGCCTCCAGTATTGTTCCTCACCATCTTTGTATTTACAAATGCCCCACATGGCCGATAAGGCCGAAGAGAGCGTTATTAAAACCCTATTTTCACAATGTAACGGAAACATGGCCAAAGAGGGCGTAAAACCCTATTTTACACAAAAAAATGTAACGGAAACATGGCCAAAGAGGGCGTTTTTTTCAAACCCTATTTTCACAATGTAACGGAAACATGGCCAAAGAGGGCGTAAAACCCTATTTTCACAATGTAACGGAAACATGGCCAAAGAGGGCGTTAAACCCTATTTTCACAATGTAACGGAAACATATCCAAAGAGGGCGTTAAACCCTATTTTCACAATGTAACGGAAACATATCCAAAGAGGGCGTTAAACCCTATTTTCACAATGTAACGGAAACATGGCCAAAGAGGGCATTAAACCCTATTTTCACAATGTAACGGAAACATGGCCAAAGAGGGCGTTAAACCCTATTTTCACAATGTAACGGAAACATGGCCAAAGAGGGCGTTAAACCCTATTTTCACAATGTAACGGAAACATGGCCAAAGAGGGCGTTATTTAAACCTCTATTTGCCAACTAAATCGTAAAGGAAACATGGCCCAAAAGAGGGCGTTTTAACCTATTTCTCTAATTTAAAGGAGTACTGTACCTGAGACTCTACCTGAGATAGAGAGAGAGAGAGAAGAAATAAAGAGAAAGAGAGAGAGACATGTACCAGCCTTGACTTCCTGTTGCTGTTTGCTCTTGCTATTTGTTTGCTGCTCTACTCTTCCTGCACTCATGTATCTGTCCTAGGTTTAGTGTCACGTTTTAATGTGATGGATCAATGGACGGGGTTTACCAGCACAATCGATGCATTCATCTCAATTTTCTTTTCTTCTTCTTCCTTTTTTTATTTTTTGTGGGTTTTGTGTGGGGGGGTGTGTGTGGGTGTTCGGGTGGGGGTGGGGGGTTAGGGCTCTGGGGGGGTGGGGGGGTCGGTGCTATGAATCATCTAACAGGTCCTTCTGCTCGACAGGGTTGCATCTCAACTGCATAATTAAATTGAGAAACTGCACAAAGTGTTTCACCCGCAAGGATTTTTAAATATTCTTTTTAAGCGGCACATAATTATAGAAATCCGCGCATGTGCCCCCCCCTGAATTAATGAATCTTTAATTTAATGTCTTAAAACCGGGCGCATGTGCGCGCGCGTGCTCGTATATGTGTTGCGTGTGTGTGTGTGTGTGTGTGTGTGTGTGTTGTGTGTTGTGTGTGGGTGTGTGGTGTGTAGTGTGTTGTTTGTGTGTGTGTTGTGTGTGTTTTATGTAATGTGTGTGTGTGTGTGTGTGTGTTGTGTGTGTGTGTCGTGTGTGTGTGTGTATGCGCGACGCGCTCGCGTGTGCGTGTTTGTGTGTGTTTACCTGCTGAGCAGGTGATTCTCCTTCGCACCCTGCACTCCCTCCGTGCTACAGTCTTGGGGCCAGAGAGTCCTGGGACACGCCCGACGCCCCATGGATGGTTGAGTGGCGGACAGTGGACCTCCCTCAGCTGTACCCTGCCAGAACTGACAAAAGACAGAGTGAAAAAAACGTACAGTGATGGATGGTGAGGGTAATGATGGTGATGATGATGATGATGATGGTGACCTCTCAGCTGTACCCTGCCAGAAACTGTCCACAGACAGTGGAACGGTACATGATGATGATGAAGGTGATGATTGTGTGATGATGATGATGATATGTTATGATGGTGATGATGATGGTGATGAGGGGTGATGAAGGTGATGATGATGATGATGATGGATGATGATGATGATGGTATGATGATGGTGATGATGATGAAGGGATGGTGGTGATGATGATGATGATGATGATGATGATGATGATGATGAGGCAATGTTGATGATGGTGATGATGATGATGATGATGTGGGTGATGGTGATGGTACATGGTGATGGTGAGGTGATGATGGTGATGGTGTTGATGAAGATGATGATGATGATGATGATGATGATGGGTGATGATGGGGTGATGGTGATGGATGATGAGGTGGATGATGATGATGGATGGTGATGGTGACGATGTATGATGATGGATGATGGATGGTGATGATGATGGTGATGATGATGATGGTGATGATGGTTGATGATGATGCTGATGATGGTGATGATGATGATGATGATGTTGATGATGATGATGATGATGGTGATGGTGATGATGATGATGATGATGGTGGTGGATCGTGATGATGATGATGTTGATGATGGTGATGATGGTGATGGTGATGATGGTGATGATGATGATGGTGATGATGGTGACTGGTGATGATGG
>JAGGCT020004051.1:346986-348246 GCA_017654935.2 Phymorhynchus buccinoides
TCCCCTGGCTCTGAACGCGCCCGGAACGCCAGCTACAAACAGGAACTCCACCTCCACCCCACCCAAACAACAACAACCTGATCGTGGTCCTCTCCACTACTACATGCATCTCACCTTCCATCCTTTACACACGTACCGCAACCTTTGGGCAGACTCTCTGAAGATGGCAGTGAAGTACCTGAGCAAGCATCCCTCATACAAGGTCAGTTCGTCGTTCGGTTGGACCGCCGCCATCATTCATGGGAGACAGCGCTCTGACCAGGGGGGACACTTCGCTGCCTGGTACCGGGAGGGTGTGGCAGGAGGAGGTCCGAAAGTTCCAGCTGGTGGACATGGTGTGGCTCTTGGACACCTGGGATCTGACCCTGGCCCGCTCAGAACCGCGCTGTCCACACCGAGGCGATTCCCTGTTCTCCGCGATAGTGAAAACGCTCTTCGGCTACGTTTGCGATGCTGTCTGATGATGCTCAAAAGATTGCGTTGTTTATTTTGTCCTCTTCTTTTTCCCTTAGCAACTTAGTGTCATTTTCGTACTATTAATTATAGTAAGTGTTTCGATCAAAGATTCACCAAGCACCCCCTTTTGAAAGCACAATATTTTTTTTCGGAAAAATGTCTTCAAAAATCAGGCAGTTATTTCTGTGGAACATAATAATAGAAATACCGTGCATGCCCCACGCTCAACCCACCCAACCCGACACAAATACACACAAACCACACATACATCACACGCACGCACGCCACGCACTGCACACATACACACACCTACACGCGCGCACAGCACTACGCACACAACGGCACCGGCCACACACACACACACACACACCACACGGCCCAATCACCCACACACACAACATACACATCACACACACACACACACACACACACACACCACACACACCCACACCACACACACACAAGGAAAAGGGGGGGATCATTTAAAACTTATAAATTATTTACTGCCTGTTATATTATTTGTCCATGGGATAAAATTCCTTTGAATCACCACAAGAAATTTCCTGATAGTAAGAATGTTTTTATCAAAAGGTGTAGTACTAATATTAGAACAATGTTTTTTTCAGTTACACAGAGTTGCTAACATGTGGAATGAATTTTACATTTTGAGTGTGAATGTGCACCAAATACTACATCTTCCAGAAATCGTCTTGATGAGTTCCGAAAAGTTTGCTAGCATTTATTTCAAAGGATTTTTTTTTTAGCCGTACAACCATTGTCCCAAAAAATACCTGCCAATGCTTA
>JAGGCT020004051.1:348746-391773 GCA_017654935.2 Phymorhynchus buccinoides
CCCCAAGGCGGCCCCCCCCTAATGCGCGCGATCCGGCTCTCCCTCTCCAATTCCACTCGAGCATGCTCTTGTCCGTCGCCGCCCACCCGGGCTAGAGCAACAGCACTCGACGCAAACAGACAACATAGGCCCCGCCCCCCAGCCCCGCCGACCCGACGCGCCAAGATTTACTCAGTCGAGCAGCAACATCGAGAGAGTGAACACGAGAAGAGAGAGACTACCAAGAGGGAGAAGGAGAGAGAGACCGCATACAGAGAGAGACGGGAGGAGGGACTACTACAGAGAGAGGGGGGACAAGAAAGAGAGAGAGAGAGATAGAGAGAGAGAGTAGTGTGAGTCGCGCGAGAGAGGAGCGAGAGAGAGATGAGAGATGAGAACGAACAACGAACAAAATCTGTATTTACACAGACCAGTGTAATGGGATAAGACATATAATGACTTGCCTTTTTTTTTACACTTAGCCATGTAGCAAAAAAAAAAACTACGGGAAAAAAAACCCCCTCTAAACATAACCACACAACATACATTAGAAGGATATTAAAAAACAACAAAGACATTTATATAAAAATAAAAAGCACATGGGGGGAGAGAGAGAGAGAGGATGAAGAGAGAGAGAGAGAGATTGTAAGGACTGAGAGTGGGGGGGGCGGGGGGGGGAAGAAGGGGGGGGGGAGGAAGAAAGCGGAGGAAAAAGACCTGAGAGAGAGTGAGGAGTGGGGGGGAGGTAAGCGGTTAGGAAAGAGAGGGAGAGACAGAGTTACAAAGAGAGAGATGACAGAGACAAAAGAGTGAGAAGAGAGAGACACGAGACAGAGGAAGGGACACCATAGACACACAAACATGGTTATAAGGTCACGACCCACAAAAGCAAAAAAGGTAGACCTACTTTCTTTTCTTAAAACATTAAACAAAAAACAACAGCAAACGACCAAAAAAAAAGACGAAAAAAAAAAAAAGACAGACAGAAACCCCAAAAAAACACTAAACCACAAGTATTTGGATTATTGTTTATGACCAGTTGCTAGTTCGAAATAGAGATAATTCTTTGCGAGAAAACAAAATAGTTTATATAACAAAACAGTATCGGTATGGTGGTATAATCATTAAAACCACACCATTTGAAACTAGCTGAAGCCTTGCTTTGTCAACTCAAAACCCTGGACACTTATCTGATGGCAAGGGGATTGTCGACTTTTAAATTTATACCTTTCACATTTATTTTTTGGTTTGGTTTAGAATGGAAAACAATGCACACTTAACAGATTGAACTTGAAAATCGGTTTTGGATGTTTTTGATACACAATGCTGACTTATGTTAAATTAAAAAATAAAAAAAAATATTTTTTTCGGAAGAAGACTAGGTAATGCTGAAATGACCATCCGCTCAGACATGTTTACCTTCCGACACAAGTTCTCGAGTAGTTCCGGGATAGCTGAAGGATGGAGTATAGTTTTAGGTGTGAAATGCGTATAGTCCCTACTCATGGAAAAACCATCAAAACAATGTAATGAAAATGAGTACTTAGAGCTTTTATTTTCAATTTTGGGGAGGTAGTAGGGAGGTCCTAAATTGAGTCGAATACTACTCGAAAAAGAGTAGAGTAAAAACAGATCTGTGTTTACCTCCCTACACAAGTCGAGTCATAGTCCGGATAGCGGAATGATGAGTAGTTGGTGGACAGTGTGGTCCTACTACTCATGAAACCACAAACTAAGTCACTGAAAATGAGAAAACAATCGAAGCTTATCTTCAATTTGGGGAGAGTAGTAAGGTTCAAGTGAGGTAGAATACTCTCGAAAAGCGTAGAGTAAACAGATCGTGTTTACATCCTACACAAGTCTCTCTCGAGTCGTCCGGATAGCTGAATATGAGAGTCTTGGTGTGAAACTGCGTAGGTCCCACTCATTTAAACCATCAAACAATGTTCACTGAAAAATGAGTAATTAGAGCTTATATTTCAAATTTTTGGGGATAGTAGAGGTCCAATTACTTGAGGTAGAATACTCCTCGAAAAGAGCTAGAGTAACGATCTTCGTGTTTACCTCCTACACAAGTCTCGAGTAGTTTACCGGATAGTATGAAATGAGTAGCTTTGGTTGTGACATGTGGGTTGTACTCATGAGACCATCAACACCTGCTCACTGAAAATGAGTAGCAACAAGAAATCAAAGAGCAATTATCCAATTTGAAAGACAGGCATTGGGTATTGTCAGAGACAAAAAAACTCTGATGAAAAGCCCCCAAAATTGAAGTATTAGTACAAAAAACGAAGTTATTTAAGTAAACAATTCCAATAAAATATTCGCGGAAGGAAAATCCGCAAATTCGCGGGGACAATTCCCATGCACTGGAAGAGTAGTAGAGGTCCAAATTGAGAGAAAAAACTACTCGAAAAGGAAGTAACAGGTGGTAAACAGGATAATAAACAGGTCTGAACGATGATACACACACAGTACACGAACAATCGGATTAATAGTTCTTCTGTCCATTTTTTGCTAGAGGCACAACACTAGCTTCTCAAAACGAAAAGCATGGCATGTATGCGTTAAAAGACGGGAAACATATTAATGTCCCCTATGGAAGATGTATCAATGCAAATGTAGGTATATTAATACATATCTGGTAGAGAATATTACAGGGTTCGTACAGATTTTCCCCCATCCAAATTTACACTTTTAAAAGACTTCCAGGCACCAGGCAATGGTGGGAAATCATTTTTCTCGGAAAATATTTTTGGGGTTAATAGATGTTGTCTCAGGTGTGAGTCACGGGTGTAAAACGCCCTTCTGTGATCAGGGGCATTTCTTCTTTAAGATAAAATCATAAAATTGGTAAAATTAGGGAAAAGGAGCATCTCTGAAGCTTAAAACCCCCTCTGTCATTTGACTTTTCCACATCCACCTTTTCTCTGAATTAGAGAATTATACTGGAAGATTGACATGCTAGTAATATAAAGACTTTCCCAAAGAAATAAGGAATGTTATCTGACGGTTAATGCACACACACACACACACACACACACACCACACCAAACCACACACAATGGGTGGCGCTTGCGCTTCGCGGCAACGATCTTTCAAGAGGGGGTCAACCGGAATTCACAGAGATAAGTCTCTGTGACTTGTATATACCAAAATATCAAACAGACCAAATATGCACAGTGAACACAGAATTTGTCAGGATTTGTACTGGGCCAGTTGTTCTGAAAAGAACTGATGTTTTCAAAAATTATGTATGTACGGGAAGGAAAGCTTGTGGATCAAAAATAAAGACTTTTTAAAAACTGGACAAAAATGGCTTGGTTCTACAAATTTATCAGTGCCTATCGTATCCTTATATATAAGATATATCAATACAAGATATCAAATTCTATCAGGCGCGTCGTAATATAAAAGAACCTGCTAGGAAAGAATCATCGTACGTACGTGATCATTCCACAATTCGTATGGTCTCCAAAACCTATATCAATTAGGTGGTATATAATAGAATAAAATTCTGTCAGTCCGGCATAACATAAAAGACTTGAAAGACTAAGAAAGAATCCATCCGTACGTTACGTGATCATCCACAATCGTAGGCCAAAACCGCTATCAAAGGTATATATCAAATAGAATAAAAGTCTATCAGTCTGCGTAACATAAAAGACTAAGAAAGAACCATTGGACGTAGTGATCATTCCACAATCGTATGGCCAAAACCGAAAAAAGGCTCTACCATGTAATTGCACTTGCCGGTCATACTAAAACAGTCAGCTTCTGGAAGATAAAAAAAAAGGGGGGAAATTATTTTTTTCAACAAAATGGGCTACTGTTGCACAAAAAGTATTCTTGATTGTTATCATGAGTAGATAAAAAATCACAAGACCTTTTGTTCTTCTTCTTTTTCAAAAATTGAAAAATACGAGTTTCAAATTCGAACTTGCCCGCAGTTTTAACCCAAAAACAGTTTCAATGGACCAAAAAACAATCTCTCCAGATGAACCATTTAGATCTTAATGAAATAATAATAGTCTCTCCCATTTCTATACCGGCAGGAGTAGGGCCAGAGTGGTCACTTCATTCAAAATCTACGCTGTTTTGAATCCGATGGGGCCACATGCAGCTACATTAAAATCCGCCAATCGGCCAGCTCCGTACGGAAAACACCATTCAACGTTCTTCTCTTCTTATTCTGCGCTCCCAGCTATATGGCCATAATGGGTAATGGTACATTGTGTCCTGGTTCTCAGTTTTTCACTGGTGCCCACCCCTACTGCGCACAAGCCGACACATATACCGATTGGGAGGAGCTCAAAACGGAGCTCAAAGGAGACAATTATCTGGGAAGATTCTTTTTGAAAAAAAAAGGCAGGAGAACGGGGAATAATAAAGTCCTGAAAGATAGTAGATGACACGAAAGCAAAGGAAAGGCGAGTCAAAGAGTGAGCAGTCGCAGATTAGAGGACAGTTCATACAAAGCACAGAAGTTCCAGAAGGTTGGGGGAACTATTTTTAGGGAAAGGAAACCCCCCCACGGTATCCGGTATCCCACAGGGGGGAAAGAACTTCGCTTAAATATAAAAAAATAATCTGACGAGGAGTAAAGGAAACAGGAAAATTGGGCGGAATCAAAGAATGAAAATACAGTGCGGCCAAGAAAGAGAGGAGATATAAGAAATTGAACAAAGGGGTGGAGAACTCTCTTTTTCTAATTAGCCCCCCCCTCCGCCAAAGTTGATACGATACCAATCACCTAAAGCAATGACGGCTCGGGATACAGAGCCGCGAAGGGAGGGCAAACAAAGCATCATTCGCAAAAAAAAAGAATGTGCCAAGTTCCGACTTTATGGACCCTTCACCCTGACACAGTGCATTTATTTGATTTTATATCAAACATATGCCCCTTCCATTCAAGACTAAAGCAAAACAATTATATGCAGGCAAGCCTTGTGGGAAAAAAAAACTTTCTTGGATAAATTAATTGCTCTGCGGTACATTATCATTTAACTTAAGTTTTAAGACCCCACCATGTCACGGGTCAAAATCACGGTTTCACGGTTTCCCTCGTATAGTTACAGACAAACCTCTATTTTTTACGTGCTTTCAAAGGACTCAAAAATGTCCGGAAAAATCGGTCGTGTAATGGAGGGGGCTTTATGGACGGAGGGTTTCAATGGCAGCAGTTTTTAGATAAGAAAAAGTTTCAGCACAGTTCATACTCTCTTCTCATGCAGGACATACAATCGACATATTAAAACTGGAATTTGGGTCTTTCCACAACTCATAGGATTGTGCATCGATATTACAGTTTCACTTTGCCGACTCTGTTTAATCACCCTCCACTCTCGTCTTAAGTTCAGTGGTTTTCTTTTTCAAAATAGTCATTGGTTTTCGTTTGCTTCTTTTCATACGCTCTCCGCATATTTACTACAAGGGAGGAAGCGGACTCCGCTTTCAGGCCCTTGACCGTGGTTGGTTTCCCTTTTGCTCGAAAAGTCTATGAAGACGACAGAAAAACGGTGTAAAAAAAAAAAAAAAATGGCGGTCGTAAGTCGCGTTTTAAAGGAAGTCGTTTAAGAGAAGTCGTTTACATAGTAAAATGCATCTGTGCAAACAAATCCGGTCTCAAATGAGAGGTCGCTTAACAGAGGTCGTAAATCGGGGTTTGCTCTGTAGTAAGAATCTTAGAATCTTCCTATCATAAGAGTGAATGTGACACGTGATGTGCGGGGTCTTTAAGACGCGCTTCTGGCAAAAAATGTAAATCGGGGGAAAAAAAATAATCATTTGCAGACTTATACGTTTGGAGGTTCTGCTTTTAAATTCAGCACCGTTCACATTACCGTTACGCAATTTTCATACGAATTAACCATACCCAAACTTTGGTCGTCACATCAATACCGCGACTCAGAGAGACCGGACGACGAAAGAGCCACACAAGAAGGCTTTAGAAGTCAATGACAACGAACATTTTAGAACAATCTGCATAAAAATATCAACTGTAATTATTTTAGTAAAATTTTTTTTAAATAAACCCACATGAAATCAATCAATAATCACTGTATATACAAGACTATACAACAAAGAAAAAACACACATATTGCAAGATCGTAGATCCTTCTCGGTAAGGCAATTTTTTTTTTTATGTATGTTGCCCCTTTCCGGTAACCCGACCGAACCTAGTTTTTTGCTGCCGACCCTAATTTATTGTTGTGGACGAGTTTCCAAAAAGAAGAAAAAAGAAAGCAATTTGAGCAGACGATGCAAAGTGAAAAAACAACCATTGCACTCTCACGTACAGGCTCGGCCGTAGTCTAAGGACCGTCTCTAACTCGCGCGTTACGTTTTCGTGATCATCAACAGCCGCCAACCATAAGTCTCACAATGCGTTCCCTCAGTCGCCAAGGAGCCACCTCCCACTCGGTCTGACTTGCCAATTTTGCCCATTTCTATGTCTTGAATGCGGTCCATTCCCTCCTCGTCGCAGGTCTTCTGAACCGGTGCAGTCAAGATCGTCCTGCTCGTCTCTCACACCCTCAATAATGTTAACACGCTGTTCGCTCAAACCCTGGACGTGTGCGGGGTGCTATTGCTTAACGTCGCTCGTCAATGCCCGCTACTATGACCAGTGCTTGTGTTTATTTGCGACATTGAGCATGAACCATAAATTTCACTTTTTTTTCCATAAAATTATGAAATATTATTAACGATTGGAGTATCTTAAAAATGTTTCCAAGTAAAGAAAGAGTGAAATTTGTCGTTCATGCTCAATATCGCAAAATGCCACAAATACAGACTCTCATAGTAGCGGGCGATAGACCGGCTTTGAAGAGCGACTGGTGCGAATTTTTTGACTTGCGACAACAGCAGACACACGTTTCAAGGCAAATACCAGGTCAAGCTAATCTTTGATGGCGAAACCGCAGAAGCGACAAAAAAGAAAAAAAAAAATGAAAAATTTTGAGTCAGGCCTATACGCGCGTACCACTAGGCCTTTTTTTTGGGTAGCCATTTTCCCGCGGGGAAGACCAGACCATACTTTTTTGTTGTGTGGCCTGCTAATAGTAATACCCAAGGCAACAGCAGGAAGGTCATGCTACTATAAAAGCGGTCCGTTGTTGATTTTGTACCCCGACGCCTTCTGTTGGCAAATTCCAACAGAGTGCGAGGTCACTTCCTGTACGGCACTGCGAAATACAAAAATTGCATCAATACATATAGTGGAGACCTTTTACCAACTTCAAGGAGCCTTGGGAAAAGACAACATCCAGCCCCCCCCCCCCCCCCCCCCAACCCGGCCGCCACCAAATGTCTCATGAAGAGTGAGGGGGGTCTTAACCCGCTCTTCACTGCTCGAGAGATAAAAAAAACAACCCGTATAATTGAATTCGTGATTTTCCTGCCCCTTATTGACCCAGTGTTAGAAACCAAATGCAGTGTTTTATGGACCTCAATCTGCAGGAAATATATGTAAGAGGATATCCATGTCGTGTTCCTTGCTTACACCTAAACCCGACGTGGGTACCTGT
Organism: Phymorhynchus buccinoides; assembly: GCA_017654935.2. Lineage (NCBI taxonomy): Eukaryota > Metazoa > Mollusca > Gastropoda > Neogastropoda > Raphitomidae > Phymorhynchus > Phymorhynchus buccinoides. The sequence goes on from JAGGCT020004051.1 coordinate 356,255, forward strand.
ATATACCACGTTGAGATAAACAATAGCTGACGTGGTTTACGTACGTGATGCTAACACGTTGAGTAGCTACTATCCAAAATTCTATGTATCTAAATGCCTCTGTTAGGAGAACACAGTTGGAATAGCTTCTAATTTAGCAACATGCTATGTCTCATGCTATCTCAACATGAATACAGGGGCCCTAGTTTACCCCCTACAACAAGTCTTGAGTAGTAGTCTGGATGGCTGCAATGAGTAGTTTGGGTGCAAAAATGTGTAGTCCTATTCAATAAAACCATCAAACACTGCCCACTGGAAATGAGTAGCAACCAAGAATTAAAGAGCATTATTTTTCAATTTTGAAGAGTAGTAGACATCCAAATTGAGTAGAATACTACTCGGAAGTAGTAGACTAAACAGGTCTGCTAAACCAAAAACCATAATCCAGACCTGTTAACCCCAAATCTTCACTGTCAGTAATCCCAAGCTCTGAAAAACGTCAATTTCAGGCATCTGTCCATAATTTTGCTGTCCGAGAAATCCTTTCACCAGAATTTTTTCGCTGCCGTCAAACCTTTTGTTGAACGGGGGGGGCGTACACGTATGCTGCAACTTCCCATCCAAACCCAGCTTCGACAACTGCCGAAATTTTGCATTTTGTACCTGAAAAATGGCGGCAGAGAAATAGAGAAATAAACAGAGAAAGCTATTCATTCAAGGGACATCACCGAAAAGTGAACTTTGATAAGCAGACGACACAGTAGCCGAGGTACGGCTCAAAAACGCCATGCCATTCTTTTGGATTTCTTCTTCTTTTTTTTTTTCGCACCGTTGTTACAGCGCAAAGCGCAATTTGTTTTAGCGTAAATGCGGAATTTTCTTGGTGCTGACCAGTGAAAAATACGCTATCTGCGAGGTCTCAAAACGTTAATGATTACGGAAAAATCAGTCTCGCATCATTCCCCCAGGACTAGGGGACATCAAAAGTATGACATATCAATGACATCATACACTACCAGACTGTCATCTTAGCAGGCAGGGAATGGGTTAACCCCCTAAGAAGGGAGGGGACAATCAGGGACATTCTCCAGTAGTTGGATATGTAGTGGGGGAAAAAACCAGAATGAAAACGTGTGACAGTGCATGGACAAAAAAAAAACCAGACATCATGAATCTTTTGGCATGAATTTTGACATATTTTATTTTTTCATGATGAGCAAAGAAAAAAACCAATTGAGTTATCTTGGGTAAAGGTAAAGATGTGCCACCCCCCCTGCCATTTCTCGGTTTAGTGTATTTCCGTTTTTGCCTTTCCTTGCCATACAAAAGCTGATTTTAGGAACATTTTCAGCAATTATCTTTTTGGATTACTTAACCTAACCCCCTAACCCCCCACTATGTACTGCAGTCTACACCGCGATTTTGTCAAAGTTAGTGGTTTGTTGCATGTTTTCCGGTCCTTATAGGGTGGGGGTTGGTTAGGTCTAGGGTTAGTATCCAAAAAGATTATTAGCCAAAAAGTGTTCCTAAATACAGCTTTAATGTATGGTAAGAAACGGCAATAACGGAAAAAATACAATGAAACGAGGAAATGTAGGGGGTGGGGCGGTCGGGGGACAATCTTGACCCCTTTACAAGTTATCCTTGTTCTAAAGTTTTATTTTATAAAGGAATTGAAGTTTGGAAATTTTCGCCTCTCTTCTTCTTTTTACGATTGAATTTGGAAGGACAATAAAATGAATCATATATCAGTCAAAATTGTCTCTCATGTTGAGGAATAACTAGTAGAAAAAACATACAAAACAAACATAAATATGCCCTAAATAGAAAACTGCTATTTTTGTGGGTTCTTCTTTTTCTTCCAGTTAATCACCAACTTCTCAGGTTGAAGATATTTGCGGATATCTTGAAAAAAAAGAAGGAAAAAAAAAAAGTTGTTTATTTTTTTGGCTTATTGCCTCAGAAACATTTTGAGTGATTTATATTGGTTTTTCCCATGCACCATAGCATGTTGGTGGGGAGGGGGGTCACAACTTAGAGGGAGGTTTAATCTTAATAGGGAGGTCTCCATAGGGAGGTTTCCAATGTTCATCATGAAAAAAAACATTGGCCAAGGACCACGAATTAGCACCACCCCCAACGGACAACAAAACGTTTTTTTATTTCAGTTTCATTTTGACCATTTAACTCGGGGTTGACTTAGTTGGGCCTTTTTTAATCACAGTGCGCCTAGAAAAGCTTTTCCTTTTGCGAAAAATACGATTGATTTTACAATTGATTCAATGCTATAATAAAAGGTCCAGGGGAAATAAGTCAAGAGTAAACTCTATAGCTGCTGAATGCTGTCAAACTTTCTCTTGACCGTGCACGTCTAATTGGTGTACTGACCAAAAACATTTCAGTAAATAAGCACCATGCAAAAGTTTAAAAAAAGATATTGAAACGATTCCAGCTATGGGCTGATGCAAAAAAAAAAGCGTGGGAAAAGCATGCAGTGTCAAAACACATGTCAGTCGCAGTTTCAGATAAATCCCATTCGGGAATGGCTTTGTAAGAATAGCATATGCCACGTTGGCTGTTACACAGTGCCAAGGCCAACTCCTGGAAGTTTGAAAACAAAACAAATCCTGCAAAGGGGGGCGGCAGCCCCGGCGCGAGCTGAGTGCAGGTGACAGCGCACACACACACCAATTTACTGCTCTTTTTCTTTTGTTTCACCCCGCTAGACTAGCCTCTAGACTAGCACAAGAGCTACATTACCCTCTGAATATATAATATAGCAAATGCTTATATAGGCCCCGTTTTATTGTACAAATTGTGTGTGTAAGAAAATCGCTGTTGCTTCTCAAAATTCTCAGATCCGCGCGCCGCGGGCTCTAGGCAATTTAAAACTCCTGCAATTCAGGACCCACCAAATTTTTCCTGCAAGAAGGACACCCTGCAATTCAGGACATCCTGCCACAATGCCAGGACAACCTGCCAAGAAGGGACACCCTGCACATTCAGGACACCCTGCAATTCAGGACAATCCTGCAATTCAGGACCACCCCGGCAATTCAGGTCACACCCTGCAATTCAGGGGACATCCTGCAAGAAGGACACCCTGCAATTTCAGGACACCCTGCAATTCAGGACACCCTTGCATTAAGGACACCCGCAATTCAGGACATCCTGCAAGTCAGGACACACTGCAATAGGACACTGCAATTCAGGACAATCCGCAAGAAGGACACCCTGCAATTCAGGTCACCTGCAATCAGGACATTCTGCAAGAAGGACACCCTCTGCAATTAGGACACCCTGCCCAATTCAGAACATCCTGCAATTCAAGGATCACCTGCAAATCAGGGACATCCTGCAAGAAGGACACCCTGCAATTCAGGCATCCTGCAAGAAGGACACCTGCCAATTAAGGACATCGCGAAGAAGGACACCCTGCAATTCAGGACACCCTGCAATTCAGGACACCCTGCAAGAAGGAGCCTCCATGCAACATCTACAACTCTGTTTCTCTTCCTAACAATAATCCATCTCTAACCCTTTCGCGCCATTAATTTTTCAGCCCAAAATTTTAGTGTAATTTCACTGGATGAAAAGAAAAGTTGGCGTCTGCAATATCGAATCATGCCTTCTGACAAAATGAGAGTTTCATTGGAAACAGTTGCTAATTTCAAAGCTTCAGTAGTTGTTGCAAAAATGCGCCCGTCGGCGGGAAGGGGTTTTAAACCCAATTCCTGGCCTTTATCCTCAACAGCCTTTTTTTCCTTTCGTAAATTTATTTTGTTCAGCTCTCCTATGCAACAATATCCCCATCTTTGACAAGTCGCTTTGGCTCTCTTTCTCGCAATATAAATAATAATAATAATATTAATTTCACTTATATAGTGCAATAAAAAAATCATGCGAAAAGCAAAGCGCTTCAGGCTTTACAAACATTGAATCAAACCATATAAAAAAATAAATTGAAAAAATTTGACACACCATGCTTCATAACATGGACACAGAATAATAGTACCTATTAATAAACACATGAGAGAGACGAGAGGGGGGGATGGGAGAGAGAGGGGGAGAGAGAGGAGAGAGGTGAGGAGAGAGAGAGAGAGGGAGAGAGATGGTTCGTCGAGAGTGGAGAGACTTGGCCGAGAGAGAGAGAGAGAGATTTTTCCCCCCTTGCAAACTCTACTTGTTTAATTTTGCATTAAAACTTTCTCAAAATTGTTGTGTTTTTTTAAAAAAAGGGAGACAAGTATCTTCTTCCTCCAAATTATAATGTCAAACCCTAGTCATTTTCTATTGAGTCAATAGATTGTGTTCGACGTAGAAACAAAAAGCGAGTACACAATCTGTACAATAATGTAACACGCAACACTCACACTAAAATGTACAATTGAAATACCAGCTGTCAGAAAAAAAAAAAAAAAAAAGATGGCAGAAATTAACCCTTTCGCCGCAGCCATTTTTTCAGCCAAAAAATACAATTAAACTTAACTGGTTAGAGAACAAATCCTCAATATTCCTCTGTGATGTCTGCGTTAACATTAGGCCTATCTTTCATCCCGAAGTGAGAAAAGAAAGAAGAAAATAAGGTCTTCTGCTGATAAAACACGGCCCTGAATTAACAGGCCCTGATTTGACGACTTTTAATGACATAGGTGCTAAACCGTGGTGCATAAAACAGAGTGACGGACAATTGGCGGCCAGCGAACGGAAAAGCAAAAGGGGAAAAATAAAGGGTTTTATTTTAACATGTATGACACTTTCATAAATAGATTAATTGTTTTTGTTTTTTTAAACCTTCGGATTAGAAAGTCAAAGAGGCATGACGCGCAAGACATGAATCCGCAGTGCAAACACCATTTATGCTCATAAACATTAAACAGATTTCATCTTTTCATGTGTCTAGATATATGAGTTGACTGGTTGTTTGGTTCTCAATCAAAAAAGGGCTCTAGACAAAAAAAAAAAAAGGGATGTAGATTTTACGGACGTTTTGTGTATCAGCGCCCCCGCCATTTCCATATAATGTGTGACCCCATCTCCAACGGAAAGGCACATCAAGTGTTGTGCAAAGCGAACATTCTGGAGGCACATAAAATGGTACAGTTGAAAACTGTTCAGACAATTCCCTTTCCAATGATATTATAACCCACCATTCTTATATTTGTTTTTTTTTTTCGTTGCGGTAAGTCATGAGCATTTAAAAGTTGGTTGGCCGGGTTGAGTGTCGGGCCATTTTCAGAAAGAAAAAAAAGGTTTTAAAGCTTATGTCTCGCCTGTACAGGAAAATGCATAATTAGAATATTTAGAGACCCACGATCAAAGATAATCCTTTATAAATAGAAAAGAAATAGAAAGGATGTCAGAGGACACAAATTATTAAATTTTTTCTGATCGCTTCTCGGCCTTTTGGCTAAGACAGGGATTCAGGAACATAAATTTTTGTTTATACCCTGGTGGGTTTGTTCAGCCCGTCGTACATGGCAAAAACCGATACGCGACGTTTGTTATTTAAACCTGAACTTCCATCCAGGACACAAAAATACCCATAACTCAAAATTGATAAAAAACAATTGAAATTTTTGACTTTGCAAGCCTGTTGTGAGAAACAAAACTAGCCCAGTGACTTAATGTCCCTTTTGTGGCGAAGAGTCACATTAAAAAACCACAACAACTATGTTTTGTTGATGGACTGAGATCAGTCCCAAAGATTTATTTCACATAACATCGCTGTCCGGCGCTAGCCGTGAATCTGCAAAATTTGACAAAAATAGATTTCCCACCGAAACCCCTTCCAGTGACCTCACACAGGTCTGCCTATAAATATCTTGTGTCTGCGACCAATGAAAATGTTCAAATTTGTCACATGATCTACACGCATTCACCGGAAATCCTACGGTCTTCACACGCTAACCGGTCTCAAACAAGTAAAACCCGAGTTCGAACCTGGGTTACAGGGGATTTTTTTCCTCTCATTCTGCACTAGGCCTTACGGTCTGAATGTGGATGGAGTCTTTCGGATGAGACGATAAACCGAGGTCCTGTTTGCCCATGCACTTAGCATACGCTAAAACCAGTGGCAAAGAAAAAGTTGTCAGTTGGTAAAGATTTACCCCCCCCCCCCCCCCCCTCATCAGTGACAAAAATCGCATGCAAATTTAAAAAAAAAAAATGGGTGGCGCGCCTCTGACTGCGACTCGCTCTCCCGGGTGGGAGCAACCCGAATTTCACAGAGATGCCTCTGTGACTATAAAGTACCTAATACCTAGCTGCCGGTACAGAGATTGCAGCTGTCAGATCTCCCATTGTTTGACAACTCCGGCGCGAAGCGTGTAACTGAATTATCACGAAAACTTTAGGTGTTAGGCAACTTTTATTGTGTCACATGTTTACTCATCGGTAAAGAAGAAGAGTCAAGCGTATATCAAATGGGGAACGACATTGTAGCAGATGACAACATGTTTTTTGATGCTTCTGTAAAATCACTGATTTTGCAGATACACAGTTAGCGTCGGACAGCGACGATAAGTGAGTGTGTGGGTGCTCTGATTACTTGGGAAATGCTTTGCGACGGCAATTTCAAGATGCTTATGGTGACTACAGCCCGTGATTCTCATTAATACTTTAATTAACCACTCCACATGCCCCCCCCTCCCCCCGTCCCTACAATAGTTTGAATTTCCCAGGCACTGATATGTTATTCAAGTAATGCCTTGGAATCAACATGCATAGCTTAAGATCAACGCCTGACGATTAATTAACGGGCAATCACCCTTTCATCGCCACTGTTGCCTCTTGGCACCACAATGATTCAACACCCATGTCACTAAAAAGGCATCAAATGAGGGTCTGGTATCCAGTGACCTTATGTTCTTCATTTTGGGAGGTAAGGATAGGCCCTATTTTATGCATGTCACAGAGGAATCCCCCAATATTGCAGACAGAATCTTTTCTCTACCCGGGTAAGTTTAATGGTAAATTGTGGCTGAAAAATGGCTGGCGTTGAAAATTAGTCAACCCCATCAAGTGGAGGGATGTGTAGAGCACTAACTTCAGTTAGGCTTTCGTTCTAACGTTACTATATCGCCCATATGACAACATGGAGCAGAATAATAACAATAATAATATTAAGAGGAAAAATAGAACAACCCCCAAAATAAAATGGACGGCAACCCTTTCATATAAAATGGCTAAGCATTATACTTTGAGAGCAGAGTTAGGCAAAATAAATTTTATTTTTTATTTTTTTTGCTGTCCCATCTTCTGGGCTGTACAGTGGCGTTGCTCGCACACCGCTAGGCAAAATAATAATGCACGCAAGATTTAAACAAATTTTAAATTTAAAACTATTGAACATAAAGATGAAAAAAAGACTGCAGTACCTTTTGGAGTAACGTTAGGGCACGAAACGTTGAAGTTTCTCCTTTTCACAGACCTGTACCTTGTTTTTTTATGCCCACCAATTTTTACGTTATTGAACATCAATTTTATTTCTTAAAAATGAATCAGGTTGGGTGTGGTTTTTGTTACTCTCACCTTACAACAACAACAAAACCTAAATAGTAGTATAAGAGCAAATTAAGAAAGAAAAAAAAACCCAACAACACATGGAATGCATAGTACCACTCACATAACTATGAGAAAATGATAATGCAATAATGGGTTGGAGGTAGTGGAAGGGTGGGGGTTGCAACTGAATCGAGAGAATATTGAGCAAAAGCTTCAGGAATGGTGGGGGAGGGGGAGGAGAGAAGAACAGGAAAAAGTAAAAAAAGAAAAATAATAATTATACAAAAAAGAGTTCTATCAAAAGAGAGGGGGAGGGGAAGGGGGCAAGAAAAAGGAGAGTGTATAGTTAAAAAACGAAAAAATAGGAGGACACCCCCAAAACCCCCCCACAAAATAACAGAGAAGTCATGGCAACTTGGGTGCTGGGGGGGTGGGGGGGGGGGGGGATTCCAAATGTGAAACAGTACCGGTGTTGCATAAAATATTTTACCCATGAAATAAATACTCTTTTCCTCATTCAAATTGCTGGCTGTATGGGAAATATTCCCCCCTAAATACATTCAGAGGCGTCTTGTGGCATGCAGGAAGAACAGAAGATTCATCATTAAATACTGAGAAGTCAGGGACATTTATTTCTAATATTTATTATTATTTATTTTTGTTTGCACGGACGGTTGTTTATATCATCCGCCATTTTGAAAAATATGAAACTAAGCGACATGGCTTTGTATATCGATTTCGAGGCAAAACAATGTAGATTGACACCCTCCCGCTCTATTTCTTGGTTCTTTCCGGGTAGATTGAGCATTTGAATATCAATATTTTAAATAATAGTTGACTTATTTTATCACATGAAAGAAGAATGGTTCTAGTGCGCTTTTGAAGGGTATTTATTTCACGGTAGGTACTCATTTCTCATGACACCGGTGAGCAGCTCATCATGTGATCTTCGTCGTCATCGCAATGCCCGTGTGTACGTCTCGTTTTCGTCAAGCCTTCTGTCAACAGAGAATAAAAAGAAAAAAACGAATTCAATTGGTAAGACAAAAATCCCATTTTGATTGAAAGAAGAACAAGGATTAGGTTAGGTACATCATAGTCACAGAGGCGTCTCTGTGAAATCCGGGTTGCTCCCGCCATGATTCACAGCGAAGTCCGCATGGCAGAGGTTGCACTGCAGCGAGCATGGTTCGCACCAAGTCGACTTCTGACGATGCAAGGCCACTCCTCCGTGTAAGCTATTTTGAAAACTTGTGCGTCAGGCCGATGTTTTTTTCTTAGAACAAGATGGTGTGCCAGATGATTTTCGTTTTCTGGTTTGGGTTCGTTTTTTTTCGTTTGAAACATCTCCCGAATCGCTACTGCTGCTGGAGTCCGCCATTTTTTTCAGAGAAAGTAATAAGAACGCATGCGCAGTCACTTTGATAAAAACGGAAGTGACTAGGTTATCGCGCGTGACACGGCGTCTGCTCTTAGAAACAGACAAAACCGGGAACGGCATAAGCAAAAATAAAATGCGGCGGCATTTTGTTTTCTCCGTAGCAACGTTAAGGTTGCCGTAGCTAAGCTTTATTTTTCGTAGCTGCTACGGCCAAATTGTAGCAGTAGGCAGGTCTGTGTATATAAGCCGCATCTCTTAAATTTACATAATATTAGGTATTCACATATAAGCCGCAGCAGTACATAAGCCACAGAGAAAACGATTCAAACAAAAAAGTTGACAAAGTTACATTTTTTTTAAAGCAGTAGATTATGCCTACATATGTGCTGAAAGCAACACAAAGTTATAAATGATGCCAGCACAACATGAGCATTTAAAGATCTGGAACTTTTTAACACAGGATTTGAAATCTATTAACCTCTTCACTGCCCCGTCACGGAAATATCCGTCATAGGGTTATTCTAAGAGTTTCCCTTTTTCTATCCATACGCTTTTCGCAGTATGTTCGAATGCACGTGAGAGTGTTCTCAAAGGATAGTATATTCAATTCCATTTCAGAAAAGCATAGGTTATATGCAATTTTATTCAGAAATTTTTGCGATAGACTCCGCAACCTAAAACGGCTTGGCAAATAGTTGCCCCGGAACCGGAAACGGGCTCTGCAGTGAAAGGGGTTAAATGTCAAAACCAGTTTAGATAGCTGCGATGAAGCTGAAGAATAGGCTGAAAATGTGGCTGGAAACCGATTCCACAACACTGATGAACATAAAACTGAAATAATCCACATACAAGCCGCATCAGTACACAGTGGAACCTCCCTTATAAGACCTCCCATTATAAGACTCCCTCCCACATAAGACCTACTTCTCTGAGACATTGCCCTTCTTTGCAAGTATTAAAATGACCTCCCTAATCCTTATAAGACCCCTCCCTTATAAGACCTCATCTTGGATGATTTTTGAAGGTCTTATAAGGGAGGTTCCATTGTATAAACCGCATGGACCAAAGTTAAGGAAAAAAGTAGTCCGCATTTTACGGTACGAATTAGGGAAAATATGGACACGTGCGCTTATTTTTTTCCTTCTTTCTTTTACTTATTTACGGACTGCGCGTGGGGTTTCTGCCTCTACTGTGTATGCGGCCTTGGACAGAAACAAGAAATGGGGCAGTGGGTGGATGCCTCGTGCCTCAATAAGGGGAGCTGGACGGCCCCGCGCCCTCTCCACGAGTTTCTCCCCATGTCAGGATACCAAAGGGGTAGGGGTGGGTTCTTTCATACAAATATAGTTCCCCCACCTTCTGAAAGTTCTGTGCTTAAACTTCCTCTAATCTACCACTCTCTTTGACTCTGCCTTTTTCTTTTCTTATTATCAATCATACATCAATTTTTTTCCCTGACTAATTCTGGACCCATTCTCCTTCCTGCCCCTCTGCTTAAAAAATCAACAACAAAAAATCAAATAATTTTCTCCTTTGAGCTCCTTCAAAATTGGAATGTGTCTGCTGAACGCAGCGGGGAGACCAGTGAAAACTGAAAACCGGACAGATATATATGTACCTCACCTATTCATTATCAGGCCTCAGAATAGTTTGAAGTCCAACCCTCTGAAAACCGCAGTAAAAGGGGACATCAAGGCTCCAGACTGAAGAGGGATAACAGCGAAATGAGTTCCCAACATCACTCAAAAAGCTTAAAATTCTTAACTCATTCAAGTCGTTCCGGCCATATATGTCCGGAATTAATAGATAGCTGTCAATTTGATGCATTTGCTTCAAGGGAAGTAAATCTGTGTGCACACCATACCTTGGTCATTTCTAAACTCGCTTCGCTCCCTTAGACCACAATTTTGCCTCTGACTTTGCTTTTGTAGTGGGTTAATGTGGGGGAGCCAATCGGTGTAGAGAGTGTTTCTATATTAAGTCTATAAATTGAAAAAAGTCTGATCTACCACTTCCCTAATGTCTAAACCTGAAGTAAAAACCCCCGTAATCTTCTTTCATTTCTCCTTTTGTTTATGTATGCTTTGTTTGTGTGTATGGCTGGTGTGATTTGTGAGTTTTTTGTGTTTGTGGCTCAAGCCACAACCTATAACTCACTTTGTCGGTCTGTCTGTCTGTCTGTCTGTCTGTGTCAGGTCGGACGTCGGTTCCAAAATTGTCGCACATTTTGAAAAATTGTTGCACTTGAAAACGAGGCTACACTTCAAATTGAGGCCGCTCTTTAAAATGATGTATTTTAAAAGCGTACAAAATAATAAACATACGTAATACAGACACTACAACAGACACGACGAGTATGCGGTGCTTCTTTTGATGAGTATAAGTAGGATACATAGTTTTAAATGTTTTCCAAAAGATATAAAAAGTTACGAAATGGTGCAGAGATAACATTCTGGTTTACAGATTAAAATTATTGAAAAGCCAGGGGAGGTGACTCATGATTGGAGTGGTAAAAAAAATAGACCGCGTGCCACAAACTATTGCGATTTCGCGCTTGTTTTTATAATAATTCAAGATCGTTGCGATGCGAATTAGTCAATCCTCTGAAATTTGCAGATCCCCTGACAAATCTGATGCCTGTGTTATGGTCATAATATGATAATGGCCTGGGATCGCAGAAGAAGAAGAAAGAAGAAGAAAAAAAGTGAGACACACACACAAACACACTACAGGCACACACACACACACACACACACACACACACACACACACACACACACACACACACACTACTGATGACGACAGAATGATAAAACGTTTTGCTTAACTTATTCCTTTATCATCAATAAAGATCATTTTGACTTGACTTAACTACAGACACAAGTTATACACACACACACTACACACACACATACACACACACACACACACATTACACACTACACACCACACACACTACACACACACACAACACTACAGACACACACACACACACACACACACTACAGACACAAGTACACACACACACTACACACTACACACAGACACACACACACACACACAACAGACACACACACACACACTACACACACACACACACACACACTGCAGACACATACACACACACACACACACACACACACACACACACACACTACAGACACACACACACTACACACACACACACACACACACACACTATACACACACACACACACACTCACTACCACACACACATACACACACATACACTACACACAAACACGACACACACACTTGTCTGAATCACTTTTAGCGGAAGGACGTTAATTTGAGTAACAACCACACACACACACACACACACACACACACTACACACACACACACACACTACACATGCACTGAAAAACAACACTGCCCCACTTTTCCTAACAGTGTAATAAGAACAGATAGAAAGAAACCCCTTCAGATTATAACACCCTACTTGCCTTTTATCTATTCTCAATTCCACTTAATATATATCACACTGTCTTCGAGGATCTACAAAGGATCACTCTCAACTAATATGTGACCCAGCACCACGAAAGGGACATTAATTGTCAAAACTGACCATTCTGAGATAATTATACATTTGAAAACTTCTGACAATTCTCTTTGATACAAGAACCATTCTTGTATCTTTTTCCGTTCCAGAGTTATGAGCATTTAAAGTTAGTAGGGTGAGTGTCGGCCATTTTGAGAAAACAGTCTAAAGTCTCGCCTAGCTGAAGAAAATGCATTGACCTACTCGTTTTTAAAACACTTATAAGACCATTTAGATACCACATTAAAGGTTATCCTTTAAAATATGAAAGATGAGATGTTACAGAACACAAAAATACCCATAACTCAAAATTGACTAAAAAAAATTATATTTTTGACTTTGCAAGCCTGTTGTGAGAAACAAGCCCAGCGACTTAATGTCCGTTTCGTGGTGCCGGGTCACATGCATACAAGGGCCTGGGAAAGGAACAGAAACAGGAACTGGTATAATGCGTAAACAGAATCGTAAATATTAATACTATTATCAATTACACTTCACTTTTCAGCCACCACACTTCAACAGGGAACAAAGTCCCTGCTCTTAAGAGTTTCTGGTGGCGACGACGAGTGAGTGAATGAAAGAGAGAGAGAGAGAGAGAGAGAGAAGAGAGAGAGAGAGAGAGAGAGAGAGAGAGAGAGAGTGAGAGAGAGAATGAGAGAGAGAGGGAAAGAGAACAGAGAGTACAGACAGAGAGAGAGAGCGAGAGAGGGAGAGAGAGAGGGAGAGAGCGAGAGAGGGGAGAGAGAAACATAGACAAGGAGAATGGACACACAACCCAGAGAGAGAGAGAGAGAGAGAGAGAGATAGAGATGAGAGAGAGAGAGAGAGAGAGATGAGAGAGCGAGAGAGAGAGAGAGAGAGAGAGAGAGAATGAGGGAGAGGAGAGTGAGAGAGAGGGAGAGTGAGAGAGAGATTTGAGAGAGGGGAGAGAGAGAGATGAGAGAGAGAGAGATAGAGAAACAGAGAGACAGACCACCCCACAGAGAGAGTGAGAGAGAGAGGGAGAGAGAGCAAGAGAGGGGAGAGAGAAACAGAGACAGGAGGAGATGGACACACACCCAGAAGAGAGAGAGAGAGAGAGAGAGAGAGAGAGGAGAGAGAGAGAGAGAGATAGAGACGGATGAGAGAAGAGAGAGAGAGAGAGAGAGAGAATGAGGGAGAGAGAGAGAGAGAGGGAGAGAGAGAGAGGGAGAGAGAGAGAGACAGACACAGAGAGCAGTAAGAGAGTGAGAGAGAGAGTGAGAGAGAGAGCGAGAGAGGGGAGAGAGAAACAGAACAGAGAGATGGACACAACACCCAAGAGAGAGAGATAGAGAGAGAGAAGGAGAGAGAGGATAGAGAGAGACGATGAGAGAGAGAGAGAATGAGAGAGGGTGAGAGGGAGAGAGACGAGAGGGGGAGAGAGAGAGAGTGAGAGAGATGGGAGAGAGAGAGAAGGAGATAGAACACAGAGAGACGGACAGAGAGAGAGAGAGGTGAGAGAGAGAGGTGGAGGAGAGAGAGAGAGAGACATTAGAGTAGAGAGACAGACACTGAGACAGACACAGAGACAGAGTATATGCCAGCTGTCAAGGGTGTGGAATGGAAAAGAGGTGAAACAATGTTCAAGTTTGTGTTTCGTTCTTTGCTCCTTATAGTACTTAAATTGCGTGTTGGGGTGTGTGGAGACTTGGGTGGGCAATGGTTGGATGTTTTTTGTGTGTCTGTGTGTGTGTGTCTGTGTGAGAGAGAGATTCAGAGAGAGAGAGAAAACAGTAGAGAGAGAGAGAGAGAGAGAGAGAGAGAACGAACGAACGAACGAACGAACGAACGAATCTTTTTTATTGATGGTTAAGAATAAGCATAGCTTCTTTACATCTTGCCATCAAAAAAGAGAAAATGCAACAACAAATAATTCATGAATAAACAACATTAGCTAGTAAATCATAATGTAGACCAAAACGCAAGAAAAAGTACACGGAAATACCAAGAAAACTCACGCGCGCACACACGCGCGCATAGCGCACTGACCACACGCAGAGAGAGAGAGAGAGAGAGAGAGAGAGAGATTGGATTGATTGATTGAATTTTTATTTATAGAGGGTAATAGAAAAAGCAATAACATGCTTTTTTACATCCAACCCTCTGGAAAGAGAGAGAGAGAGGGAGAGAAAGAGGGAGAGAGAGAGAGAGAGAGAGAGAGAGAAGAGAGAGAGAGAGAGAGAGAGAACGAAACAAAACAAAATTTTATTTAAACAGGGTAATGAGATAAGCATACATACCTTTTTACACCCAGCGCCTGAGAGAGAGAGAGAGAGAGAATTCGAATTCGAATGGTTTATTCATTCAAAGGCCTTATATGAATAAGGGGCAAATCTTAACAATATTTATACATCAGTGGATTATAGCACTTCAGAACGACAACAAATCGCTTTGGAACACAAACATAATGCTAGCAAACAATTACAAATCTAGGACACAGATTGAGCAAGAGAGAGAGAGAGAATGATAGAGAGGATAGAGAGAGAGAGGCGAGGAGAGAGAGAGAGGTCGAGAGAGATTGAGAGAAACAGCAAAGCGCATAGTAGTAGAGAGAGCGAGCGAGCTGAGAGAGATAGATAGAGAGAGAGAGAGTGTGTTGTTGCGTGTGTGATGGCAATTAGTAAACGTTTACGGCTGTATATATTCTTCCCCCCCCCCCCAATAAAAAAATTCTAATTATGTGCTCCTACTCTCTCTCTCTCTCTCTCTCTCTCCCCTCATCTCTCTGTCCCCCATCATAAAGTCCAGGGCATCAGATCTTTCAAACTTTATGAGAGTTTTGGGCCACTGAACGTACAGTTTTAAATCATAATTCATAGCGCCTAGCTGTGTACTTTTTCAAAGGGCGCCGGGTGACGACAATTTTATGAATTTCCGAGACTAAAAATAGGTGAAAGGGACTTCTTCTTCTTCGATCGTTGATCGTTCAGACAGTTTCCTGTCAATTTATGAACGCAGATGCGTCGTGCTGCCGTTATGCACATAACTAAGAAATAGCTGGTAAAGGTAAAGATGTGCCCCCCTCCCCCCCCTGCATTTCTCGCTTAATTGTATTTTTCCGTTTTTGCCTTTCTTACCATACATAAAGCTGTATTTTAGGAACATTTTTAGCTAATTACTTTTTTGGAATACTAACCCTAACCCTAACCGTAGGCCTAAAAAAAAACCTAACCCCTAAACCTAACCCCCACTAAGTACTGCAGTACACCGCGATTTGTCACAGTTGTTGTTCGTTGCGTTTTTTCCGTCTTATAGGGTGGGGGGTTAGGGTTAGGGTTAGGGCTACGGTTAGGGGGAGGGTTAGGGTTAGGGGTAGTATTCCAAAAAGTTTATTAGCTAAAAAGTTTCCTAAAATACAGCTTTATGATATGGTAAGAAAGGCAATAATCGGAAAAATACATTTAACTGAGAAATGTAGGGGGGGTGGTCAGTTGGGGGGTGGCACATCTTGACCTTTACCGAAATAGTTAAAATCCTGGAATAATGGAAAACAAAGTACAATTTGCAATTATGCCTTTTAGAGACGAACAAGATGGAGATATAACAGGGTTTGGGTGTAATGTTTCTGTTTGGTGTTACTGATATTGTTGGATATATGATCATGTAATTTTCAAACATTTTGAATATGATTATTAATACCGGTTGTCCAGAGCTTGGATCCATCACAATTGCAACGCTAGCTTTGTTTAATAATTCCAGAAAAAATAAACATGTGATTAGATAACCGTTATCTAAATTCTCTGTGTTCCTAGTAACTAACGGAAAAGTTGTGGAGCGCTCCTTTCCTTTTCGGTCCCCATCAGTCTGGACTCTTACGCTGCGAATTCGCCATATCCAGTCTTGCAAAACGTTTCATCACTTCTCAGACGGCCACCTATTCAAGCTACATTTACACCTTTGGCCTACATTGCTTCTTGATTCTATTCTCACACTCCCCTCCCCTCCCCCCTCCCCTCCCCCCTCCCTCCCCCCTCCCCCCATATTAGTTTTCCCTTGTGTGGTTGCTGTGCAATGTCTATGTCAGCTTTTTGCGAGAGAGTCAGAGAGAGTGAGAGAGAGAGAGAGCAGGAGAGAGAGAGAGAAAGAGAGAGAGAGTGTGTTGATGCTTTCTTCACTGATTGTATTTTGTATTGTGTTCTTGGGTGGAGTGAGTGGTGGTGATGGTATTGTTGTTGTAGCGTGTGAGTGCCGTGGATTGTGTCGTACATGCATGCTTGCGTGATGTGTGGGTGGGGGGTGGTGTGTGCCTACATGCCTTTTTGCTGTGTGTAGCGTTACTTGTTTTTGGTTTTTTGAATTTCTTGCTTTTGATTTTTGTTTGTTCTGTAAGCTCATAGAGCTCCACATTTGGTGGAGGAGGTGCGCTATATAAATGATTCAGCTATATTATTTTATTATTATCTCAGATTTTGTGCTAACAATTTTGAATGACTTCCATGGGCAGGGTTGTGTGTAGATTTTCTGTCGTCTAGGTCTGTTTGTTTTCTTCTCTACGCATGTTTACCCTTTCACCGCCAGCCACTTTCAGCCCAAAATGTCCGTTAAATTTACCTGGTAGAGAACAAAATCCATCTGCAGTATTCGGGGATTCTTCGTGGACATATCTAAATAAGGTCTACCCTTACTTCCCCAAACTAAACAATAGTACTTTTTTGGATAAAAGACCCCAATTTGATACTTTTTAGCGACAGAGGTGTTAAATCATGTGTGCAAAATGCGCTTTGGCGGTGAAAGGGTTAAATATTTCTTTTATTTCCTTGTGAATAAGTGGAGAAAAAAAAGTTTTAAAAAATGAACAATTAGTTTAGGCTCGTTGTAGAAAATCTTCGCAAGAATTTCTTGAGGAAAATAAAAGAAAAAGGCGGAGAAATGGATCATATTAGGCAGAAAGATAAGTAGCAGATGACAAGAAACCAAAAAAGGGATAAGCAGAGTCAGACTAGAGAGAGTGCAGAGTGTTGGAAAGCTACAATCGGGAAGTTCCCGAAGTCTTGGGAGACTATTTAGGTACAAAGACCCCCCTGGTATCCCCCCACAAAGTGGGAGATTTTTAGTTCAATAGGTGGTGGACTGAAATTAGATAGAAAGACGGTGCAGTGGTGGATGCCTCTGGGCTCCATACGGGGAGCTGGACGCCCACCCGCCCTCCAGGATCTCTCCCCATGGGGGATAACCGGGTGTGGGGGTGGGGTTCCTTTCGGTAAAAACAGTTTCCCCCACATTCTGGAGTTCTGTGCTTGTACTTCTCTAAGCTTCCACTCTCTTTGACTCTGCCTTTTCCCTTTGCTTTCTATCGTTCTGCCGTTCCCCCAAAAAAAAAATCTTCCAATCATTTTTCTCCTTTTAGCTCCCCCAAAATGGGAATGTGTCGACTGACGCGGTCGGGAGACCAGTGGAAGACTGAAACCTGACACACACGTACATGGTGTCACTACACAATAAAAACCTGAAAGCCGGGTCCAGGTAGGTCCCCCTGCAGCTGACGAAAAAAATTGATTTATGTGGTATTTTTCGTTTGCTTTCCCCCACAATTTATACAAAGCTTATTTTTAAAATTTTGTGCACAATCGCTAAATCGCAATAGCTTGTGGCACGCGGTCTTATTTTTACTCACATCCAACCATGAGTCACACCTCCCCTGGCTTTTCATAATTTTAATCTGTAAACCAGAATGACATCTCTGCACCATTTCGTAACTTTTCAAATCTTTTGGAAAACATTTAAAACTATATATCCTACTTATACTCATCAAAAGAAGCACTTCATACTCGTCGTGTCTGTTTGTAGTTTCCTGTATTACGTATGTTTATTATGTTTGTACGCTTTTTTGAAATACATCATTTTAAAAGAGCGGCCAGAAAGTGTAGCCTGCCCTCGTTTGAGGTGCGACGCGACGAAATTTTTTTTGGTCAAAATGTGTGCGAACAAATAAATTTGAACCGACAAACAAGACAGAAACCCGACGAACGCGACTACTCGACAGCCCGACAAAGTGAGTTATAGTTTGTGGCTTGAGCCACAAACAAACATACAGTAGGCACACAAAGATCCTGTTATGACAAATCTTTTTGTTGTTGAAAACTTCCTTTTCTGGTAACAAGGTTCAAAAAACGTAATCCCTGTATACCAGGAAAAGTTGCACCCATACACACACACACACAAACACACACCAATATAACATTTTCAAGAGTAAATGCAGGGCTGTAAGTAGGGATAAGAGAAAGGAGGGGGAGGGAGTATTCACGTAGCACACACACACACACACACACACACATGCTTCACACACACACACACACGCCAAGAGTAAGATGCAGGGGTAAGGAGGGGGAAGAGAACGGACGATGGGGAGGGGAGTGTTCATATCACACACACACACACAGACACACACACAGACACATCACACACGTAACTACCACACGTACACACACACACACACATACACACACACACACTACACATACACACACGCCACACACTACACCCACACACACAGACACACACCACACACTACACACACACACCACACACACAGCACACACACACAAACACACGACACAACACACACAACACCACAACGTAAACACGTAACACACACACACACACAACACACACACGTACACAACCACACACACACAACTTTTACAGAGTAAATCGGGGCCAGTGGGAAGGTTAAGAGAAAAACGAGAGGTGAGGGAGGGAGATGTTCATATCACCCACCCACGCGCGCAGCACACACACACACACAATTTTACCAGACTAAATGCAGGGGTATAGGCGTAAGGAAAAGGAAAGGGAGGGAGGGGGTGTTCATATTGTCATCACCCACACCCACACACACGTTACAACGAAACCAGTGAGAATGGGGGAAAAAATGGGGGGAAGGGGGTTAGGGAGGGCACCAAAACTTCAATGCGCTACTTTTAAAAGAACCATTTCGACAGGGGGACATCGCGAGACAGACTTTAGGGGCGTTGGGGGAAAAAAAACCCAACACCACAGCAGACGATTGCGGGATTCCCACATACATCACGAGCATTTCTTTCAAACAAGTCCACCTGCCTGCTGCTTCTAAACTTCCTTGTCTTCTTCTTCTTCAAATTCTTCGTCGGCGTCGTCGTCGTCTTCTTCTTCTTCTCTCTTCTTCTTCTTCTTCTTCGTCTTCTTCTTTCTTCTTCTTCTTCTTCTTCTTCTCTTCTTCTTCTTCTTCTTCTCTTCTCTTCTTCTTCTTCTTCTTTCTTCTTCTTCTTCTTCTTCGTGTTCTTCTTCTTCTAAGTCTTCTTCTTCTAAGTCTTCTTCTTCTTCTAAGTCTTCTTCTTCTTCTTCTAAGTCTGCTTCTTCTTCTTCTTTTTTCTTCGTCTTCTTCATCTTCTTCTTGACTTCTTTCTCTTCGCCTTCTTCTTCTTCATCTTCTTCGTCTTCGTCTTCTTGGGATCCGTCTTCTCTTCTTCTTCGCCTCGATCGCGTCAGACAATATTCCTGTCATTAGATATGGGCGCATGAGGCGTCATGCAGCCGGTTACGCGCCTAACTGAAGAAACTTCGGCTGAGAACATCTTTGTTGAAAGATGGTGTTTTCTTAATTTTTAAAAACAGAAAGGCAGAGAATGGACCAGTAAGGCAGAAGGGTAGTAGACGACAGACAGTAAGCAAAAGGAGAAAAAGGCAAGAGTCAAAGAGGAGGTGACATATACAGATTAGAGGTAGTTACAAACAAAAAAAAAAAAAAAAAAGCCACCAAACTCCAAACTTCCAGTAAGTGTGGGACACTAGTTTTAAGCAAAGACCCCCCCTCAAAACGCCTCTCCCGCCCTCCGCCAGCCACCCACCCCGCCCTCCTCTGTCCCCATGGAGGGTGTCTTCGACTCGCTAGAGGCTGACATTTCAGCCTCGTCAAGTACGACAACATGCTAACTCTCAAAATTGATATTATTTTTCTTTATTTTTTTCAAAAGGCAGTGGTTGGGTGTGTGTGTAGGGTGGTGATTGGCTGTGGGGAATGTGAATAGTAAGAAAGGGGGAGAGAGCTACTGTTGTTGTGCATGTGTGGCGTGCGTGCGCAGCGCGCCCACACTCTTGTTTGTGGGTTGGGGGTGTGTTGTGTGTGGTTGGGAGGTGGGGAGAGTGTTCCAAGTGGAATCCTCCCTGCAATAAGACCTCCCATTATAAGAACTACCCTCCCCTATAAGCGCGTCCCATTACATAGACTCCTTCACCATGTAAGACTTCCCATTATAAGACTCCCGCCCACATATGACCTGCTCTTCTCTGAGACATTGCCCTTCTTCCTAAGTATTCAAGATTACCTCCCTGTCTAAGACCTCATTTTGGATGATTTTCGAAGGTCTTATAAAGGAGGTTCCACTGTAGTATGTAAATTAGACTTAAACTCCCCTAAACGATTGGCTGCTTAGCCCGAATTTACATATATACTACTACTACTACCCATGTTGAGTGTCTGAAGACGCTTCATGAGTGCATCCCACCGAGCGCCCTGGTCCCTAGATACTAATAATAGCTATAAGTTTAAGTTATCTCTAACCCTGCAATTTTTTTATTTTTAGGGAACTCAGATTGCTCTGTCCTGACTAGTCCTGGCCAAACGTCCATCCTCCTTTTTTAGGGGATTCTCCTACTCCTTCTTTCCTCTTTTTGTGGGTGTGTGTGTGTGTGGGGGGTGGGGTGGGGGGGTGTGGTCCACTTACTCTCATCTCTTTGCCTTCCCCTTTCCCCTCTCTTTAAACCCTTCGTGGATTTTCCACCCCTCTCCAGTCTCTAAAAAGGACGCCTATATACCCTCACACCCCCCCGGACACCCCCACCTCCCCCAACACACACACACACACAGGTAGGTATTTTGTTTGTCAAGTTCTAGCTATATATTTCGTAGACTATAAGGCGACACTTTTTTTGTTTTTTTTATTTAGCCAAGACCAAGACTGGACCCCCCTAGTTCCGCTATCCCAAGTGGAACCTCCCTTTATATAGACTCCCTTCTCCTTTAAGACCCATCCACTTATGAGACCTTCACAAATTATCCAAAATGGAGGTCTTATAAGGGAGATCGTTAGAGTCTGATAAGGGAGTAACGTCAATTTCATCGACGATAATGACAATAAGAATCTGAGTTTTGCGTTAACAGGTGTGGGTGCGCCTTATTATAAAGGTGCGCCTTTCAGTCGGGGAAACATAGCACTCTTCTTCCTGGTTTCCATACGCTCTCTCTCTCTCTCTCTCTCTCTTGTATTACATTGCCTTTGTTATCAGGATCTGAGAGACAGATACGATTCCAAGTAAATAGCATTACCAACCTTTGCTGTTCAAACTAACCATGCTTCTCGCAACTGAAATATATCTCTGATTATCCGTTTAGCATTTTATCTCGAAAAGCATTTAGAATCCGGGAGATGCATTTAAATGGGTAAAGATGATTGTGTTTTATTTGACGTTCTATGTATCATGCATGTATGAAGCTTTGAACGACGCATACGCTAAGTTTGTTATGTGTGTTTATGATGAAACGTTGTTAATAGTGCTACTTTGTTATACTTTTGTAAACACTCAAAATGACATGGGCCAACGGCCTACTCATTAAACCATTCTAGCGTTCAGCATTCTCTCTCTCTCTCTCTACTCTCTCTATCTCTCTCAAGGGAAAGGACTGATTGTAAGAATTAGGCATTACCTAAAATCTTTATCCTTGTCAAAGAAAGTATTCCAGTGTACAGTGTCCAGTCTCTCTCTCTCTCTCACTCTCACACACACAGTCACACACACAAGCACACTTTCTGTCCATTATGCACACACACACACACATGCAGTGATACACATCCTTGTCAATCCTTTATTTTTAACCGCCCTACCCCCCCCCACCCCCCCTCCTGCTTCAAAACCTTTCAAAACCTCAATCCTCTGTGTCCCATGCACATACAGTATAGTCCAAGTCAAGTCTAAACGCTCTTAAGATATAATCTTTGATAAAGCTTTTTTACATCCTTTTTAATAATACACAAACATCAAGTGATAATACTTCCTTTCTACCCCACACCCTCCACCACACAGCTTGTATTCCCACTTCCTAGTACCCTTCCTTCTTTGTTTTTTCCCATTCCAATTTTGCTACAACCCCTACCACACACCACCACCATCCCTATTTTTGCATCCCACCCCTCACCTTTCCATATTTTCTTCAATACGCATCTCCCCCCCCTCCCCTCGCTCCCCCCTGCCGTCTCTTCACACACTACAAACCTGGACCCATTACATTTCTTTTTCCTCCCCCACCACCTACCCCCATCCACTCTACACCCCCACCCCCCTCAAACGTCCCCCAGCCACTGAATCTATCTTTATATCTGGTATATCAAGCCCCCTCAAGGTTTGACTTATTTGGTGGACGTGCGGTGTGTGTGTGTGTGTGTTTGTGTGTTTGTGAGTGTGTGGTTTGGTGTTACTGTGTATACGTGTGGGTGGTGGTTGGCCATCATTCTCTTACAGGTAATATTCCTGTTTGTGAAGAAGGGAGTTTTCATTTTAAAACTTTTATAATTTACGTCCGGGTTGCAAAACACTCTCTCTCTACATCAGATTTGTACACTAACTTTCTATGACAGTAAGTTTTTTTGCAGGTGTTGCGTAATGTTTTGTGAAGGTGTATGAAATGAAGAAAGAAAGAAAGAACTATTATTGCTCTCTTTTTCTCTCTCTCTCAGTCTCTCTCTCTGACACACACAAACACACACACAGCGCGCGCACACAAAACATGCGCACACACACACAACTCACCACACACACACACAGAGTGACTATAGTTCACGACACACACCACACCACACGCAGTCGCACGCACCCACACACCCCACACACCACACACCGCATGCACGCACACACACACACACAGTTACACACAACACGCAGTGATATCGTGCACACACACACAACACACACAGTGACACACACACAAAAACACACCCACGTTGATTTATCACACACACACACACTCACACACACACACGACAACACACACACCTTCACACACACGCACACACACACTCAACGAAAACACACACAACCACCAAACCGATTATTTCTTTCTTGAAGCTACGCAACCAATATACATATTAGCTTACATCCAACACAGACTCTTGGTCCTGATCGAAAGGGCGAGACCTTATCGAAAAGGCCACAGTATCACGTTCTTACACCATGACTGATAGACACTGAGACAGACACTGAGAGAGACCTGAGATACAGATAACTGAGACAGGCAGACAGACACTGAGTGCACAAACTTGATTGAGAATGTGAATGTGGTCTGTGTTTCTTCTTAGAATGTTCATATTGAACTATTTTACTCTTGTATAATTGTGCGAGTGTGTACGTGCGTGTATGTGTGCCTGCTTGTGTTCATGTGTTGTGGTTTGTTTGTTAGTGTATCTTGTTGTGTTTGTGTATGTATGTGTGTGTGGCCATGCAGGTGTGCTTGCGTGTGTGTGTGTGTGTAGGTGTTTCGTGTAAGTATGTGTGTGCATGCAGGCGTGCAGGGCCGGTGTTTGTGTGTGTGTGTGTGTGTGTAGGTGTATTGTGTATGTATGTATGTGTGTGCAGGCAGGTGTGCATGTGGGTGTGTGTTGTGTGTGTGTGTTGTGTGTTCTGCGTGTGTGTGTTGTGGGTTGTGTGTGTTTGCAACACGCATGTGTGTGTGTGTACATGTATGTAGTGTGGGAGCAAGTAAGGAGAGAAGGTTGCGTGCAAGCATCCATGCTTTTTTACTCGTAAAAGCATTCATTATGTGTTCGCCTTTAATGTTCTTGTTATCAATGTTAAGCGCACCGAGCTCATGTAAAAAAGATCGCTATATAAATGTCCTTTATTATTATTATTAATATACACACAATCACACACACAGGCTTCTGATCTTTTCCCCTCTTTAAGGGGATATGCTCACCCCCTTATAATTGTAACATCATACACTCACAAGGCGCTAAAGTCTTGTCACATGAACTCAGTTGCACATCCGTAAGGGGGAAAAGGCGAAAACATGGAGGAGATTAGCTCCATGCCCCTGCTCCCTAACTGGGAGTCAGTACAGGGTGAAAGATGTTAACCTTGTCACCGCCAAACGTATCCACATTTGTGATCTACACATGATATTTAACACCCATTTTTTTTGTCACCCAAAGGCATCAAATACAGGGTCGGTTAGTCTGAAGGACATTACTGCTCTTTAATTCTTTAGAATTAGTGTAAAGATAGGCATAATGTTGTTACATGGCACAGAGGAATTCCTGATATTGCAGATAATTATTTCTTCTCTACCCAGTTAAGCTTAATGGTATTTTTTTGGGCTGAAAAAAGGCTAGCGGCACATATTACAAGGGTTAAACCACCACTATATATTTTTCGCAGATCAAAAAAAATAGTCACACATAAACTTACGCTGGGTTAGACGAAAAAAAATATTGTTCTGTACTATTGGGAATTCCTCTGTGGACATATTTAAAGTAAGGCCTATCTTTACCTCCCGAAAATGAAGAGAATAGGGACTTTGGATGCAGACACCTGATTTGATGCCTTTTCAGCGACATGGTCGTTAAATAATTGTGGGTGCAAAAAATGCCAACTTTGTGCGGTGAAAGGCTAGTTAAAAACTAGGAAAAAAAAGCCACAACCGTGTTGTACAAGGATTGTCCACACGGGCTGTACTCACAGTCACAAGGAAAAAACTTGCATGAAGAAGGGTTGGGGCTGGGGGTGGGTGGGGGGCCTACTACTAGTGAAGCAAGTGGATATAGAACCGACCGGCTTCAGAGGCCGTCAAGCGAACCTCACACCATTACACGTCAGATGCAAAGCCTAATCTTGCGCCAGGAGCCCCTCCGCTGAAACGCAAACCCACAATCCAACTCCGGGTTTCATACAGCAGGCAATCAAAAATAACAGTGGAACCTCCCTTATAATACCTTCACATATCATCCCAAATGAGAGTTCTTATAAGGGGGGGGGTTCTTATAAGGGAGGTCATTTTAATACTTACAAAGAAGGGCAATGCCTCCTCAGGAGAAGTAGGTCTTATGTGGTGGACCGAGTCTTATAATGGGAGGTCTTATGAGGGAGGTACCACTGGAGTCTGAAGTCCAATCCTCTGCAAACTGTGGTAAAAGGGGCATCAAGATACCTAGACTTAAAGAGGGACAACAATGAAACGAGTTCCCAACACCACCAAAAAGACTTAATATAGGGATAAATCACTTTAAAAATGCTATTTAACACAAAGGATAACACTCAATTTTAAAAAAGGTAAAAACCTCTGACAAGAGAAGCCAATCCTCTTGTCAGAAATGTTTAATTCTCTGATCCTCTGACAATTCTGATGCCTGATACAGATTTGTTAACACCCCACCCCCACCCACCCCTCGGAAGTCAGAGTGTGACCCCCCCCCCCCCCCCACCCCCACCACCCCCAAACCAAATTTTCAATGGCACTCCATTTCTCAAAGAAATTTTAAAGACCTTCAAAGACCGTGTGAACACTGAACACAACACAATTAACAAAAACACAATGACTCAAACATAATCAACACAATTAACACAAACATAATCAACACAAACGCAATGAGCACAAACGCATTCAATTCAAATACAATCAACTCAAACACAATTAAGACAAACGCAATCAATACAAACATAATCAACTCAAACATAATGAACTCAAACACAATCAACTCAAACACATTCAACACAAACACAATTAAGACAAACGCAATCAGTACAAACATAATCAACTCAAACGCAATTAACTGAAACACAATTAAGACAAACGCAATCAGTACAAACATAATCAACTCAAAACAATTAACTGAAACACAATGAACTCAAACACAATCAACACAAACACAATTAAGACAAACGCAATCAGTACAAACATAATCAACTCAAACGCAATTAACTGAAACACAATTAAGACAAACGCAATGTCAAACACAATTAAGATGAACGCAATCAACAGCATATCAATGCTCATCCAAGGAACACAAATTTTATAAATAATTTTGTATTTATTTGGAAAGCCATATCAATGGTCAACCAATAAACACACATTTAAAAAAAAAAGTGAATAAAATTAGAAACCATTATCGATGTTCAACCAAGGAACACAAACTTGAAAAATCTTCAACAAAATGGTAACTCATGCAACGATTCTCCCAAGGAGCCTCATCTTTTAGCTCAATCGCATTGCAGCCATTACCGGTACACTAAGCTGCGAAGCTGCAAAATGAAAATCACACGATTTGGGATGATTTTTTCAAAAGATCTCAACAATTTGAAAAAAAACCCCACTCCAGCCATACAGTTTTACACAAACAAAACAGGCATAAACGAAAAAAGAGAAATACACAGATTACAAGCATTCTCTTTTTTTTTTTATATACTTCGGGTATACAAATTTAAGAAAACGATACGCTCACAAGAAACTGTATCAAGCAAATCGGGGGTCAGCTAAAAAAAGCTTCTAAAATGTTCACACATTATATTTCACACAAAAAAGCTGCACAATATGACAATCGACAAGGTGGAAATTCTACACAATATTATGTACATCGGATTGGGATTCAGACCTGTTTACCCCTATTTTGCAAAGTTGTAATTTCTGAAAAAAACAAAAATAATTTTGTAATCCAAGAAAAAATGTAATCCAACGCGTGAACAATGAACGTCGATATCGTACTGACCCGAGTGTGCAATACTAGTATGTCCATGTCACTTAGAGCAGATAGACACAGAACACATGCTCGTCACCTTAGTGCTGAACGACGTATTCCTAGAATTTTAGAGGTCACTTTCCCGGAATTTCTGTGCCACTTTTGATGTCTTTTCTTTTGATTTTCGACCAGAAGATACAGAAGCTTCGGAATGCACTCGCTTGGACGCCAATTTGAAACAGAAAAGGAAATGTTGCGAAAGACTTTTCACCGCATACCGACGCAACTGTAGTGGGTTTATTTTATATTTAGGAATTGTGTTTCCCGTATTTTTTTCCGTAGCAGTAATTTGACTTTTCCCCCCGTAAAAATTACAGCAAAATCATTATATTTCACACACACAAAAAGCAACCAACAAAATCTGCACAATATGACAATCAAAAGGTGGACATTCTACACAATATCAGTTACACTTACAGTTATTTTTTATGTTTTAATCTTGTATGTCTCCTTTCTCTTCTTTCTTAAACCTGTTGGTTTTTTATCTTTGTAATGGCGCCTGGAGCCTCGTGAGGGACAGGCGCCACTTTTTAAAATGAATTAAATTATTATTATTATTATTAGTTTATTATTATTACACACCGATCCTCGATCCTGAAATGACACGTTTCAATGTTCTCTAATTCTAAATCTTCCCAATTCCTGAAGTAAAACCTTCCCTCGATCCTGAAATGACACGTTTCAATGTTATCTAATTCTAAAATCTTCCCAATTCCTGAAGTAAAACATTCCCCCGATCCTGAAATGACACGTTTCAATGAATCATCCCATTCCTGAAGTGGCGACCGATATTAAAACTAATTTCCAATGAGCGTGACTGTGTGCCTGCAAATGTTGTCAAAATTGCATGTCTATCCGTCTTGTTTTTTTCATCTGCCATGATAATGTTGGCAAAAATGTTTCATTTTAAATTTTCGTAAGACTGTGGATCCGTATGACAAAATGGCCAATCCTGAAGACTTTTTCTATCCGCTTTTTCAAACCTGATTCCAGGGGCGTGGCGGAACTACTTTCAGTTTCACCCACGACATTACATAATTTCACACCACGTCACACACAAAAAAGCAGGACAATCACAAAGTGGAAATTCAACACACACATGTATGGTGTCAGTATGTATGTATGCACACCGTATCATATGGATTACAAATACTCCCCCAAATTTGTCACCCCAATTCCCCATGAATTAATCTCACATCAGTTTCTTGCTGTATTTAGTCGTCATATGACAAGACGCAGCTCCCTGTGGGGATACCAGGGGGGGGGGGGGGGGGGGTCTTTTGTATAAATAGTTCCCCCACCTTCTGTAAGTTCTGTGCTTGTAACTTCCTATAATCTGTCACTCTCTTTGACTCTGCCTTTTCCCTTTACTTACCAGTCATCTACTATCTTTCTGCCTTAACCGGTCCATTCTCCTGCCTTTTTTTCTATTCTTCAAGAAACACTTTCTAAAAAAAGGGTTTCCTCCAGCCGAAGTCGTACTCGCTGGGCCTAACGATTTCTTAGCTTAGGCGTATAATGGCAGCATGACGCATCTGCGCTCATAATTGACAGGAAACTGTCTGAGCGATCGAAGAAGAGAGAAGAGATAAGGCGCAGGGGTTTCAATCTGAAAATTAAAAAGCGTCACCTTAACCCTTTCACCGCCAATTTCGCATCTAGTTTTACGCACCACAATGGTTTAACACCCATGTCACTAAAAAAAAGGTATCAAATCAGGGCCTGTTATCCAAAGACCCAGGAGTATTTTCTTAATTTTGGTGGGTAAGGCAGGGCTCCCAGGGACCCCCATTTGGGGGTCTATGAAGCATTAAAATTCTAAAGGACCCTCTAAAAGAACGTGCAGTGGGTCCCAGGGGATGCACTAGAAACATTCTTTTTAGCAATTCGCTATGCCACTGGGACAGCTCTATCCCGCCTCTAGGACCCTCTATTCTGTAAGCGAAGGAGTCCCTGGGACCCTTGTTTTGAGGGACGATTGGGAGCCCTGGCGAAAGGATAGACCTAATGTTATACATGTCGCAGAGTAATGAACAATAATGCAAATAATTGTTTTTCTAATTCTATACCCAGTTAAGTTTAATGGCATAGTTTTGCTGAAAAATGGCTGGCGGCAAAAAGGGTTTAATGGTATTTTTTGGTTTGCTGAAAAATGGCTGGCGGCGAAAAGGTTAATCCAAAAAATACTGTAAAACAAAAAAGGTTGCTTTCGTAACATTTTTACTGTGACGATTTAGTAGAGCAGGTTACGTTAGGATTGGGGGTTAGCGAAAATACGCCTTTACCGAACAGGGAACTTACTTGTTGTTTCTTCCGCTACATCAGCTGCTGCAAAGGCAGGCAGATAGTGTCATTGAACGATGATGTTACTATTTTTATCCTCAATTTGGATATCATCTCAGTAGTTGGCCCTCTCTAGTCAGGTTTATTAGTTTTTTTAATTAAAATTTCAGAACATTATCATTTTCGTCATTTTACATAAGATTTTTTACTATTTCTGGTTTAACTTAGTGCTGGTTTGCTTTTATTGTGGATTTTCGGATTTGATGCAAAGAGGACACCATTCTCTTGTAGAATGTCTTCTTGCTCAAGTTGACATCCACTGGACAGTCAAATTGCAGGCACTATCAGCCAGCTGGTGAGGTTTAACCGAGGCGTGGTTACTGCTACACCTATCTGCATTAATAAAAAAAAATCGGGACTTTACTGGTTTCGTACTGCCTTTGGGCATTGCCTCCAGTATTGTTCCCACCATATTTGTATTTACAAATGTCCCATATGTGTCTGATTCAGACCAAAGAGGACGTAAAACACCATTTTCGACGAGTCAAATTGCAGGTCACGAATGCAACAAATACTTGTAGCGGGTGCCATAGCCGATGAGGTTTAACAGAGGCGTGGTTACCGCTACACCTATCTGTATTAATTAAAAAAAATCGGGACTTTACTGGTTTCGTACTGCCTCCGGGCATTGCCTCCAGTATTGTTCCCACCATCTTTGTATTTACAAATGTCCCATATGTGTCTGATTCAGACCAAGATGACGTAAAACACCATTTTCGTCAGTCAAATTGCAGGCAGACCATATCATATATCTTTTACAGCTTTAGCATAATATACTACTACTTGTGGCGGTACCATAGCCGATGAGGCTTAACAGAGGCGTGGTTACCGCTACACCTATCTGTATTGATTAAAAAAAATTGGGACTTTACTGGAGTTGCACTGCCTCTGGGCACTCCACAGGAGTCAAATTGCAGGCCGATCATGCAAACTGATGAGATCTTCACAGATCGAAACAGCTGTCTTTGCATAAGGCACTGTCCCTCCCCCATTGGGAGAAAAAGTAAATCAGCACATTATTTTATTTTCTTCTTTTCAGAACACAGAACAATTCATAAAGTTAACGTTAACCGAGTTTGTTTCTGAGGTTCACAAATACAGACATTGGACACAGAAAAAGTTTGTCAGGTCAGGTCAGGTCAGGTAGATTAAGACGACTAGGTCTCGCGGCCTCTCAAGCGTCTTTTCATTTTTTTCTTTTCCTTCCCTGAGGGGTTGGCACAGCTGTGACGGTTTTAGTAGACTATCAGTCATACTGGTATTTTAATTTACTAAGGTTTGGGTCTTTGTCCAGGAGGTTTTTGAATTTGTTAGTATCAGGTGCAAGTTTTGTCTGAGCAGGAAGTGCGTTCCAATAGTTAGTCACTCTGTTACTGAAAAAGTGTCTCCTGATGTTAGTTCTACTATACTGTGTTAGTATTTTTAATTCATGATTTCTAGTCTTTGAAAAATTTGAAATCTGAAACAAACTTTTGTTAGTATTGTCAGGACCATTAAGAATTGTATATACATTAATTAGGTCACCACGAATTCTTCTGTATTTCAAGGATGGTAGATCAAGTTTGTGTAGCCTTTCACTATAATCAAAATTTTTAAGAACTTTTATTAATTTAGTAGCTCTCCTCTGTACACGCTCAATTGAAACTGATTGCTGTTTTAGATATGGATTCCAAATTTGGTTCCCATACTCCAGATGTGGTCTAACCAAACTTTTACATAAGTTAATGATCAAAGCAATTTGTATACATATATATAGTCATATTACAAACTGTAGGGGCCTCCCTCTGTGGAAAAAAAAAGTATTGCTTTAAAGTCTGAAAAATACTGTAAATACAAGGCAAAAGGTTGCTTGGTAGCAACTAACATATTTACTGTGAAAAATTTAGTAGAGCGGGTTACGTTAGGTTTGCGAAAATACGCCTTTACTAAACAGAGAACTTACTTGTTGTTTCTTCCGCTTCGTCAGCTGCAAAGGCAGACAGATAGTGTCATTCAACGATGATGTTACTCACAATGATTATTGGGGGATCAGGAGTGGAGGGGGTGGGGATGTGAGAAGGGAATGTGATGTGTACCGCAAAAACTGGACTATAAGACGCACCTGTATATTAAGCCGCATCCTTTAAATTAACAAAATATTAGGTATTTATTCACATATAAGCCGCACCAGTTTATAAGCCGCAGAGACAATTGTATGTGCACAAACCAACACAAAAATAGAAATTCTCCTATCAGAACATAGGTATTTAATGTTCTCAGACACTTTAAACATGAGATAAGAATTTATTGATTACCCAAACCAGTTTTGAGTCTAAAGAAACAAATATTTTTTTCAATGATGTCAATGACTTTTTCTCATCAGGCATCAAGCATCGATTCAATGACTTTTTCACAAACCATTTCACGATTTTCACAGTCCAAACCAAATTTTCAAATGGCACTCCATTTCTCAAAGAATTTCAAAGACCTTCAAAGACCGTGCGAATACTGAACACAAACACAAACACAATTAACAAAAACACAATCAACTCAAACATAATCAACACAAAACACAATGAGCACAAACACATTCAATTCAAACACAATTAAGACAAACGCAATCAACAGAAACACAATCAACACAAACACAATCAACTCAACCATCAACTCAAACACCATCAACTCAAACACCATCAACTCAAACGCAATTAACTGAAACACAATTAAGACAAACGCAATCAACACAAACACAATCAATACAAACACAATCAATACAAACACAATGAACACAAACACAATCAATACAAACAAAATCAACTGAAACACAATCAACTGAAACACAACTCAAACACAATGAACTCAAACACAACTCAAACACAATCAACTCCAACACAAACATAATCAACTCAAACACAATCAACTCCAACACAAACATAATCAACTCAAACACAATCAACACAAACACAATCAACTCAAACAAAATAAACACAAACACAACTCAAACACAATCAACACAAACACATTTTAACACAAACACAATCAACTCAAACACAATTAACTCAAACGCAATAAACACAAACGCAATCAACAGCAGATTAGTGCTCATTCAAGGAACACAAACTTTACATAAAAAAAAGATATTTTAATTTGGAAAGCCATATTAATGGTCAACCAATAAACACACATCTTAAAAAAATGTGAACAAAATGACAAACCATATCAATGTTCAACCAAGGAACACAAACTTGAAAAAATCTTCAACAAAATGGTAACTCATGCAACGATTCTCCCAAGAAGCCACATCTTTTAGCTCAATCGCATTGCAGCCATTACCGGTACACTAAGCTGCGAAGCTGCAAAATGAAAATCACATGATTTGGGATGATTTTTTCAAAAAATCACAACAATTTGAAAAAAAAACCATACATGAAAAAAAGAGAAATAAAAAAGATTACAAGCATTCTCATTTTCTTAAATTCAAAATTCTTTGGGTATAGAAATAAGAAAATGACACTCACAAAAAAATGTATCGAGCAAATCAGGGTCAGCTAAAAGAAGCTTCTAAAATGTTCATACATGTATATAAATCATTAAAAACAAAAAAAAGCAACAAGAAAAAGCTGCACAATATGTATAATCGCAAGGTGGAAATTCTACACAATATCATTTTATTAGTTATTTTAGCAAAACCTGGAGATTTTGTTATTTTCATTACTTATATTTATTTATACATACTGCTAACCATTTATTTCTGAATTAATACTCCAATATAAAAAAAATTTTTATCTAACTAACTGATAATGCCCCAAATAGGTGTGTGTGTGTGTAGGTGCTGTAGTGCTGGGTGTAGATGTGTGCTTGCCTTGTTGTATGCGTATTACTATGTAGATCAACGTGTGTCGTGCTGATGTGTAGTGTGTGGTGAAGATTGTCAAAATTGCTTTCACGAGTAACACTTTATAATTTTAGGCATAATATGTGTGTGTGTGTATGTGTGGTGGGTATGTGTGTGTGCTTAAAATTGTTGTCTGAGCTTAAGCTGACTTCCTAAACAATTACTTGTGTCAGGTCTTATTACTTAATAAAAAACGAGCATGCCAGCAGCGAATGTGCTTGCTTTCTGTGAAGACAATAAACTGATGAATGAACTGAATTGAATGATTTGTCCTCCACATCATGGTGAAAGCAAAGATATTCTAAAAGGGTAAATGGATTATTAAGAAACTCGGGAACCGGCTGATAGTTATCGTAGTGGCGGACGTGTACACTATTCACAGTGGAGGCTATCTCTTCCTCAAAAAATCGGACTGGAACTTGAACGGAGAATTCAACTGGCTACTCGATGGTAAAATGTGTCACGTTTCAAAGGGACATAACGAGTGTTTCTGTCCTCACTACTCATATAGGGAAAGAGGACGGGATGGCTTATCTTCACCTGCACAGTCTTGGTGAAAGAAGGCATTCTCTCAATCCGGAAATGACATACGTGGAGAACTGATAACTCAAATATACTGGATAAAACTTCATAATAATTTTTGGGGTCCCAGCATAATAATCTCTATGCTGGCTTTTTACTCAAGATATTGGCCATCTTGCAAAATAAAATTTCATCCAGCGGGCTCCAGGGGGGTATGAAGTACTAAACTCTAAGGGACCCTCTAAAGAATGTGACGGGGGTCCAGTGATGCACTTACAAAAAATCTTTTTAAGCATTCGCCAATGCCAAGGGACGTCTATCCCGCCTCTAAGACCCCCTCTGTACTGTAAGTGAAGGAGTCCCTGGGACCCATGTTATTTGCGGATGATGGAGCACTGAGTCCCTTCAAATTTTGACTTTAAGCGATTTTTACTGTATGTTCAAATTCTTAATTCTAAAATCCTTCCAAAATTCCTTGAAGTAAAACGTTCTCAGTCCTGAAATGGGACACGTTTCAATGTTCTCTAATTCTAAAATCGTCCCAATTCCTGATAGTAAAAAACGTCCCTCAGTCCTGAAATGACTATGTTTCAAGTTCTCTAATTCTAAATTTCCAATTCCTGAAGTAAAACATTCTCTCAATCTGAAATGACACGTTTCAATGTTCTCTAAATTCTAAAATCTTACCAATTCCTGAAGTAAAAACATTCTTCAGTCCTGAAATGACACGCTCAATGAATCATCCATTCCTGAAGTGGCGACCGATTTAAAAAACTAAATTACAATGGCGTGACTGTGTGCCTGAAATGTCAAAATTGATGTCTATCCGTCTTGTTTTTTGTCATCTGCCATGATAGTGTTGGCAGAAATGTTTCATTTTCAGATTCAGGCCATCAGATAGTCTGAAGTCCAATCTCGAAAACCCGTTCCAAGGGCCATCAACCACTGACGTTACCAACATGACCAAAAAGGTTTAGGCAGTGAGGAATCACTTTAAAATGCTATTTTACAGAAAGATAACACTCATTTTAAGTCAAAACCCTCCGACAGAGAGGCCAATTATCTGTCAGAAAATTCTCAATCCTCTGAAATAGCTGAATCCTCTGACAATTCTGATGCCTGTAAATTTCGTAAGACCCAGGCAGGCCTAAGACCATCGACACCGTGTCGATGTCTCCAAATAGTTATCCGGCAACACTTCCCCCCTCCCCAATTCCTCCCTCTACCCCTCCCCCTGTATTAAGGCGCTCTTCCGCAGATCCCCAATTTCTACATGACAGAATAGTCAAGTTTGAATGTGGGTGTACTTGCTGAGGAAGACTGTGGATCAGGATGACAAGATGGCCAATCCTGAAGGACTTTTTCTATCCGCTTTGTCAATCACGATTCCAAGGAACTACTTTTCAGTTTCTGAACCCACGACATTACATAATTTACACCACATCACACACAACAAAAAAGCAGCACATCACAAAGCAGAAATTCAACCACATACATGGTATGCTACACAGTATCACATTGATTACAATTACAAGGCGCGTCATATCTGATATAATAAGGCGCACTCCCCAA
>JAGGCT020004051.1:392273-397273 GCA_017654935.2 Phymorhynchus buccinoides
TTGCTCTTCCCGACCGCCACTCTCTCTTCCCCCTCTCTTCTATCTCTCTCCTTTGTGTTATGTGGTGTGTTTGTTTATTTGGTCGGTTTTGATTTTTTCTGTTTTGCTTGTTCTATTACTGATGGTGATAGCGTCTTGGCCAACCGTGTCACTGTTCGCTTTTCTGCTACTGTTTTCTGTTTCTGTTGACGATTTGTCTGTGTCTTAATGTTTGTTTTTTTTTTAGTATTAGTTATATGTTGCATGCTTAAAATCAAGGACAGAATGGAAGAATAGGCCCAGTCTAAATTCTTATCCTTGTAAACAATAAAGTTGTCTGATAAGTCCTCATCGCAACCCCCCCCCCCCTCCCCCACCTTTCTCTCTCTCTCTCTCTCTCTCTCTATATATATATCTCTCCATCTCCAGATCCCCTCCTCCTCTCATCTCTCTCTCTCTCATCTATCTTTTCTATCTCTCTGTTCTTCGTCTCCTCTACTCCTCTCTCTCTCATTTTCTCTCTCTCTCCTTTTGTATAAATGTGTGTACCCGTAATTCGCTTGTGAACACGCGTATATGTGTTTATCAATGCATATGTCCGCATTTAAATGTGTATACATGCATGCGTATGTGTATTTTTTTCGTATTTGTGTGTGTGTGTGTGTGTGTGTGTGTGTGTGTGTGTGTGTGTGTGTGTGTGTGTGTGTGTGTAACACTGTGTGTGTGTTGTGTGTACAGTGTGTGTGTGTTGTGTGTGGTGTGTGTGTGTGTGTGCCTGTGTTTGTGTGTGTGTGTGTACAGCGTGTGTGTGTGTGTTGTGTGTGTGTGTGTGTGTGATGTGTGTGTGTGTGTGTGTGTGTGTGTGTGTGTGTGTGTGTGTGTGTGATGTGTGTGTGTTCGCGTACACACGTGCGTGTATATGCGTGTACGTATACGTAAATCAAATACAGGGCGTCAGGTTGTAGTGAATAGGGTGGAGGTTTTGAAGAGGGTGGGTGGTAGAAGATGCAAATATGCATCTGGCATGTTGTAAGACTGTTGTCCACAGCATGCATGCATGCGTACGCGCGCACGTGTGTGTGTGTCTGTTTGTCTGTGAATCGTCGCATCTATATCTTTCTATGTATCTATCTCTCTCTCTCTCTCTCTCTCTCTCTCCTCTCTCTCTCTCTCTCTCTCTCTCTCTCTTCTCTCTCTCTCTCTCTCCTCTCTCTCCCCCCCCCCCTCTAAGTGCCAACTGATCAGTAGCCATGTTTATGTTTATGCTCCGAAAAATCGGGAAGAAGAAAATCTAAATCGAGGTGGACATTTGTCCGAGAGAGTGGGGATGTACCCTGGGCAAGGCATCTCCACTATAAACAAATTCGCGCCCAGCCCGCCAGAATAGTATCTGCCCCCTCTGCTTTCTGGCAGTCATTGTCGGAAGCGACAGACTAGCATGCACATATCGTTCTGTTCCTCTCTCGATTTGTCTGTATCTCTCTGTGTCTCCGTCTGTAGTTATCCCTGTCTGTCTCTATGTGTTTGTCTGTCTGTCTTTGAGAGTATGTCTGTTTCCGTGTCTGTTTATTTCTGAGTATCTGTCTGTCTATAAATCCGATTGTCTAGCTGTCTGTCTCTTGCTGTCTGTCTGTCTCTTGCTGTCTGTCTGTCTCTTGCTGTCTGTCTGTCTCTTGCTGTCTGTCTGCCTCTTGCTGTCTGTCTGTCTCTCTATAAATCTCTATCTCTGTCTCTCCATCTCTGTCTCTTTCTGTCTGTCCCACTCTTGTCTCCTGGCTTTTGTGTGCATGCGATTGGAGAGAGAGAGAGAGAGTGTGTGTGTGTGTGTGTGTGTGCGTGTGTGCGTGCGTGTGCGTGGCTGTGTGCGTGTGCGTGTGTTTGTGTGTGTGTGTGTCTTTCATTTAACGTCTATCCACTTCTCGTGATATTAGACAAAAAGAAATAAAATTTAAAAAAAATATTTAAAATAAAATATTAAAAAAACAATTGTATGCATATTAAAGTGGTTGCGTGCATGTGAATTGGTGGATATGTGTGTGAAATATCAAAAGTGGGTGCATGCAGGTGTATGCACAATCAATA
This sequence comes from Phymorhynchus buccinoides, assembly GCA_017654935.2. Taxonomy (NCBI): domain Eukaryota; kingdom Metazoa; phylum Mollusca; class Gastropoda; order Neogastropoda; family Raphitomidae; genus Phymorhynchus; species Phymorhynchus buccinoides. The sequence continues at coordinate 394,335 of JAGGCT020004051.1, forward strand.
TGAATGGATACGACTGAACTGTAGAAGTAATACATAAACCACATAAGATAGGAATAAAACCAGTAACAGTAAAAACAAAAATCACCCCAACTGGAAAACAAAACCCAACATTACCCCCCCCCACACACACACACACACACACACACACCCACAAACACACACACTCACACACACACACACACACACCTGACACACATCCCCCCCCCCCCCCTGTCCATCATCCTATGATAGCAATAGAAACAAATTACAAATAATTATCTATGCAACCGAGTTCTAAGATAAGGAAAAACAACAACAACAACAACAACAACAACAAACAAAACAACACAACAACAACACACAAAAAAAAAACAACAAAAAACAACATCATAACCCACCTAATAGTAATAATTATTATAATGGATATTATTTACAAGTACTTCCCTATTGGACTGCGTTCTAAATTAACGAAAAAACTTGTACGTTAAGGCTGGTGATTTAAAAATACTACAAGCGCTATTTTGCAACAAGACAGGAATAAATGTCTTTAGGTCATTACATGATAGAATATGACTATGAGTTATTTTGTTTCCACATATGCAAACTATGCTTTTAACGTATTTTGTTTTAAAGGCATCTAGTTTCCATTTATACATTAAAGCAAGTAACTTTCTACTGACACTAAAATTATGTTTAATACCTTTAATATCGAATTGTTCTTGATTATCGCGATTTTTAATGTTATATTGGAATTTTTTCCAAATGTGCAACTTAAGTAAGTTGCACTGTTCGTGCAGAGATAGGGGGAAATCAAGGCATTCAGAATGAAAACCATGTTTAGCTCCATGTTTTGCTGCCCTGTCTACCTTTTCATTGTAATAAAAAGAGCAATGAGATGGGATCCAACAAAATGTTAATCGAGTACCTCGTACAATAAGCATGTGTATCAAACAACTGACTTCAATAATCATTTCAGGTCTAGTGTGTAGCTGTAAAGTTTTTAATGCCTGAAGAACTGATTTTGAATCTACACAGAAAAGAACTTGAAATATATTTTTGGGAAAGCTAATAAGATAATGTAACGCCATAAGTACTGCAGTTAATTCTGCTGTAAATATGGATTTGTTTAAACCAATGTAAAATGATTTCTCTATTTTTAAGTCTGGTATTAAGAATGCACATCCTGTTTTTCTATCTATGCATGAACCGTCAGTGTATATTTTTAAATAATTGGCGTAGTTTTCTTCAATATGACATTTGGCATAGCTTGCTAGCATATTGATGTTTTCATCTTTTTTTATATTTGTGTGGTCAATATCAAAATGCGCTTTGTGGAGTTCCCATGGTGTTATAGGAAACACTGATGGTCTGACAGCACCTATGTCAGTGGAAAGACCAGAGTCAGTTATAGTTTTTGATGTGTATGTAGCTATTGTGACTTGAGAAGATATTGTCTTAGCTCTTTTAGGAAAATCAATATCTGACCTGATTTTTATTTCTGAAGCAATATGTGTTTTAACAACTGCATTTTTTATGACAAATTTACAACATGCTAAGTCTCTATATTCTTCTAATGGAAGCATTTGAGCCTCATAGTATGTACGAGTGGACGACGCATGCACTGGGAGACCTAGTGCTAGTTTTAAAGCCTTGCATTCAATGCTTTGTAGTTTTTTTTAACAAATAGTTTGGAGCGCTAAAAAATATTTCTTGTGCATATGTTAATTTCGACCTCATTAAAGCTTTACACAGAGTTATCAATGTAGATGAATCTTGTCCCCATTTTTGTTTAGATACAACTTTAAGAAAATTCAACGTTTTTCGCGTCTTCGTTAATACATATTCAATATGATCGTTCCATGTTAATTTTGACGTGAGATAAACTCCTAAAAAATTAACATATTTAAGAGGCGTGTTACCCAATGTAAATGCAGGCATTTTATCCGGATTAGAACCACTATTAAAGAGAATAATATTTGTTTTTTCAGTAGATAAGCTTAATCCATTTAACTTCATATAATTCTCCATCTTGTCGAGCTCTCGTTGATATATTTTTTTGGTGTGGTTTATGCTACGCTGTGGGGTTTTCTTTTTTTAGAGTTACCTCCATCCACAGGCATATGTCATCTGCGTATTGAACTAATACAACGTTATTTGATAACTTATTTGGCAGATCATACATTAATATGGTGAAAAGAAGAGGAGCTAAAACTGACCCTTGAGGGATTCCCATCGATAAATTTCTATTCGTAGAATATGATGTTCCTATTCTAGTTTGAATTACCCTGTCTCTCAGAAAATCTTTTACATAATTGAATACGTTTCCAGATAGACCAATGTTTTTAAGTTTATTCAAGAGCTGGAAATGCCACACTTGGTCGTAAGCTTTGTTTATGTAAAAAAAAAGTGGCTAATACACATTTACGTCTAGCAAATTGTTTCTTTATGTTTGTGGACAATTTTACTAAAATTTCCGTCATTGATCGCCCTTTACGAAAGCCAGCTTGATTCATAGGAATTACGTCATTTTTTTCACAATAATGTACAAGTCTGTTCAAAACAATTCTCTCTGAAAGTTTGCATACATGCGATGTTAATGCAATTGGCCTATAATTTTTAATGTCATTATTACACTTGCCTTGTTTGTGAATCGGAACAACGATTGTCTGTTTCCATATTTTTGGCATTTCACCATTGCTCCAGCATGTACTAAATAAGGGGTGAAGAAAAATAATAAAATGTTCTGGTAAATTTCTTAGCATCTGATTGGATATTGCATCTAAACCAACTGATGATTTTCTGATGGGGATTGATCTTATTGCTTCTTTTAGTTCTTGAATAGTTATCGGAGCATTAATACAATTGCTATTGTCTGGTGTTGGATCGCCATATCCTTCATAATTTTCCTCATGTTCTCTATAATTTATGTCAGCATCTGTCAGACCCTCAGGGCAGCTAAC
>JAGGCT020004051.1:404773-429773 GCA_017654935.2 Phymorhynchus buccinoides
CTTTCCCTGCCAAATCCCGTGTCTACTACTGGTGTGTGATGTAATTTATGATATCATAACTTTTGATGTTGCAGTCCTGGAATTATGTTTTTTTACTTAGACAAGTCAGGAAAGATATATCCCTAGACCATTTTTTCATTCAGATTTTATAATAAGAAATTTGACAAATGCTCTGTTTTCTGCTGGCAACAAAGGGGTTAAGCAACTGCCAGGATACCATGACTGTAACAGAAAATAAAATCTAGGTAACTCTATGTTAAATCCAACCACCACGTTTTAGAAGTAGTTTTTTAAATCAATTATTTTAGGAAGTTTGGAAACAAAGACCTGCACCCTCTCTTTATGAACGAGAAGGATATTCTTCGTTTAAGAAGCAATCTTTCAAAAGAGAACCTGTGAACTACCGAACGTTTTCCAAAACAGTTTAAAGAAATGTTATCCAATCTGTTTTAAAGATTTTATCATTTATGTTTTGAAACTTTGGATTTGTCTGCTAATCTAATCAGTTCAACCAATGATTCAGACTCAGTTGGCAGATTTCAAACATAATAGCTGATGCAGAAGAAAGAAAATCAAATAGGTAAAGGACAACATGTTTCTGTAGCCTGTGCAAGACACAGCAACCAAACGCCCTGTTCAGCATTCAAAAGTGAACTCTTTATTTCCAAGTATGATGCATGGATACAATCTTAACATAAAGCAGCACAGAAGCAATCAGTGTCTTGCCCTTTCTTTATATATGCATCATTCGCTCATTTCATAAATTACTCTTCCCGATCTCTACCATTTCAGGCATTGATGCCACACTTTCTCAACTAATCCACAATAAATTTTGACTAAACACCTAAACGTTTTCATATTCACTTCAATTTCCTTTCGTCCCAGGTTTCTTCACGAGTAGCCTAACCCTATGTAATGATATCGCCTGTGAAAGACACAGCAACTGAACGCCCTGTTCAGCATTCAAAAGTGAACTAAAGGCGAAACTTGGAGCTGCAGCAAATACCCTTGCTATGAGTTCGAATTCATTTGTTTAAAAGTTTCGAAAAGCATGCAACATTTATCTATGTTCAGCCTGATTAGCTGCTCCCACCTAAAGTGGTTCAGAGTTGCGTCGCCCTTTAGCTATCACACACATATCCTGAATGATAATATAACACCAGATTACATTTCATCATTAAACGCCTTTGTCTTAGTTAATGATACATCATAGTTTTTTTTACTTTGTAACCTTGTCATCTGTGTGGTTGTGTACAATACTTCATGTTATGAATGATAATATAACACCAGATTACATTTCTTCATTGAACGCCTTTGTCTTAGTTAATGATACATCATACTTTGTAACCTTGCCATGTGTCTGGTTGTGTGCAATACTTCATGTTATGAATGACAATATAACACCAGATTACATTTCATCATTAAACGCCTTTGTCTTAGTTAATGATACATCATACTTTGTAACCTTTTCATCTGTGTGGTTGTGTACAATACTTTATGTTATGAATGATAATATAACACCAGATTACATTTCATCATTAAACGCCTTTGTCTTAGTTAATGATACATCATACTTTGTAACCTTTTCATCTGTGTGGTTGTGTACAATACTTCATGTTATGAATGATAATATAACACCAGATTACATTTCATCATTAAACGCCTTTGTCTTAGTTAATGATACATCATACTTTGTAACCTTTTCATCTGTGTGGTTGTGTACAATACTTCATGTTATGAGGGAGCTACATATTCTTATGTATGGTCAAATCTACAATTTGTGATCCAACATTCACGTTTCTAACGTTTTTCTTTGAGCTCGATTCAGGTGGGGTTTTACCTTCACGATAATCTTATATAAGATTCATGCTTGGATGTTTTAAGACAAAAAGGAGTCACTAAAATGCATTTCGACTGAACTTCACGACTTTGTTTCTAATTGTATTAATTACAATGTCAATGTTTTAAGAGAAAAAAAAACCGTTTTTTTTAATAAAGCAATTGGTTGAAGCAGGCATACTGCAAATAAGACGTTTACTTAAAATGATGAAGGACGTTTCCTTTCATTTGAACTTTTTCGTCAAAACATTTCCGACCGTACAAACTAATTATTTGCTGCTCGCTCGCGCCATGGAGGCAGTGAAGAAATAGAAACATAAATTACAATGTGATTTGACCCCTAAATACAAAATATTAGAACCTCCTAACTGGGCAGTCATTTTAAAGTGGAACAAATACGTTTATTCAACTCTTGTTAATTCAAAAAAAACGCCCAGCTGGTATTAGTAAATGGAACAGAAACTATGACAACCTGAAACGGAAATCATTTTTTAAAAAGTGCTCTTCTTCAACCACTGACACACAACTCAGATGGTTCCAACACAGATTATTACTCAAAATGCTTCCCACACACAGATGCCTTTTCATACGCAAAATAGTTGACTCGTCCTCATGTGCCTTGTGTAATGAGTAGGAAGAAACTATTGTGCATTTATTTTGGCATTGTCGAATGGCAAGACATTTTTGGAGTGGTTTGGAAATTCTTTTGTGCAAATCTAATGTCTTCTGAATCTCTTATTCTTTTTGGTACCAGTGAAGGTGTGACATAGTGTTGGATTTTATAATTTTACTAGCTAAATTTTATGTCTACAAGTGCAAGTGGAATAATAATAAGCCTTGCACTACAGTCTTTCTTAGGATGTTGAAAAAACAGATTCTTTATTGATTGTTAGTATAAAGCAATGTGTGGAAAAAAATATATTTTTGACATTCAGTGGCTTCCATATAAAACCGTGTTGGGATAGGACATAGCGTTTTTAATACTATTGTAGTATTTTTGTTTTTGCATGCATTACATATTTTATTACAAATCTTTATTCATGTGTATGATCAGTTGTGTGCCACCACACTAATGGAGATAACATGTATGTAGATGCTGTTTTTAAAAAAAATATTTTTAATTTATGTTTCAGACTCGGCGAAGCTGACCAGAGCGATCGAAAGAGAGTGAGAGAAGTCTGTCTGTCTGTCTGTCTCTGTCGCCCTCTCTCTCTCTCTCTCATTATCCCGCTCTCTCTCTCTCCCCCTCACCCCCCCTCTCTCTCATTCTCTCTCTCTCTCTCTCTCTCTCTCTCTCTCTCTCTCTCTCTCTCTCTCTCTCTGATTTGTATTAATTCGACATTGTGTGATTTTGTATGCTTGTCTGCTTCTTGCTTGCTTGTTTTGATGTGTGGATTATGGACAACCAAAGTAATGTTCCTGATTGGTTAATTAAATCTGGGTTTAGGGTGGGGTACTTAAATGCATGCCATTTACTAAACAAAGTTTCTGATGTACAATCTATCTTATCTAACTCCAGAAATGTTTTTCATGTCTTTGGATTTTCTGAGTCGCGCCTAAATTCTGTTGTCTCTAACGATATAATAACTGTCCCTGGTTACAACATCATAAGAAGGGACGCTACAGTAAAACGTGAAACAGGCTTGGTGACATATGTACATACATCAGTAAAATATAAACAGTTAAATGTTTTTGATAAGTATGGTATCGAGTGCATTTGGTTAGAAGTTAATTTAAAAGGTACCAAACCAATCTTTGTAGGTATGCTGTACAGAAATCCTGAGGAAAAAATCGAATGGTATGACCGATTTTCATTGATGATTGAGGATGTTTTAAGTCACACTGTGGAAATTATCCTGTTAGGAGATTTTAACATCGATTTATTAAAACCTAATGACAAATGGATACAGACCTATGATCTTTGTAATTTACACCAGTTAGTATCCACTCCAACTAGAATAACTGCACAGTCTAAAACGTTAATAGACCACATCTACGTAACTAGTCCTAGTAATATAATCGAACATTCTGTACCAGTTTACGGCCTTAGTGACCATTTTCCTGTTTGTCTGACCTGGTCAAAGAAAGGAGTCAAAATCCCTCGCTGTTCCCATAAATGTATAACTTTCCGTAATTACAAGAACTTTAATTCCGATGACTTTTTATCTGATCTTTGTTGTGCCGATTTTTCTGATGTTTACCAACATAGCGACCCTGATGCCGCGCTTCAAGCGTGGTACGATATCTTCCTTCCTATCTTCAATAAGCATGCTCCGATTATGACTAAACGAGTTAAACTAACCTCTAAGCCACCGTGGATTACTAAAGAAATTGACGCCGAAATTTTAATCCGTGAGAATTTATTAGCAACAACCGGGAAAGACGCACACTTTAGAAAGCAGCGTAACAAAGTTACCACTATGAAACGGGTTGCCCAAAAAAAATATTTTAGTGATTTAATTAAAACAAAGAAAGATAGTAAATCCATATGGAAAGCTATAAATGAACTCTCGTGTAAAAAAAACAAATCTTTAACTTCATCATGTAATGATCTTTCTTCCCAGCTTCTTAACGAACACTTTACGTCAATAGTAGAGAGAACAATTAAGATTGACAAGACACAGACTAACGACCTGCAACTTCTAAAACAGTTTTGTAACAGTAAAGTAGTCCCCCCAAAACTAACTTTTCCATATATTAGTGTGCATGAAGTGTATAAGGACTTATGCAGTTTAAAACAATCGAGGTGTTATGGACTAGACGGTCTAGACAGTAAAATATTGATTATATCTGCACCCATTATTTCAGAGCATGTCACGTACTTTTACAACCTCTGTATTGATAAATGTTGTTTTCCCAAAGCTTTCAAAGAAGCTAAAGTACTTCCCATCTTTAAATCCGGAGATACGTCTGACCCTTCAAATTACCGCCCCATATCTATACTACCAGTGCTGTCAAAACCCCTTGAAAAACATTTTAAACACCACCTTCAGTCTCATTTCGTTAAGCATGATTTACTTCACCCAAATCAAAACGGCTTTAGGAAGAAACATTCCTGCCATACGATGCTCACTAACCTTGTAGAAGAGTGGCATCTTAACATCAATAATGATTTATTTACTGGCGCAGTTTTTGTAGATTTTGCTAAAGCCTTTGACACGATTGATCACACTCTTCTCTTAAGTAAACTTACTCTCTATGGCTTAAATTCTAACTCTGTAAATATGATAGCATCCTTCCTAAACAATAGAATGCAAGCAGTTCTCCGTGATTCTGTAATGTCTCCCCCCAAACTAGTCAAATATGGAATTCCCCAGGGGTCTGTTCTAGGGCCTATTTTATTTTCAATTTATATCAACGACTTACCCCTTCATTTAGAATCTCAATGCGAGCTCTTTGCTGACGATACAACCCTACATACAAAAGATGAAAATCCTAATAATGTTTGTTCTTTCCTTCAAAACGATGTAGATAATTTGGTAACCTGGACTGAAAAAAATAATATGGCCATACATCCTGGAAAATCAAATTTCATGCTAATAACTACTCGTCAGAAACGTCAAAACTTAAAACACAGTTTACCTAACCTTAAAGTGTGTAATAATCCACTAGAAGAAGTTGAATCATGTAAATTACTAGGGGTTACTATTGACAACAATCTATCATGGTCTAAACATATTTCAACCATCTCTAAAAAAAACTGTCTAAGAAAATATTTCAACTTAACAGAATTAAGCATTTCCTAGATAGTCATACTCGCAAACTCTTCTTTAATGCATATATTCAACCAGAAATAGATTATGCTTCCACTTGTTGGGATCTTGCCAGTGAAAATAGCTTAAAAAAACTAAAAAGCCTCTATAAACGTGCTATCAAAATTGTTCTTCTCAAGTCGTCCTCACCTTTAACCAGTGATTATAAAGAACTAGGTATTCTTCCCCTGGATAAAAAATGTCATTTAAACAAAGCTGTTTTTATGTACAAGATAATGAAACAAGTGACCCCAACTTATCTTTGTAAAAGATTCCCTACTTTAAATATGCGTAGCAAATGTACAGTTTTTATTCCTCGTCCCAGAACCAATCTTTTTATGACATCTCTCACCTATTCTGGGGGTAAACTTTGGAACGATCTAAAAGATTCATTTAAAAACCTTAACACCGTTTCATCTTTTAAAAGAGCTTACAATAAAGATCTCATAGAGAAATTATAAGTATGTCAGCAACAAAGTCTACATTTTTTGCATGCCTAAGACTAGTATGTGTAAAGCACATGAAACTGTAAACTCTTAATATATGCCAGTCATATTGTGTGTGTATATATATATATATATATATATATGTGTGTGTGTGTGTGTGTGTGTGTGTGCGTGCGTGTGTGTGTGTGTGTGTGCGTGTGCGTGTGTGCGCGTGTGTGTGTGTGTGTGTTTGTGCGCGCGCGCGCGTGTGTGTGTGTATGATCAATACAATATTGTTTCTTATAATTTGTTATTTATTCTATGCATGTGCTTTGAAATGTTTCATGGTTTTTTATGTTTCCTAAATTTGTTATGATATTACTAACCCCTACCCCCTTTTCCTCTCCTTTTTTCAATTTTCTTTCTTTTTCATTTGGATTTGTGTTTATATTTTCGAGGGCATTGTGTAAAAAAGCTTATGCTTATCTATTAACCCTCAATAAACATTCGTAAACATTCGTATTCTCTCTCTCTCTCTCTCTCTCCGCGAAGCGCTGTAGATTGCTATATCTTGAATGCGTATTAATTGATAATTAAAATTTAGATCCCTTAAATTGACATTTAATTGATGGACATTCAACATTTTAAACTCAAGTTCCAAAATCAAAAGTGTAATCCCTTTACCAAATAACTTCCTTATAAACCATTGTGGTGTTACCATAGACATGCCATATTCAAAATTAGAATTGCCACAAAATCAAACTATCAACGTTTAATTACATTGAAGCAAAATCAATTTATCAACTAAGACATCAATGTTTTTCTTTTCTCTTTTCTTCCCCCTTTTATTGCATTAACCTGCTACAACAGATGACACCAAACTAACCTCTACTTGTAGGGCATAAACAGTAAACATTCAGCATGCATAGAGTATAGTAACTTCTCATCATGCAGATGATAAGAACATTGAAATTACAGTGTACTGAATACTAAGAAGCATAAACTGAAAATCTGATTATGAACTTATTTTCCTTTTTTTTAACATATGGAACTCAGCAGTGCAAATCATATTAAACAGTTGTGACCGAGTGACGTAAGTAGTCCACTCATCACTAAGTATGCATAGCCCAGTCTACTTGTCACTAACTTTTCAAAGCAGACTGTTTCAATTGCGCTATTTTTAGACATCGCCACTGTCAGCAGACGACAGCGTTGTCTAATTTTTAGTCAGGCGACCTTATGCAAATCAAACAGGTCACGCGCATTCAAACGAAGGCAGGCTATCGATTCAAATCCTAAGCCGATTAATAAACTTATTTTTAACCTCTCCCCCTCTTTTATTTTCATATTCATAAAATCCTATCTTAGCTATGTAACTTAGTTCACTAGTCTGTCAATAACGGCCTAAAACTGCTGATATCTCTCATATAATTATAGCTAACGATTTATTCTGTCAAATTACATCGCTCTTCCTTGCTTAGAAACCTTTTTTATTCAAGGTTTCCCTTTCGCCTTTCAATAGCAAGAAAGCGCTTTGATGTAATACATTAGTATTGACAGTATATATTTTACGTCAAACTGAACTTTTGACAAAACGTCGCACCCACGTCATTATACTTGTCGTCTGCTGCTAAACTAGCCAGCGACAGTGCGCGTGCACTAGCCAGCAAGTGGCACTTCTATAAAGTTGTGTTTCTTTGTCACAATGAATGCTAATTATATTCTTACTGAGTCATCTAATATAGTGACATAGTACATCAATATAAAGCTCTCATTACCCTCTTTTAATCAGTACTGATCAATACTAAGTATCATAGTTATAGAGTTATTCATTTTTAAGATGCTAGAACCCATTAAAGTGGCTCTCAAAACACCTACTTTTCGTCATAGTTTTATAACGTTTTATTCGCGGCCGTTATTTTGATATGTTTCTTGTGTTGCTTGGTTAAACCATTGCAGAGATACATTGTGTTATTTAACTGTCAACAAACACAGATTTGCTTGAAAACACAAGTGGCAGAACCGATTTGATCTCAGTCATGTGACGCAGGCTTGGCAGCTGAAGCTGACCTATATAATTCAAATTTGAACGCGGCTGGTCGCGTGATCAGTTGACCAGAGTAGATAGGTCTACTAGCCACTCACTCACTGTGTGATGCGGGATGCGTCTGTGTGCTGACCTACAGTGTTTGAGCACTGATCCCTGCTCAATAGGTGATGACCCGAGGGCCACCGGCCTGCTTCTGCACCAGGATACCGGCTACCCCACTGGTGATGCGTCCATGATGATCTGTATCCTCGAGGCCTCGCCTTTGGGTCAGAGCATCCCACGGTGTGTGCAGAGCATCCTTCAGCGCCTGGAACGCTGCTTGCTGCTCTGGGCCGAACACAAAGAGATGGTTCTTTCTGGTGAGCCTCCTCAGGGGCTCGGTGAAGGTGGCGAAGTTGGGGAGGAACCGGGCACAAACGTTCACCAGCCCCAGGAAGCTCCTCACCTCACTCACAGTCTCTGGCTCACGTGTATTTCTCACAGCTTCCACTTTCGAGTTGGCTGGATTGATGCAATTGGTCGTCAGCTGGTGTCCCATTAATTCTAGCTCAGCCTTCCTCAGTCTACACTTTTTTGCATTCAAGGTCAAACCTGCGTCCTGCAGTCATTTCAGCACCTGATGGAGCCTCTCATCATGCTGTTTTTTGTCTCGCGCATGGATCACAATGTCATCTGAGAGATTTGCAACACCTGGAATGTCCTGCACCACGCACTCAATCTCATGCTGGTATATCTCTGAGGCAGCGTTTATCCCCATCACCAGACGCTTATACCGGAACAAACCGCAGTGTGTCACAAATGTGGTAATGTTTTGGGTGACGCTCCCTCCAGCAAGATTGCTTTGCTTACCCACCGCATGTCCACAGTCAGGCGAACATGGTTGTTGAGTTTCGGCACAATGACTATAGGGTTTACCCAAGGGGTGGATTTTTCAACGGCCTCTATAATGTCTTTCTCAATCAGTTCTTGAACCTTTGCCTCTACCTTCCCCTGAGCCTGAATGGAGTCATTCGCACATGTTGCGCCACTGATTTCACCTTCGGGTCTATGGTATTTTCGCCTGGCGTCCACAAAGCTTTCCGAACCCATCGAACAATGATGGAAAGTCAGAAAGAATGTCCTCTTTCTCAGAAACAGCACACACATCTTTCTCTGGGCCTTCAGAATTGACGTTGAGTCCAATCTTTAACACCTGTAGGTCTCTGGCTCTGTCCCAGCTAAGCAGTGGTTCTCCCTCCTGCTCAGTCACCATGAACTGGGCATCAGCAGTGTGATCGCTTGCCTTCATTTCGGCAGACAAGGCACCAATCACCGTCAATGAGTCCTTGCACCCGCATAGAAATAGTTTCTTCCTATTTTCAAATTTGACCTGGTAACTGCACACAATCTTCTTCTTCTTGAGGTGTTCCCATGTCTTCTTGTCTGTGATGTTCACATCGCTGCCCGAGTCTACCACGATGTCCATCCTTACGCCTCCACGGGTCACATCTGCGTGAGGATATCTTTGTCATAAGACATAGTCCTCACTACTCTCTGCATCGCTCTCTGGGTCAGCTCCGACGCGTCTGGCGTGCTTTCTGGACTGATAGTGTTTGGATGGTGTCTTCTTCTCCACCCCTAACATTGGTCCTGCACTTCTTTGCGAAATGATCTGTTTTTCCACACATCTTGCATGTCTTCCCCTTAGCTGGGCAGATTGGACTATCACCGTAGTGGTCCGTTTTCCTGCATCTGAAGCATTCGCCTTTAATCTTCTTGCCTCGACGGTTTCGGTCATCTTGAACATGAGAGACGGCGCGGTCTCGGTCCCACTTGCGGTGAGCTTCAGCTCTTTTACTTATTCGTTGACTGCTTCTAGCAAGGCTTCCTCTTTCAATGTGTCCGCTAACGTAAGGTTGTCGCCCTTTTCTAACAGTCAGCGGCGCAATTTGTCGGACTTGCAGTGGGCAATGACTTGACCGTTGACTTCTTTGTTGAGAGTCTCTGCGGTAAGACCACACCCTACAGCTGCTTCTTTCAATATCATGACGAATTGACTCACAGTTTCAGTCTTTTCTTGAACAGCTTGCCGGAGCCTGTATCACAAGAATGCGGCATTGGGAGTGACAGAGAAGTGTTTATCCAACGCCTGAATGGCTTTCTTGCATTCCTTGTCAGTCCCTTTGTCAGGAAGCATATTGAAGATCTGTCGAACTTCTTTTCCTGCTGTGTAGAAGAGTAGTGCGCGTCTTTGCTGATGGTTGGTGACACTACCCTCCGTGATGAACAGCGCCATGCTGTCCGCATACGCTTCGAACTCCTCTCTCCTCGCCCTCCAACGTAGACTCACTTCTTGGGTATCCCTGGTCGCCTCAAATGTTGCTGGCCACCTCAGGTCATTCCCCATCCTTGTTGCCATTGTTAGATCCCATTATCCTACTCGGATGTGTCTCTCGCTCTCAGATAATTACGGATTCGTCTGGGTTCAAATTCACTTAATTTATTTCCATCGCCATGCTAAACCGGAAGCGGCCATTCTATATATCACTATACTGAAATCTCACCAAATAACAACTTACAAACACGACAGGCTGGAGCACGTGTGTGCCAATATTAGGGAGGAGGGGGGGGGGGGGGGGTCATATATTTGAATATTGCTGCCTGTAGTGAGTACAGTTTAGTTGGTTGCCAACGAGGCAACAATGATTAATGATGCCAGTGTCAGTGTCAAAAAATAAAATATGTAAATAAAGCAATGATGTGTCACAATTCATAAAACATGATGCAAAGCAGCTGTGGAGAAGTCAAAAGTCACAGGGGGCAAGTGGGGAGGGGGGGCAGAGGAACGAGAGAATGGTCTATTGAGTCGCTCGATGCATAGACCAGTCGTTGGGATTGTTTTCAAGATAATTTAATGATCGAGTACTCCATGCAGTGCTTAGCTACTGATGACGTGGCAAGCATCCTGGCCGTTCCAGACATTTATGTCTTTGGTTGTAAGCACGTAATTCGGAGGCACTACATCTCCCCTTTTCAAAACAGAAGACCAAATTGAAATACTTAAGACTCAACAAGAAAAGATCAAATTTTAATATTATTTGGTCATGACAAAAATGTACATTGACAAGATTGTATACTTCATAATACTATATGCCAAACAGTTCTTGTACAAATGTAAACTTAACAAGCGGGTTCCGGAGTTGCAAGGATATCTAAGAATGTTGAAATATAATAATAATAATAATGCGAATTTATATAGCGCTCTTTCTCACATGAGCTCAGTGTGCTTTACATTGATAACAAAACATTAAAAGGCAAACAAATAATTAATCATTAGAAAGTAAAATAAGACGATGCTTACACACAACGTTCTCTTACTTCCTTACTCACACACACCACACACACACACACACACACACACACACACACACCACACACACACACACACACACACACACGCACACATACACACACATGCATGCTCACACGCACACTCGCACACAATTAATTATACAAGTAAAATAGTTACAACATGAACATTCTAAGAAGATCTATGTATAAATTATACGACCCATAAACACCTGTTTGGACCAAACATTGTAGAGTGAGCACTGTCAGTACACAACTACCGCATTACTTTGATGGTTGTTTTTACTAGTGAGACAGCCTATGTGTGTTATTGTATGGCTTTACCTATGTTTGACAGTGTACTTTATGCTTTGTTGTTTGTGTAGGCAACGCTCTGTTCGTATATTTATTTCTGTCCGTCTTTGTTCCTTTTGTTTTCCACATGTTAGCTTGATATGTAACAAGCTTAGTTGCAAACTTCTTCTCCTTATATTATGTGTTTTTATGTGTTGTTGTACGTATTGACCAAAACAATTTTTAAGTCTAAAAAACCCAAACAAAAACAAACACAAACACAAGCATAATTGGAATGGTTAAAATGACTAGCAATAAATATCTATGTACTACAATCTTCACGTTCAAACTAAAAGGTATCTTTAACAAATGCTGATAATTGCCAAAGACTTCAATAAATTATGTGAAAATGTCAACAACAACAACAACAAAAATCAAATTTAATTCTTTTAAACTCGACAAGAATCTTCCTCTATAGACATGACTAAATTTATAAAATATCGATTATATCTAGACACTGGACCATAGCTCTTTCACAAAATCTGTTCATTATGCATTCTGATAGTGTGGGAAGAAAGATAAAATAGGACAAACTAATTGCTTTTAAATTTCTGATTGTTGATAATGGTACATTGACACATCTAAAATGCACTCCGACAGTTTTAACACACAAAAATTGGGGGGATTTAACAAAATTACGCCTTTTGTGTTCGTAAATTAACCTGTCATTATGACTTCTCTCAAGCGCCTATTGTTTGACAATGTGGCGTCGCCTCTGTCGCTCAACACTGACAATGATTCTTTCCACTATAACGTCAGATCTAAAATAAATATCCTTTAAACTGTTTTTAAAATATATTGTGATAACTATAATAACAACACAATTTAAAATAATTATACAAAAATACTTACTGGTTGAATTAATTAGATATGTTTTAGTTCACAAGCAATGCTTGCAGCCTTGCGTCACAGGAGGCTAAGAATTAAACATAGGTGCCTGATGGCGTATGCTTTTTATGTACTATCTCAGTTTTAATGTGAATTTCCAGTGTTTGCCATTTAAAATGTATACATGTTTTAATCGCTAACATAAATTAACATTGTGTCAAGTCAAAGTCAAAGTCAAAGTCAAAAATACTTTATTATCACGTTAGGTGAAATTATAGTGTGGTCTCGTACAAGCACAATACAATTAAAGAAACCCATTTGCATGCATGAAAAATGGAAACAAAACTAAGAAAAATGAATGACAAATCATGCTCCGCAAAAATAAAAAAATAAAAAAAATGAACACAGGGTCGATACAAGCGACTATCAAGACATCAAGAACTGCCCTCTTGTACACAGAATGGCTAAACAAAAATGCATATAATCTTTTATTTTCCCATAAGTTTTAGCATGCTCTCTGCTTCGGTAGCCACTGTTTATCTTGGTGACAAAGACTGCTGTATTACTACGCATTGATGTCGATTCAGAATAAACTGCAATGTTTCATAAAGCATGATAGTTAGATAACTTAGAAACAGTGATTTGATGCAATTTTACTTCTTATTTTTTTGTGTTGATGAGATGCTTTTTGTAAAGGGCGTGTGTTTTTTCCAAGACGTCACTAAGCACGCAATCACTGTAAGCCGTACAATATCGAAAGGAGCTAAATGCGCAAAAGAAAATAGTGCTTACTTTAATTAGCGATTTACTCTGTTTCCCCCCATTTAATTTTGCTTAAAACTTTCTAGGATTGTTAAGTATGCTTACGAAAATTCGAAACAATTGAAATAGCTTTAAAGGCAATTAGTTTACGCCGTAAGCATACCTTCATAGTTTTATTCCTCCACTATGAGTCTTTCATCAGCGTCTTTTGTTTTCACATTCACATGCAGCACTGAGTCTTTCATCAGCATCTTTTTGTCTTCACATTTCCTCGATGAGGCGTTGTGGCGCCTTAATGGCCCGGGTTGATCTTCTAGGCGTAGACTTAACTCTGGTCTGGTGATGACGTACCAGAGTTTCAGCATCACCCGCGTTGCCGTCGGCGTTGTCCACAGGAACCAGGCATTGTACCGGCGGGTCAGGCTGTAGAGGTGGGGGGTGTGCCGGGGTTGTCCTCGCCTGCTGGCTGGTGGAGTTTTGCATCATCTGCCGGTTGCGGCGTAGAAGGCCACCGTCAGATGTCTCTACGATGAATGATCGTGAGGCCACGTGGTGCTGGATGATGGTGCCCTCTTTCTTCTGCTCGGGGATCCAGACTGCATCACCAGGTGACAGCTTTTCTGGAGCTACAACCCGGTGGCGTTTGTCGAAGTCCATCTTCATCTGGTCTCACGTACTCCTTCTCCCTCTTCTTCACCACCAAAGGGTCAGGGGTTTGGGGTAGGAGGAGGCTGGGGTGGCATGGGACTCGGTTTTGAGACTGTCCCATACTTAACTGGGCAGGGGGAAAACCAGTGGGTAAGGGGGTGTTCCTGTACATCACGAGGGCAAGGTACTCATCGCTGGTCTTCTTGATGAGGTTCTTTACAGTTCAACCTCGCCGTTGGACTGGGGGTAATGGGGTGAGGACGTGATGTGGTTGAATCCTCAGGATCGTGCAAAGGAATTTAAGTCTTCTGCGGCGAGCTGCGGGCCGTTGTCTGTCACCAAGGTGTCTGGGATGCCATGGCGACTGAAGATCTTCTTCATCTTGGCAACGGTCTCTGATGCTGTGACCTTGTTGGGGACTAGGGCTATTTCAATGTCTCTGGAGTAGTAGTCAACAGCAAGAAGGAAAAGCTTGCCATTGTAATTGAAGAAGTCTGCTGCAATCCTGGACCAGTGTCTCTCAGGAAATGGTGTCCCCTTCATCGGTTCGATTCTCGCCTTTCGGTGTTTGCTGCATTCCGGACAGGTTTTCACCATCTGGTCGATATCCCTGGAGATACCGGGCCACCAAACTGAGTTTGCAGCGTTTTCGTTCGTCTTGTTGACTCCTTGATGCCCATCATGGAGGTTTCGAAGGACGTCTTGCTGCAGTGTGGCTGGAATGATTAGTCTCTTTCCTCGGAGCAGGAGGCCCTCAGGTATCGTCATGCTAGCCCTCTCATTGAAGTAGGTCTTTAGAGGTCGGTTTGGGGTATTCTTCTCTGGCCACCCGTTCTGAACATGATGCATAACCACCTTCAGGATGTCGTCCTTCTGTAGTTCTGCTCTGATCTCCTCCAGTCTTTTGTCGCTGGCTGGCAGGGTCACCAGGATGGAGTGGACATATGCGTCCGCCTGGTGCGTCATGCTGTCTTTCGTCTCTGTAATTGGCAAAGGTGCTCTGGATAAGGTGTCTGCAGTATACAGCTCTTTCCCTGGGACATGGCGTATGGTGAAGTCGTACCTCATCAGTCTCATTCTGAATCGCTGATTCTGATTGGCAGCTCGTCGATCAGTTTTGTTGAGAAGAGTGGTACCAGTGGCTTGTGGTCGGTTTCAACCTCAAATCTCATGCCCACAAGGAGATTTGTCCAGTGTTCAAGACTCCATGTAACCGCCAAAGCTTCTTTCTCATTCTGTGCGCATCGCTGCTCTGTTGAGGTCAGTGAGTGGCTGGCGTATGCAACAGGCTGAAGCTTGCCGTTGGTTTGGCGCTGAAGAAGGACAGCTCCCAGGCCATAGCTGCTGGAGTCTGCTGAAACCACCGTCTCACGCTCTGGACTGTACAGCTCAAGAGTTGATGGTGACGAAAGGTCCTTTTTCAGAGTCTTGAACGCTTCTTGCTGGTCTGGTCCCCATGTCCATGCTGCCTTGGCTCGAAGTAAGACTCTCAGAGGCTTCGATTTCTCCGCAAGGTTCGGCACGAACTTCATGAGCTGGTTGACCATTCCAAGAAATCATCTGATGTCTGCTACATTTTCTGGCTCTTTCATAAATAATAATAATAATAATAATAATAATAATAATAAATGGGAATTTATATAGCGCTCTTTCTCACATGAGCTCAGTGCGCTTTACATTGATAGCAAGAACATTAAAGGCAAGCAAATAATGAATCATTAGAAAGTAAAATAAACACGATAATTGCACGCAATGTTCTCTTACTTCCTCACTCTCTTCTCTCACACACACACACAACACTCCACACACACACACACACGCTACGCAAATCTCTACCTCCCTCGGTCTCAACACGCACACAATACTCATTCCTCTCTCTCACACACACACACATACGATACGCACACGCACGCACATGGACACACACACGCAACACGCGCACGCACGCACGCACACACACACACACACACACACACCACACACACACACACACACACACCACGCACGCACGCACGCATGCACGCACGCAGGCACGCCACATGCACACACACACACACACACACACATACACAAACATACTCATGAACGCACGCACGCACGCACAACATACACACACATACACGCACGCACACACCCTCCCACAATTAATTATACAAGAGTAAAATAGTTACAATATGAACATTCTAAGAAGAAACATAGAGACCACAATCACATTCTCAATCAAGTTTAGATACAATACTGCAACCTAAAATAAAATCATACTGCCATCGACATACCAGTTACATGACTAATTATAATAGACCAATTTTGCAAGAACAAAAATACCCTTCTACCTCATTTACAAGGATTTAAAGTTTACAAAACGTAGACATTCTACATACATTTTACAAATGATAAAATAATTATAAATACATTTGTTTACAAGATTTCTGCAATAAAACGGACCCCCCACTCCCCACCTCACACACAAACACTAATCAATCATGATATGTCTGAAACAAGTGAGTGTTCATGTCGATGATGGCTTTGGCTTTTGCGGGATCCCTCTTGACTCTTTCTGCATCGATCACTTGGCCCAAGTATTTGAGGCGGGTCAGGGAAAAATCAAACTTGTCGGCGTTGAGAGTCAGGCCACTTTGGGATAGTCATAAGCTAGAACACCAGGGCTACATCAAAATGTTGTTATGCCCTGAATGGTTGTGCGGGGATTGTAGCCTTGGTGTTCTAGCTTATGTCAACTTGGTCTGACACAGCCTCATGCCAAGGCAGTTACAATGTTGGTTTTCTTGTACTTTATACTTTGTGAGAGAATGGGGGAAGAGAGAGGGAGGGAGAGAAGAGAGAGAGAGAGAGAGAGAGAGAGAGAGATGCGAGAGAGACGAGAGAGAGAAGAGAGAGAGAGGGAGGGAGAGAGAAAGAGAGAAATACATAGAGAGAAAGATTCACAATTCACACACAATTTACAAAGTTTACTGATCCAGGCCTTCTGCCCATGTCAGAGGGGAGGGGGTTGCAAAAGGAAAAAACAACAATGACAACAAATCATCACCAAAGAATTTAATTAATAAGCGAACATACACACAAAATGCAACAATGACAACAAATCATCAGCACAGAGAGAGACAGAGAGAGAAAGAGATGAGAGCGAGAGAGAGGAGAGATAGAGAGAGAGAGAGAGAGAGAGAGAGAGATGAGAGAGATCGAGATAGAGACAGAGAGAGAGAGAGGAACAGAGAGAGAGAGAGAGAGAAAAGAGAGAGAGAGAGAGCGAGAGAGAGAGAGAGAGAGAGAGAGAGAAGAGAGAGAGCGAGAGAGAGAGAGAGAGAGAGAGAGAGATAAAGAGAGAAAAGAGAGAGAGAAAGATAGATGAGAGAGAGAGAGAAAGAGAGAGAGAGGAGAGACAGACAAAGAGAGAGACAGAGAGAGAGAGAGAGAGAGAGAGAGAGAGAGAGAGAGAGAAGAGAGAGAGAGAGAGAGAGAGAGCGAGAGAGCGAGAAAGAGAGAGAGAGAAGAAGAGAGTAGAAGAGGAAGAGAGAGAGAGAGAAAGAGAGAGAGAGAGAGAGAGAGACGAGAGAAGAGAGAGAGAGGATGAGAGAGAAGAGAAAGAGAGAGAGAGAGAAGAGAGAAAGAGGAGAAAGAGAGAGGAGAGAGAGAAAGAGAGAGAGAGGAAGAGAGAAAGAGAGAGAGAGAGAGAGAGAGAAGAGAGAGAGAGAGAGAGCGAGAGAGAGAGAGAGAGAGAGAGAGAGAGAGAGAGAGAGCAGAGAGAGAGAAACAAAGAGAAGAGAGAAAGAGAGAGAGAGAGAGAAACAGAACAGAGAGAGACAGAGAGATTTATGTGTTCAAATGCGTTTCTTGTAGCGATTTATTTCTTCTTTTCATTTTTTTTTCATTTCACGTTTCTATCAATTTAATTGGGGTTTTCCTTTTATCCAAGGACAGATTGTAATGATAGGCATCGCCTAAAATCTGTATCATATAGTAAAAAAGCCAACGTCCGTGCCGTGTGTGTGTGTGTGTGTGTGTGTGTGTGTGTATGTGTGTTTTGTGTGTGTGTGTGTGTGTGTGTGTGTGTGTGTGGTGTGTGTGTGTGTGTGTGTGTTTGTGTGAAACACAAAACGGGCCTTCTTATAACTCCGCCGTTTTTCGACCGAATCGCTTCAAATTTGCTGTGAGCCCTAACGTGGCGATGGCAACGGCAACCGAGGCAGCCGTGTCATTTGCGCTGTTTCGCAAATGCGCGAAACGCGCATCCACCGGCCTCTCGGCGCCCGTATCTCCGGCGTTTCTGGGCCGATTGCCTTCGAATTTGGCAGGTAGATGACCGGGAACGGTGACTATCTGTGTGCCAAACCGGAAGCGAATCGGTTCGCCAAACGCGCGCGCTAGACGCCGCTTCACCTTTTCACGAATAACTCCGCCGTTTCTTAACCGAATCGCCTCAAATTTGCTGTCAGGCTTCCTATGGCCCGGGCAAAGCAGGGCAGGAAATTTGAATAGCATCCGTTTATAAATTCGTGCGATATGCACCAATTTACAGTTTCGCTCACTAGGCGAAACGACATATGTCCTATTATATATGAGATTACAATGGGATGACACTACACGTATCTGTATTATTAAACAATACATGACTTTACTGGTTTAGCACTGCCCTCCGGGCATTGCCTCCAGTATTGTTCAATACTGCCATGGGGTTTAAAACTGCCACGGGAATTAACTGCCACGGGGCGATTGCTATGATTATGAAACACTCTTTCTGCGAATAGGTCAAGATGTGGCCCCCCCCCCCACCCCACACCCTGAAAATGAAAGACCTTACAGTTTGTGATCCATTTTCTTGGAAGGTGAAAAGCTGCCTTCTTCTTGGAAATGTAAAACCGAAAGTTTCACTTTCGTGTGTTTGAGACCTGGCTGTCTGTTGAAAGCCAAAATAGCAAACAAGTGTGTCGCCGAGTGGCAGATAGTCCCTGATGGCAAGTAAATATGGTGAGGGGGTAGGTGTAGGGAGGAGAATAGCTGCCACGGGGTTCAAAACTGCCAAGGGACTTAACTGCCACGGGGCGATTGCTATCCTTGTTAAATAAAGTTTGTCAATGTGTCAGTGTTACTACTACTACTGAAAGACCTACTATGTATATGATCGATGGCTTGGAAGGTCAAAACGGACTATTCTTTAGATAGTCCATTCACTTTCATATTATTGAACTTATTACGAAAAATAATAACTTGGATAAAAAAAAGACTGCTGAAATGTAAAAAGTCCCCGAGCAAGTAAATGTGGGGTGGGGGTATATTTCTGCAGTCATTGTGTGATACAAGTTATTAGTAGTGTTTTTGGTAAAAATCCAATAATGCCACGGGTCCAATGGATCTAATCTAAAGATAAGTCCGTTTTGACTCTCAGCCATCTATATTGTATCAAGGACAGATTGGAAGAATAGGCTTGGCCTAAAAATTTATATCCTTGGAAAATAAAAGAGTGTCAGCTGTTCAGTGTTTCTCTCTCACTATATATAATATATATGAAGATGTATATATGTATCAACGACAGATGAAGAATATGCTTTGCCTAAAATCTATACCCTTTGAAAATAAAGTTTAAGTTTTAAAGTTTTATAGTTTGCCTCTTTCTCACGCACGCACACACACACACACAGGAGCACACACACACACACACACACACACAAACACATCTGCCCCAACATCACATACGTAGCATGCATTCAATAAACATCCTTTTAGAGTAATCGGTCTCCTATGGTGTTGTCTGCTTGATGTTGCTTCCGTTCGTTTCTGTTTTTATATTTGTTAGCTTTGCGATTTCCTTACACGTATTATTTGGTGTGCGTTGCATAGCTCTACCCTCACCCTAACATGACTGACCGCTCTGTTTCCAGTGACGGCGCGTGTGCTAGCAACCAAAAAATGTGTAGTGATTTCAATTAGCCAATATGTGGGGTTAGACGCTGAGTTGTGTGTAAGTATGTGTGTGTGTGTGGTGTGTGTGTGGGGTGTGTGTGTGGTGGTGTGTGTGTGTGTGGTGTGTGTGTTGTGTTTGTGTGATTGTTGTGATTGTGTGGTGTGATGTGATCAACTGACGTGTGTTTGTTTGTGTGTTTGTGTTTTTGTGTGCGTGCTTGTGCGTGTGCGTGGTGCGGCGCGTGTGCGTGCGGTTCGTGCGTGTGTGCTCGTGTGTGTGTTGTGTGCCGCGCGCGTGTGTGCGTGGGGGGGGGGGGTGTGGGGGGGGGGTGGGGGGGTGTGGGGGTTTGTGCGTGTGTGTGGGTGTCTGTCTGTCTGTCTATGTTAGTGTGTCTATGTTTGTTTATTTAAAACATCCCGTTTGCTTCGTGTGCAGGGTGGGATACTGCGACACTACCGTTGCCGCAGTTGATGCAGTTTGTGCTGCCCCAGAGGAACGCCTTTTCTTAAAAGGAGGAGCCCAGTACTGCAGCTGCACTCGTTTAATAGTCTGGTATTATCGGTGTGAGCCATCAGAACGTGATTGCACGTTGTAAGTGATTGATTGATTGATTGACTGATTGAGACACAGAGACAGAGATAGAGACAAAGAGACAGAGAGACAGAGAACAACACAGAGAACAGAGAGGGAGAAGAGAGAGAGAAATAGAGAGCGAGGAAGACACATATAAATTATGCTTTCTTATTGTCCTCTCTCTCTCTCTCTCTCATCTCATCATACTCGTCAACTGTCTCTCATCCTCTCCTATCTCACTCTCTCTCATCTCTCAAAAGGGTCTCATGTCGATCTTCTCCGTCATCTAGTTCCTCGTCATACTCTCTCCGGTCTCCAACCGTCACGTCCTCTCTGAGTCTCTCGCCGATCCTCTCCTCATGTCTCTTCTGTCTCTAAGACAGTGTCTTTGTCTCTACCTCTCTGTCTCTCCTCCCCACCCCACCCCTCTCTCTGTCCATCTCTCCTGCTTCCTCCTCTCTCTCCTCTCATCAATTCTCTCTCTATCATCTCTCATCCTCTCGTCTCATCTCTCTCTGTCTCTCTGTCGTCTGTCTCCTCTCTCTGTCTCTCTCTCTCTCTCTCTCTCTCTCTCTCTCTCCTCTCTCTCATCTGGGTCTCTCTCATTATCTCTCATTCTCATTATCTCTCATTCTCTCTCTCTCTCTATCTCTTTTTTTTCTGTAAATGTGTCACGTTCAATAGGAAACGTAGCCATGTGTCGGCTGTCCTCAGCGGGAAAACCAGTGGAGACTGAAAACAGGACACATACGTATCTTACCCATTATGGTCTTTTTGCCAGGGAACGCAGAAGAAGAAGATGTATACATGTATTACTTGTAGATGCCCTATGTCATGTTGACTCCACACGGTCTTACTCATTTATACCTTGACACATCGCCCATGTTATATGTCAAACGATTGTTTGAATACGGTTGTCTGCCTTGTTCATCATGTATTAGTTTGCCTTGACATTACTTTTGAAACAAATGTTTACATCGAAATATTTCTACCGCCTACTTATCGCCAACTGTTATTTCTTTTATTGATACTTTTTTGGTTTTATCATGCTTATGTTCTTGCATTCTATGGTCTGTACATGTGTTGCTGTGGGGGTGTGCGTGCTTGTGTGTGAATGTCTACATGTGTGTGTGTGCGCGCGCGCACGTTTGAATATATACGTACATTGGTGTGTGTGTGTGTGTGTGTGTGTGGTTGTGATGTGAGTGTGTGTGTGTGTGTGTGTGGTGTGTGTGTTTGTGTGCGTGTGTGCGCGCGCGCGTCCAAGTCAGAGTCAAGTCAAAATGATCTTAATAATGACGATAAAGGAATAAGCTAAACAAAACTTTTTTTCATCCTGCCGTCATAAGTAAATAAGAAATACAACTGAAGCAAACAAGATCCAAAAGCAAAAACTGTAAACAAAAAAAAATCAATTTTATTTACAATGAAATATATGGAAAAAATACAAATAAATATTGAGTTTATGGGGTTTATTTTCCGCAAGCACAATACCATAATCATTTTCATAATACTGACAACAGTAATCGTAGTGTAAAGGGAGAGGAGAAGAAACAGTCCAGGGGGGGAAAATGACTGCGACAAATGACAGATAGAACAGAGGACACCGAAAGGACGGGGAGAG
Source organism: Phymorhynchus buccinoides (assembly GCA_017654935.2). Taxonomy (NCBI): domain Eukaryota; kingdom Metazoa; phylum Mollusca; class Gastropoda; order Neogastropoda; family Raphitomidae; genus Phymorhynchus; species Phymorhynchus buccinoides. Next base: position 426,876 of record JAGGCT020004051.1, read on the forward strand.
AGAAAGAGAGAGAGAGAGAGACACGCAGAGAGATAGAGAGGAAGAGCGGAGAGAGCGATAGAGAGAGTGAGCGCGTCATACAAAATAACAAATGCAGACAACACACACTCGCGCGTGGCGCAAGACACACACACACACACACACACACACACACACACACATGTCAACACACATACCCCCACTCACACGACACACACACACACCCACACACACACCTACAACACACACACAAACACACACACACACACATACACACACACACCCACACATAACACACACACCCACACCCCACACACACAAAGCACAGCACACGCTCCCGCCACGCCACGAACGCACGCACTCACGCACGCACGCGCCCACATTTCACGCACGTCACGCGCGCGACCACGCGCACGCACACACATTACAACACACACACCACAAACACTCATGACACCACACGAACACGTTAACACACACACACACACACACAAACCACACACACACACACAACACACACCATTCACATTTATAGGCGAAAAGAAAAGGCATATCAAGAAAACAAAGTCACATGAACTGCGTATCGTATTGCCCGCTTCGCCCTAAAGTGCAAAGCAGCCACATACACCAATGTTGCAGAAGTATATCGTCTCTTAAAAACCAGATTATGAACATATGTACAAAGCATTCCATGACACATTAGGTTACAATTTGGATCAAACAAATACATTTTCAAATTATGTTTAAAAGCTAACTTTGAAGGACATGATTTTTAAAAAGATGGCAAGTTATTCCATGTACATCCTCCAGAGTATGTCAAGCTTAATTTGTACAAATTGTTATGGGGTTTTGGGAAAGAAAGCTTGTGAGTGTGTGTCTATTGTCATTGTTTGTAAAATTCCGCGTGATTTTATTAGGAGCCAGCCTATTTACAACGTTATACATGCATAGACATAATTTATTGAAAAAAAAGTCTGTCTTTGAATGGAATAATGTGTAGACGTTTATAATCATTTCAAGTTAGGCTATTTGATTTTAAAAGTATTAGATTTTTACAGCTCTCTTGTGCAAACGATTTATTTGCTACTAAATTAGATTCACTAACATTATCCCATAAAGTGGAAACATAATTGATAAGTGATAAAATATGAGCATGGAAAAATAGCTTTCTTGAGTGAAGATCCAAAAATTGCTTTATTTTTGCTAACTGGTAGATTCTACTAGAGATACGTTTTCCGAGTTCATTTAGGTGATTATGCCATGATATATCGTTGTCAATAATAACTCCTAGAACCTTATGTGATGAAACTTCTTCTATTGTCTGGTCCTTGACATACAATGGAGGAAACATGGAATTCATCTTCTGCCTTTTCTGACGGGTGGCTATATACATACATTTAGTTTTCTTTGCATTTAGAGCCATGTGGTTTATTTCTGTCCAATTTACCAGCCTGCCAATATTGCTTTGCAGGTCAACAACTAATTCGTTAGGGTTACCACTATTTGATTGTAAAGAAGTGTCGTCGGCGAACATCTCGCTACAACACTGAAGATATAAAGGTAAATCATTAATATAGATAGAGAAAAAGAGGTGTCCTAAAACTGACCCTTGAGGAACTCCATGCTTCAACAGGGTTAAGTTTGATCTTTTGGAATTGTTTTCAACAAGTTGTTTACGATTGGTTAGAAACGATGAAATAAAATTTAAAGATCCATCAGATAGGTTGTAATGAGTGAACTTTTTAAGAAGATGTGAGTGGTTGATGACATCAAAAGCTTTGGCGAAATCTATGAATAGTACGCCCGTGAATTCGTTATTATTTATGTTAGAAAGACATTTATCAATAAGCTGTATTAAAGATGTGTGGCAGGAGTGATTTACCCTAAAACCAGATTGATTTTCGTGTAATAAATCATACCGAGTCAGATGAGAGTACAAATGAGATTGTACATGCTTTTCTAAAGGGTTCGATATGTGTGTGTGTGCTGTGTGTGTGTGTGTGTGTGTGTGTGTGTGTGTGTGTGTGTGTGTTGTGTGTGCGTGCGTGCGTGTGTGTGTGTGTGTGGTGTGTGTGTGTGTGTGTGTGTGTGTGTGTGTGTGTGTGTGTGTGCTGTGTGTGTGTGTGTGTGTGTGTGTGTGTTGTGTGTGTGTGTGTGTGTGCGTGTGTGTGCGTGCGTGTGCGCGTGCGTGTGCGCGCGCGTGCGAATGTGCGAGAGAGAAAGAAGAGTAAGGGAGAGAGAGACAATGAGTGAGAGAGTGAAAGAGAGACATGAAATGATTTTTTTTTCATTCAATAAGGCCACTGCCCCATCTGAAGGGGCATAACACATAGCAGATTAAATATACCACAAGGAAAACTATGATTATAGATAATAAGCAGACGATCATTGGTGTATTTTGTATACAAGTAATGTCCTATTATTACTCAGTGGCGTAGGAACGTTTTCAAGCCGGGTGGGGGGGGGGGGGGGCAGGATTGCCAACAAACCGCACGCAAGCGCACAGACACAACGAATGGATGGATAGGTTAAATTACATGACTTAGTAAATCCTACAAAAATACTTTATTATTGAACCCCTGTAACCCCCCTCAAATCCATCTTTGATGCAGTACCAAGTCCATGACAGCAATGTGTAGTGAATGGGCTGAGACTATTAACTCTTTCGTTTCCTTGTGTCCTTTCTGTGGGGTTTTGGGGTTTTGGGGGGGCGATTGGGGGGGTGAGTGGTTATAAATTGGGGGGGGGGGGGGGGGGGGGAGGGGCAGAGAGATACGTCTGCCCTCCCCCCTCCTCTACAAAAGCCAGTGTTACTTGTATTTAAATTGTTTGTTTGTTTTTCTCTCTCTTCTCTCATTCTCTCATCTCTCTCTCTCTCAATTCTCTCTCTCTCCTCGAGTCAGTCTCTCTCTCTCTCTC
>JAGGCT020004051.1:444773-449524 GCA_017654935.2 Phymorhynchus buccinoides
AACATGCTGTTTGAAAGAAAGGGTTTGGTCCAAAGTAACACCTAGATTGCGGACAGATGCCGATAGCTTGATCTCAGTGCCATCAATGTCGACAGAACCTGGGAGAACCTGAGTTTTAATTGTGTGGTTAGAGGCTACAAGAATCATCTCTGTCTTTTCAGCATTTAGTTGCAGTTTGTTGTAAAACATCCATGTTTTAACAGCAGAGATGCACAACTTAGAAGAATAAATCATTTGATCTAACTGACTCAGGTGGGCAGAAATGTACATTTGATTGTCATCAGAAAAGCTATGATGTAGAAGAGAATGCTGGTTGATGATGGCGGAGAGAGATTGGGTACAAAGAACAAAAAGGATAGGGCCTAATACTGAACCTTGGGGCACACCGAGCTGAAGACCTTTTGGAAGAGATGAAGAACCGTCTGTGTGCGATCAGAGAGGTAGGAAGAAAACCAGGAAAGAACAGCCCCAGATAGACCAATGGAGGTGTGAAGTCTAGAAATGAGGATAGAGTGGTCGATAGTATCAAACGGCCCTTGTCCTACGAAATCAAGCCGTCAAAAAGGCGATTCCTCCTTGGCGGAGGTGCTGGAAGTCAAATTCCTTCACCCAAGGAGAAGGTGTTCGCCGTCTCTTTTCGAATGGCTGCCTGCGTTTAGACCAAATTGTTTGCATGGACTTTTCGCAATAGAAGCCTTTTTTCTGTTCTTTTTTACATTTTATACAGTTTATCTAAAGGAGTTTCGCTCGCAACAAAGGAAATAGCTCCTCTTTTTTACTGCACTACAAAAAAGAAAACGCTTCAAACCACAATGATCGAGTGATCTCCACCCACCCCATCCAAAATGGCTACTCTCTCTGGCATCTCCTCCACCAAGGAGGAATCGCCTTTTTGACGGCTTGATTTATGTGAAACCAGAGCAAAGTGAGTGTTGCATTCTCTGTAAAAGGTATTTTCCTGGTGATCTGAACGTGTTTCTTACAAAAACTAATCCGTCAGGGTGCCCCTTTAAGGTTAAGTACACGCGAACATTTCTCAATCTTCACCCATTGCAACACAGTAACATTTAAGTCATATTATGATTGGCATATCACTTTGTTGCCATGATCGAGGAAAGAGAGAAAATTGTTCACATGTATTGAGACATGTGCATGCATTTGTGTTTGTTGTGCTGACACTAGTAACAGTGACACACACACACACACATACACAGACAGAAGGGCCGTTTTCGTAACTAGAAGGGCCGTTTTCGTAACTAGAAGGGCCGTTTTCGTCCTGAGTACCAGGGCCGTTTTCGTAACTAGTAGGGCCGTTTTCGTAGGGACCGTTTTCGTCAGGGGCCGTTTTCACCAGTCACCCACCGTGTCTACTTCGAGTCGAGCGATTATTTGACGTTTATTTCCTTGTGAGACTTGTAATACAAGTTGTATCGTGGCCAGTGTTTTGTTATTTTGTGACTACTGCCTAGTACTGGAAATGGTAGAAATAGAAAACGTTTGTTTTGGTGAAAACTAATAAAATCATCAAACTTCAACACTTCCTGTTCCAAGATTAAAGATGGCCGACAACGTGGTAAGTCCAATATCATTATCTGTTTCTGTTTCTGCATACTAGCTGAAAGGGCCTTTTTTGTGGCAATTTATCGAGGAAAAACTAGGGGAGAGCACCTATCAATCATAATTCATATCATACTCATAGCCTATCATGTCATATACAGCAATTTAGGCTTACAGTACAACCTTTAGTCTGATTCGTAAGATCTCATTTTCGTCTTGTATAAATTTATAATTATACTATTTATAGGGTACGTAACGCTACTGTTTTGAGTTAACTAAGTTTTGAGTTTACTTTGTATTCTAATTGGTTCTTCTTCGCATTGACATCCTCCGTCAGCTTGTTCTTCTTTCTTTGAACAACTACCATCCTTTTTATGGTTCTGTAGTACTAGTAGTAGTACTAGTACAAGTTTACTAAGTAAAGGGGGACTTCTATCACTAGTATCAGGCAGAAAGACTGCAGGCAAAAATGTAGCCGCCCGGATGGTCCGCCTTGATGTAAGGGGAGGAGGGGGGCGGGGCAGGAGAAGTGATGCAAAGAGGTGGGTCAGGGGTTGGAAAGGGTAGGGGAGGTTGTGGAGAGAGGGAGGAATTGGGGGAATGGGTGGGAATGGGTCCTTGGACCGTGCCTGTTCCTGGCATACATCAATGACCTACCAGACAAGGTGACATCACCAACCCGTCTCTTTGCTGACGACACTGCAGTGTATAGAGTGGTAGCGGCGTTTCAGGACCATGATGATGATCAGCTACAGCATGACCTCCATCAGCTTGATGAGTGGGAGAAGAGCTGGGACGTGGCATTTCATCCTGACAAATGCACCACCTTACCTGACGTACCAGAAGAAGACAGACGCAGGAAGGTGGGGGGGGGGTGGGTGGGGAGGGGGAGGGAGGGGGGGGTGTGCGTTGCTTATTTAATTCCTTCCACTGAGGCTGATACAGACAAGACAGGGATTTCCGGTATGATCATCTAAAAATACATACTGTGGGAAAGGAACAGCTGCCCAGATGATCAGCTCAAGGGGGGGGAGTAGGTAGGGTAGAGGGTGTAGAGAGAGGGCTAGGGGGTGTTGGGGGGCTGGAGCTCAGGGAATGGACTCAGGAGCTCTGGGGGGGGGGGGGGGGAGGGGGTCCAGATCTGGGTTTTTGAAGACCAAGGCTGTTCCATTCACACACAGCTCTTGGAAAGAAAGAGAACGAGAAAAGGGGAGGTGTGTGTGTGTGTTTGGGGGGGGGGGGGGGGTGACATTGAGAGGGATTGGAAGAGAGAGAGAGTTCTTAGATAAAGATAATTAACTTTGTATTTTTACGATAAATGTAACTAAGCTTTTAATGGCTGAGGAGTGAGAATAAGTAAAGCAGACATGCCAATTCTTTTTACTTACAGCTAAGTTGCATGAGTTGTATTAATTTTCTGCTCTTAGACTTAGAGAGATCGAGTTTGCTCATTCTCGTAGAGGGTATTGAAAATATCAGATAGTATTTTCACATTTTCCAATAATTTGCTGTGTTGAATATCAGAAGGCAAGCCATTCCTCTGATCACCTTTTCAAACTACTTTTGAAATTCAAGTTGTAACTTATATTTTTCAATTCCTTTTTTGTATTAATAATTTTAATTTGATTTCTCAAATTGTGCAGATCTCCCAAATGTGGAAAAATGAGAATGCGGAATTGGTAACAAAGGCTCACTTCAGCAAAGTGGCCAAACAAAAGGAGGAGGAGCTGGATGCAGACGCCATCAAAGAGCATCTGTCAAAAGTGGTGCGTTATTTGCACTTGTCATTTGATGAAAGGTTGCCTACCTAACATTGTCCCTGAATTAACAACAGAATAGTCAGAGGATCTGCTAATTTCAGAGGATTAAGAATTTCTGACAGAGGATTGGCTTCTTCTGTCAGAGGTTTTACCTTTCAATTTAGTCAGTGTTATCTTTTCTGCCAAATAGCATTTTAAAGTGATTTCTCACTATATCAAGCCTTTTTTGGTGATGTTGGGAACTGTTTTCAGTGTTGTCCCTCTTCAGTCTAGGGCCTTGACGGCCCTTTTTTTTTGCTGTTTTCAGAGGATTGGACTTTAGACTATTCTGATGCCTGCTGGTTGGCTTTTTGTTATTACACCTTCCTAATAAGTACAAGTCTTTTATAATAATCTCTGCCAGACTAAAATCAAATGTGTGGGTGTTTTTTTTTTATATAATTACAGTGTTTCTGTGTTGTTGTTTCTTCTTACTAGCCATGTGTTTTGTAAAGTGTCACATTTTCCCCCAAATTTTATCATTCATTTTCAGCAAGACAGAAATATTTGTACAATATATGAACAAAAACAAATTATAGTTGCAGAATAACCTCACCACTAAGTGTCATAAACATTCATGCTTCTGTTTGTGCAAGTCTAAGATTCACAGATATTAAAATGCAGTTTTTTTAGTACATTTAATAATACATTGTGTGCTCTCTCATTTTGGTGGCGGCCCATTAAAAAAAAGTGGTGGCGTCAAGGAATCTACATAACAAATGTTGCAGGATAATTTATGTGGGCAGCCTTATCTCAAACAGATAGAGTATGCAGATTTATATAATTTCCACTTGTAGAAATGTAATCGCTTTAATTCTAATTGGAAAAATCAGACTTACAAAATGATAAAAGCAACACTGACCAACTTTGAATGCTCATGGATTGAGGTTCAGTCTAAAGATGCATGTATGTTGTTGTCGGTTGTAGAGTGGCACAGTGGTAATCCCGTGTTCGCTCATCGTTTTCAACTAAACACTAAACAACCCCGAGTTTTTGAAAATCTGGGTACAGGGATTTTTTTCCTCTCTTTCTGCACTAGAGGGCCTTAAACGGTCTGAACGTGGAGTCCTTTCAGCATGAGACGATAAACCGAGGTCCTGTGTGCCCATGCACTTAGCATAACTTAAACCCAGTGGCAATGACAAAGTTAGTCATTTGGGTCAAAAATTTAACACACACCGCCAACCGTACCCCCCATCAGTGACCAAAATCGGCATGCAAAAAAAGGAAAGAAATACATGGTGGCGGCGCCTCTGGCTCGACTCGCTCCCTTAGGTGGTAGCAACTTGAATTTCGCAAGAGAGAGACGCCTCTGAATATAAATTACCTAATAATACCTAATAATAATAAATTCTTTTTTATACCTAATTTAAAAAAAAAGCTATTATTAGAAGC
>JAGGCT020004051.1:450024-452524 GCA_017654935.2 Phymorhynchus buccinoides
GCTCTGGAATTGCAAGATTACTATAATTGATACGTTAGTTAATATTAATTTTCTTTTCTTTGCCCCAAATCCATTTTTCCCCCCTTCTACCCATCAGGGTCATACTCTCTCTCTCTCTCTCTCTCTCTCTCTCTCTCTCTCTCTCTCTCTCTCTCTCTCTCTCTCTCTCTCTCTCTCTCTCTCTCTCTCTCTCACACACACACACACACACACACACACACACACACACACACACACACACACACACACACACACACACACACACACACACACACACACACACACACACTCACACACTCTTTTCCCCTCATTGTAATTCAATATGTGTTTATGTCTGTTTTGTTTTTGTTTAATTAATGTAATTATTTAAGTCTAATATCACCATTGTTGTGAACAGACTTTAAATTAAATCAATCAATCAAATCAACACACAGACACACACACACACACACACACACACACACACACACACACACACACACACACACACACACACACACACACACACACACACACACACACACACACACACACACACACACACACACACACACACACACACACACACACACACACACACACACACACACACACACACACACACACACACACACACACACACACACACACGCACACACACACACACACACACACACACACGCACACACGCACGCACGCACGCACGCACGCACACACACACACACGCACACACACACACGCACGCACGCACACACACGCACACACACACACACGCACACACACACACACACACACACACACACACACACACACACACACACACACACACACACACACACACACACACACACACACTGTGCATGTGTATTAAGGCATGAGGCATGAACAATCGTTAGGTCTTAGCAAACAATGCATAATTAAAATGTTCAACAGCTTTCGATTTGGCGTGAGAGAGAGAGAGAGAGAGAGAGAGAGAGAGAGAGAGAGAGAGAGAGAGAGAGAGAGAGAGAGAGAGAGAGAGAGAGAGAGAGAGAGAGAGAGAGAGAGAGAGAGAGAGAGAGGGAGAGAGAGAAAGAGGAGAGATAGAGAAAGAGAGAGAAAGAGAGAGAGAGACCAACAGAAAGACTGACAGAGAGACAGACAGACAGACAGACAGAGACAGAGATATACAGAAACAATAAGAGAGAGAGAGACAGTGCGAGAGACAAGAGAGAGAAGGGGAGGGGGAGAGAGAGAGAGAGGGAGGGAGAGAATTAAAAGAGAGACAGAGACAGAGAGATAGAGAGAGACAGACAGATATATAGAGAGACAGAACCAATGAGAGAGAGAAGCAGTGTACGAGAGAAACAATGAGAGAGAGACAATCAGAGAGCCAGATAAGTAAGACAGAGAGACAAAGTGAGAGAGAGACAGAGAACACTGAACACTGAACACTGAACTGTTTTAATGTCATTGGCTTACATAGCTTAGATGACATGGGGGTGCGAATAGAACAAAATAATGGAAAATCAAATCAAATCAATCAATGCATGAAAAAATAAAATAAAAACAAATGTCTGTCTCGACCATCCAATCATATTCAAATTAAGTATATCAGATTCCCACACTTACATCCTAATAAATTATTCAAAACGTTCCATTAAGAAGCAATGTTCTGTCTATGTTCTTCTTGTATTTGCTTTTCCTTAGTTCTAATATTCAGAGCTTCTGCAATATATTTAGCCAGGGATTTTATAGATTCATCATCATAGTCCATTCTCAAAACTCCAACTAAATCCAAATATACAGCAACACTTTAAAAAAAAAATTACACTTCTTTCTAATCACATCATATTTTTTACAACTAAAGAAAAAGGTGTATGTCATCTTCTTTGTAAAAACCACACATTGGGCAGGGAGTAATTAAAGATATATCATCATCATGAAACCATTGTCTATGTGCATTCAAGCCTATAGTTCTAGACCTAAACCTGGCCAGACATATTCTATGCCACCTATTGTTTACAACCGTTATATATTTATCAGCTTCAAACGCATCTTTAAAGCTATAATACCAGTTATGTTTTTAAATTCCATGATAAATCCCTCCTCACTTCCCACACCCTGACATAGCCATACAATTCCAAACCCATGAGTAGTTAAAATATTTTTCACACAATATACCCAATTTTCTTTCCCTTTCTCATGTTCGTTCAATAACATTTGATATGCCTGTCTACTAAGTCTGGGTATAGGTAGTTTTAACAACTTGAGCCAGTATTTTATACATTTAACATAGGTTCTAACATACAGAGGGTACCTACCTGTTTCTCCATATACTACTGTGTTTGAACTGTGCAATGGGACATTTAAGAAGCGTTTAATAGCAAATGTATGTACCTTTTCCAAATCAATATTATCATAAATTCCCCAAATTTCTGCCCCATAAGTCAGAGAGAGACAAAGAGTGATGGAGAGAAAGAAAGAGAGAGAGAGAGAGAGAGAGAGAGAGAGAGAGAGAGAGAGAGAGAGAGAGAGAGAG
>JAGGCT020004051.1:467524-487524 GCA_017654935.2 Phymorhynchus buccinoides
TACAATGGCTTGGTTTCTACAACTGCTTGATCATTAGCTTACCACTTTTGCTAACCGTACTGCTGTTGTTTTTGTTTTTGGTGGGGGGTTTACTGGTTTGTCCGGTTATCATTATACTGTCTCTTTCTGTGCTTGATTTTCTTTCAAGGTGAAAACATTATAAACAAAATGCTAAGCTATGTAGAAAAAAGATAATTCGAAGAACGTTTCATCAATGTACAGAAATAATCAGGTTTGTGTTTCGTTCGTTGTTTATTTGTACTGTTTGCTGCTAATTGCAATTAACTCAGCAGCTAGGCTGTGAATGTGTAAAACAGATACTGGCAAATGTAACCCTTTCCCTGCCAAATCCCGTGTCTACTACTGGTGTGTGATGTAATTTATGATATCATATCTTTTGATGTTGCAGTCCTGGAATTATGTTTTTTTACTTAGACAAGTCAGGAAAGATATATCCCTAGACCATTTTTTCATTCAGATTTTATAATAAGAAATTTGACAAATGCTCTGTTTTCTGCTGGCAACAAAGGGGTTAAGCAACTGCCAGGATACCATGACTGTAACAGAAAATAAAATCTAGGTAACTCTATGTTAAATCCAACCACCACGTTTTAGAAGTAGTTTTTTAAATCAATTATTTTAGGAAGTTTGGAAACAAAGACCTGCACCCTCTCTTTATGAACGAGAAGGATATTCTTCGTTTAAGAAGCAATCTTTCAAAAGAGAACCTGTGAACTACCGAACGTTTTCCAAAACAGTTTAAAGAAATGTTATCCAATCTGTTTTAAAGATTTTATCATTTATGTTTTGAAACTTTGGATTTGTCTGCTAATCTAATCAGTTCAACCAATGATTCAGACTCAGTTGGCAGATTTCAAACATAATAGCTGATGCAGAAGAAAGAAAATCAAATAGGTAAAGGACAACATGTTTCTGTCACATGTGCAAGACACAGCAACCAAACGCCCTGTTCAGCATTCAAAAGTGAACTCTTTATTTCCTCCACGCATGGTACATGGATAAACATCATAGCATAAAGCAGCACAGAAGCAATCAGTTTCTTGCCCTTTCTTTATATATGCATCATCCATAAATTAATCTTCCCGGTATCTACCACCTCAGGCATTGATGCCACACTTTCTCAACTAATCCACAATGCATTTTGACTAAACACCTAACAACTTTCATATTCACTTCAATTTCCTTTCGTCCCAGGTTTCTTCACGAGTAGCCTAACCCTATGTAATGATATCGCCTGTGAAAGACACAGCAACTGAACGCCCTGTTCAGCATTCAAAAGTGAATAAAGGCGAAACTGGTAGCTGCAGCAAATACCCTTGCTGTGAGTTCGAATTCATTTGTTTAAAAGTTTCGAAAAGCATGCAACATTTATCTATGTTCAGCCTGATTAGCTGCCCCCACCTAAAGTGGTTCAGAGTTGCGTCGCCCTTTTGCTATCACACACATATCCTGAATGATAATATAACACCAGATTACATTTCATCATTAAACGCCTTTGTCTTAGTTAATGATACATCATAGTTTTTTTTACTTTGTAACCTTGTCATCTGTGTGGTTGTGTGCAATACTTCATGTTATGAATGATAATATAACACCAGATTACATTTCATCATTCATGTCTTAGCTAATGATACATCATACTTTGTAACCTTGTCATCTGTGTGGTTGTGTACAATACTTCATATTATGAATGATAATATAACACCAGATTACATTTCATCATTAAACGCCTTTGTCTTAGCTAATGATACATCATACTTTGTAACCTTTTCATCTGTGTGGTTGTGTACAATACTTCATGTTATGAATGATAATATAACACCATATTACATTTCATCATTAAACGCCTTTGTCTTAGCTAATGATACATCATACTTTGTAACCTTGTCATTGTCTGGTTGTGTACAATACTTCATGTTATGAATGATAATATAACACCAGATTACATTTCATCATTAAACGCCTTTGTCTTAGCTAATGATACATCATACTTTGTAACCTTTTCATCTGTGTGGTTGTGTACAATACTTCATGTTATGAGGGAGCACAATATTCTTATGTTTGGTCAAATCTACAATTTGTGATCCAACATTGACGTTTCTAACGTTTTTCTTTGAGCTCGATTCAGGTTTGTTTTACCTTCACGATAATCTTATATAAGATTAATGCTTGGATGTTTTAAGACATTTCAAAAAGGTGTCACCAAAATGCATTTCGACTGACATTCACGACTTTGTTTCTAAATGTATTCATTGCAATGTCAATATTTTAAGAGAAAAAACAACGGTTTTCATAAAGCAATGGGTTGAAGCAGGCATACTGCAAATAAGACATTTACATAATGATGAAGGACGTTTCCTTTCATTTGAACTTTTTCGTCAAACATTTCCGAACGTACAAACTAATTATTTGCTGTTCGCTGGCACCATGGAGGCAGTGAAGAAAAACAAACATAAATTACAATGTGATTTGACCCGTAAATACATAATATTAGAACCTCCCAACTGGGCAGTCATTTTAAAGGGGAACAAATACGTTTATTCAACTCTTGTTAATTCAGAAAAACGCCCAGCTGGTATTAGTAAATGGAAGAGAAACTATGACAACCTGAAATGGAAATCAATTTTTTAATGTGCTCTTCTTCAACCACTGACACACAACTCAGATAGTTCCAACACAGATTATTACTCAAAATGCTTCCCACACGCAGATACATTTTCACACGCAAAATAGTTGACTCGTCTTCATGTGCCTTGTGTAATCAGGAAGAAGAAACTATTGTGCATTTATTTTGGCATTGTCGAATTGCAAGACATTTTTTGAATGGTTTGGAAATGCTTGTAAACATTGTGCAAATCTAAAGGGTTTTTTAGTGAAGGTGTTAAGACTGACATAGTGCTGGATGTTCTCATTTTACTGGCTAAATTGTATATCTATAAGTGCAAGTGGAATAATAATAAGCCTTGCACTACAGTACTTTTTAGGATGTTGAAAAACAGATTCTTTATTGAATGTTATTATAAAGCAATGTGTGGAAGAAAAGATCTTTTTGACATTCAGTGGCTTCCATATAAAACCGTGTTGGGATAGGGCATAGCGTTTTTAATACTATTGCAGTATTTTTATTTTTGCATGCATTACATACTTATAACAAATCTTTAGTTATGTGCATGATCAGTTGTGTGCCACCACACTAATGGAGATAACATGTATGTAGATGTTCTTTTTGATTTTTTCAGACTCTGCGAAGCTGACCAGAACCATCAAACGCTACGAGTGAGAGAAGTCTGTCTGTCTGTCTGTCTGTCTCTCTCTCTCTCTCTCTCTCTCTCTCTCTCTCTCTCTCTCTCTCTCTCTCTCTCTCTCTCTCTCTCTCTCTCTCTCTCTCATTCCCCTCTATCTCTCCCCCTCCCCCCCCCCCCATCTCTGTCTCTCTCTCTCTCTGTGACCACTTGCTTCTTGGCGACTCCGTCATGAAAAGGGTGAGTGCCAAGACAGCTCCCCGAAACGGTGCAGTGCACATCATTGCTGTTCCAGGGCTGACAGTGGACCACGTCCACCAGTGACTCTCTTCACTCCCCCCGGCCCCCAAAGTCCGACAGGTGACGTTCCACTTTGGAATCAACACCTGTCTGGGCTCTGGCCCCATTGATGTCCCCACGTGGCAGAGAATCTTCCACCAGCTGCGACGTGTCTTCCCCAACTCCAAACTCCTCTGCTCCTCCATCCTCCCTCCCTTCGGTAAACACCCTTCCCGTGATCCTGTGGCCATATCCAACCAGCACCTGTCCCAGGTGTGTGCCAGGGAGGGAGTTGCCTATGTCGACCACACCGCCTCCTTCACATCCAAGAAAGGTGCTCCAAAGAAGTTCATGTACAAATACATGGACTTCTTCCACCCCAGTGATGACGGTGTGGCCGGCATGATTGACAACTTCAGGAGATCCTGCAGACCTCTCCTCACTACATCTCGCCCCCTCATCCAGCCCAACTACACCGGAGCTAGACTGGGGCCTCAACAATCACCACACTCCTACAGCAGTACTGCAGCATCCAGGCCTAGTGTCCGTGACAGCCCCGACACCAGACATCTCCTGCAGTCCCTGCATGTCACCCTCCAGCAGGCCCTTCATTGATAATGCTTGTGTGTGTGTGTGTGTGTGTGTGTGTGTGTGTGTGTGTGTGTGTGTGTGTGTGTGTGTGTGTGTGTGTGTGTGTGACAGTGTGTGTATGTGTGTGTGTCTATGTATGTATGTGTGTGTATATGTGTGTGTGTGCATATATATATATATATGTGTGTGTGTGTGTGTGTGTGTGTGTGTGTGTGTGTGTGTGTGTGTGTGTGTGTGTGTGTGTGTGTATGTGTGACAGTGTGTGTATGTGTGTGTGTCTATGTATGTATGTGTGTGTATATGTGTGTGTATATGTGTGTGTGTGTGTGTGCGAGCGCATGCATGTGTGTATGTGTGCGTGTGTGCGCGCACATATGAGTGCGTGTGCTTGTGTGACTGTGTGCGCGCGCATGTGTGTGGCTGTGTGTGCAAGTGCGTTTTGTGTGTGTGTGTGTGTGTTGTGTGTGAAATATCTTTGCACCGATGATATAAGTATCAATAATGGTTCCGTCGCGGTGGACTCTTGTATGCTGACCCAATCGATTATCCTATAAACACTGACCTGCTTTATCTCCCGTACCAGTCTTCCGTCTAATTGATGAGCGTGTGTTAATTCCAGATTTGTTGATTTTACTTGACTTGACGATTTCAAGCTTAATGATTGTGACTTTTCTATTATTTGGTCAAAGGCCTGGGACTTTTCTTTGCTTTTTTCTAGTGCACTGTTGACAAAAATGCTTAACGCCGTGTGTGGCTTTAACATCGTTAAAAGTGTTTCATGGTATATGTTGGCGTCAATGACCATTGAACACTGGCCAATGGCCTATAGCTGAATTGACATTGTGCATTGAACTTTAATTTGTGAACTCAAAACGATGTGACGATTCAAAAACTCTTGAATGACGCTTTTCCGGCCCTGTGTATTGTGAGTGACGCTTAGTGAATTTTCCACAGGCTCTGCCGAGAAGAAACACTGACCCGACATTGTGAACCTGTAGCGCCAAATACGCCCCTTCTTTCCTCTGTTTTGTCCCCTTCTCTTACGACGACCCCGCTATCTGGGGCCTTCGGGGTTTACTAGTATTGTTGTATAATTGACCCCCCCCCCCCCCCACACTCCTCTACGGTAATTGCGATCATTAACGGGCCTACGTGAAAAGGTAAAACCGGCATAGCTACATACATACATGATAGTCTAGATATGTTTATTAAAAGGAGAGTAGATTTAGAATCGTTAGTAGAATGTATATGGCTAGAGGTTAAATATTCAAGATCCCTATCTTTTTTAATTGGTTTTGTTTACAGGAATCCCTCCTCAACGTTTAATTGGCTAGATGATTTTGTTGCCATGATGGACAAGGTGACCCGCCACAATAATAATGTTATTCTGCTTGGGGATTTCAATTTCGACCTCATGAAATCACAGCCATCATGGCAATCCACCACTTCTTTATTTGGTTTGCACCAACTTGTAACCTCCCCCACCCGAGTCACGCCCACCACAGCTGTTTCGGGGGGAACATTTAGTTGATATATCTTTTCAGAAGTTTTTTCAAGCCAACGTTCGTTTACCCTATGTAACTTTGCATAAATTACATTCAAGAATATGTTGTAGTATGTGACTAAGTTAGTTGTATTCAGTAGATATTGCTAGATTTTCAGTCATGGGCAATTTTATTTATGTTTGCAATACTAAGTGTATTATTTGCTACTAAATATGTTGCATGATAGTGCTCAACAAAATAAGTTTTTACCATAAATCCGATGGAAGAAATATATTACAAATACAATGAAGAACATACAGCCATAATATTTGTACAAACAAATTCTTGGTGCATTTTGTATCTACTATTTTTAGATTCAATCTTTTAACTAAACACTTGATTTTGTGTGGGACGGAACAGCTGTGCCACCTCCTCCACCCTCCTTGACCATATTCTTACAAATAATACATGCTTGGTATCAAACATTAGAACTCTAAATAAAAGTATTACTGACCATTTCCCCATTTGTTGCACTTATCTATTCAAGCCTCCAAAACAGCAAAATAAGGGACACACTACTATTCATTGCAGATCGTTTAAACATTTTAGTCAAAATGACTACTTTTACGACCTTAATGTAGCTAATTTTAATGATATTTTTAATCATACTGACCATGAGAGTGCTCTAGATGCCTTTTATAATACGCTTCTCCCAATAGTGAACAAGCACGCTCCGCTTCGCAGGAAAAGAGTCAAACAACCTTCTCTCCCTGGTTGGCTCACACCTGACATACAGGAAGCCATGAAAGAGAGGGACAATCTAAACAAGGAGAGATAACAGTTACAAAAACTAATAATACCTAAAAAGAACGAAGATAATGCGCAACTCTCCGATTCTGCCAAAGAGAAACATAAGCTTGACAGAGAAAAGAAGGAGACTGAATACAAGAAACAACGCAATAAAGTAGTTGATCTTATTGAAGTGTCAAAACGAAACTACTTTAATAAAATGTTAGCCACAAACAAAGATACGGCCTCATTATGGCGAGCAATAAATACTTTCAGCAACAAGAACTGCACTAAGCAAAACCACAGCTACACCTGGTCTCCTAACTCATTCAACGAGCACTTCCTCAACCTAGCAAGTTCAACAAGGCAGTCTGACACCTTATGCCCTGATAAATACACGGTCCCCTCATTGCTCCAAACCTTTTGCGAGGAGAGACTATACCAACACTCCTCCTTTCAGATACCTTTACTAGCAGTCCATGAAGTAGGAGCTCTTATTACTAGGTTAAAGAATAAAAAATCAATGGGGCCTGACACGTTAACCGCCTCTCTCTTAATAAAACTTTCTCTTCCATACATTGTCGAACCCCTTACTTATATATATAATTTATGTATAGACCTAGGAACGATACCCTCTTCCCTAAAAATAGCTAAAGTTATCCCAATACCCAAACCAAACGATCATTCTGACCTTAACAACTTTAGACCTATCTCACTTCTGCCAGTGCTATCAAAACCCCTAGAAAAGCACGTCCACCGTCACCTATCCAAATATCTAGAAAATTTCAACCTCCTTCACCTCCTTCAGTCTGGCTTTCGTAATCATCATTCTTGTCACACAGCCCTTGTCCGTTTGTGTGATTCGTGGCTCTCAGCAATAAACAAACATCATATCAGTTAACTGGTTCCGTCTTTCTTGATCTAAGAAAAGCCTTCGACCTTGTCGACCACACAATACTTATCAACAAATTATCACACTATCTCAGAAACCAGCACTCCATGACATTCCTTTCATCATATCTGGATAATAGATCACAATACGTTTTTTTGTAATGGCGAGTCCTCTTCTACAGGCAAGGTGAAATGTGGTGTACCCCAGGGATCTGTCCTCGGTCCATTACTTTTCTGTATTTTCATTAACGATCTTCCATTATCTATTTCCAACCCAAATGTTTCTTGTGATCTCTTGGCAGATAACTCCTCCCTTCATTCCAGTTCGGAAGATCAAACTGTCATCCAAAACTCTCTTCAGTCAGGCTTAAATGATGTATCTAAATGGTGCAAAGATAATTCTATGTTAATTCATCCCAAGAAAACAAAGTGCATGGTTGTAACCTCCCGCCAAAAGCATCAACTAACACATCATTCCCTTAACCTAACTATTGATGGCAACGATATCGAACAAGTCCATGAACATCGAGTTCTAGGCGTCATACTTGATGACAAACTCAACTGGCAATCACATATAAATCACGTTAGAAATAAACTAGCACGCAACCTATTCCTTCTCAAACGACTTCAATCCTATCTGGACCTAGACGCACGTAAAATGTTTTTCTATGGCCACTGCCTCTCGCACATCAACTATGCATCCACTGTATGGTCCTATGCTGCTAAAAAACACCTTAAAATCTAGCTTCGCTCCGCAGAAGAGCGATCAACCTAATCCTGCCAGATCCGTCTTTGTCAACTTCAGAAAAGTTTCATAATCTTGAAATGTTACCACTTGAACACCAGTTACAGTACAACACAGCTGTCCTAATGTATAAAGTCCACAGTAACTTGACACCCCAATACCTAGAAAATCTCCTAACGCCTTCCACATGTAGTTATCGTTCGGATAAATATGTTCTTCCACGCACCCGCATTGACCTTTACAAAACAAGCTTCTCCTTTTCAGGGCCATATGCTTGGAACTCACTGCCTTCAGATGTAAAGGATTTTCGTCAGTATCAAATTTCAAATCTAACTTGCGGGGGCATCGCCTTAATCCCATCCATTAAAACTTTATTATTATTTAATGTACCACATACATCAATTTTTGTCTGTTTAGACTAATGCTGTCATTGTGTTTCTCTGATTATGTTTGCTTGTTTTTCTTCTTTCTTTGTTTGACATTAGAATACTTGTGTCATTATGCTTTTTATTACTTTTGCTTTTTATTTGATTGACATTAGGCTACTTGTGTTATTATGATGCTATGATTATTAATAGTAGTATTATTAGTAGTAGTAGCAGCAGCAGCAGCAGCAGTAGTAGTAGTAGTAGTAGTAGTAGTAGTAGTAGTAGTAGTAGTAGTAGTAGTAGTAGTAGTAGTAGTAATAGTAGTAGTAGATGATGAAGTAAATTGTGGTGGAAGTCATTTTTTGTTCTCTCTTCATTTGTTTGTTTGTTTGGTCGGTTGGTTTCTGTTTTGCTTGTTCTTATTACTGATGGTGATGTTCTGCGTACTGTGTCATTGTTATATTACTGTAGTAGTAGTAGTAGTAGTAGTAGTAGTAGTAGTAGTAGTAGTAGTAGTAGTAGTAGTAGTAGTAGTGGTAGTAGTAGTGGTGGTGGTGGTGTGGTGGTGGTGGTGGAGGTAGTAATAGTATTGTAGTAGTAGTAGTAGTAGTAGTAGTAGTAGTAGTAGTAGTAGTAGTAGTAGTAGTAGTAGTAGTAGTAGTAGTAGTAGTAGTAGTAGTAGTAGTAGTAGTAGTAGTAGTAGTAGTAGTAGTAGTAGTAGTAGTAGTAGTAGTAGTAGTAGTAGTAGTAGTAGTAGTAGTGTTGTGGTGGTGGTGGTGGTGGTAGTGATAATAGTAATAGTATGTGAAGACGGGGAAGAGGGCCCATGGGCGGGTGGGAGGCCCGTGCCGGTTGTCTCATGGTGTGAGGAGGGTTTCGGTTGGGTTTGTCCATGAGACGAATGCTAAACATTAACACTCGTCTCGTGGGCAAAATGTGACCGAGATTTGCTTTGTTTCGTGGGATACTTGACATGGGCTTCTTACCCGCCCATGGGCTTTTTGCCCTGTCTTACACAAGTAATGGTAGTAGAAGAAGTAAGTTGTAGTGAAAGATGTGTTTTTCATCCATTTATGTGTTTATTTGGTTGGTTAGTTTTCTATTTTGTCTGTTTTAATTGCTGATGTTGATGCTCTGACTACCATGTCGTTGCTATATTACTGTTAGTTTTTGTTGTTATTTTTTTGTTGGCGATTTTCCTGTGTCTCAATTTCCATTTATTGTAGTAGTTATGTATTGCATGTTTAGAACCAAGGACAGAATGGAAGACTAGGCCCAGCCTAAATTATTTTCCTTGTAAAATAAAGTTTCTGAGTCTGAGTCTCTCTCCGCGAGGCGCTGTAGATTGCTATATCTTGAACGCTTATTAATTTATAATTAAATTTAGATCCCTTTACATTGACATTTAATTGATGGACATTCAACATTTTAAACTCAAGTTCCAAAATCAAAAGTGCAATCCCTTTACCAAATAACTTCCTTACGAACCATTGCGGTGTTACCATGGACACGCCATATTCAAAGTTAGAATTGCCACAAAATCAAACTATCAACGTTTAATTACATTGAAGCAGAATCAATTTATCAACTAAGACATCAATGTTTTTCTTTTCTCTTTTCTTCCCCCTTTTATTGTATTAACCTGCTACAACAGATGACACCAAACTATCCTCTACTTGTAGAGCATAAACAGTAAACATCCAGCATGCATAGAGTATAGTAACTTCTCATCATGCAGATGATAAGAACATTGAAAGTACAGTGTACTGAATACTAAGAAGCATAAACTGAAAATCTGATTATGAACTTATTTTCCTTTTTTCTAGCATATGGAACTCAGCAGTGCAAATCATATTGAACATTATTAACTATTTTTAACTGAAATGGGTAATTCAACATGTTGCTCAGGTTGTTCAGCATGTGTTTTGCTTTGAAGAAACTAAAAACATTTACATGCACTCTAAAATATTCCTTTAAATGTGACATGTCTCTTTTTAACTGATTTTATGAAAGTGAATGGTTCTTGTTTTAGGTATTTTCCCTGATAATGCAGGGTCCTTGACTAGATATTTGTCCATGAACATAATATTAGACTTGAAACTGAGTAGTCAGATTGGATTTTCCTTTCCACATTTAAAAACAATATAAAGTTCATGGGATCATTGTCAGATCAGTGTGAGGTAGTCTTTCCATGTATCAATTGACCAAAGTTGATAAATATACAAAATTAAAAACTTCAACTAAATGCAAAATCATTTTTATTTTTTATTTTTATTTTTATTGTTTTGCTGTCCCATCTTCTGGGCTGTACAGTGGCGCTGATCCCACGCCGCTCGTTCCGAATCCCAATTCGCAGAAATGCAAATTATTTTGGCGAAGAGAGAAAAAAAGACCAAACAAAACACATTTTACAGCCTGTGGGCACACTATTTGTGTATATTGCGTGGGGGGTCTTAATCTAAATTTTGAGAGTCTACCAGACACAGGCACCAGACTCTCATTCATGTACCTATGCTAGGTTGAGATCACCAGACACGGGCATCTTGCTCAACGCATTGAGTGTATTCTGAGTGTGTAATCACTTACAGTCAACCACATAGTCCTGGAACTTCTTGGGCAGGGATCTGTTTCTTTTTGCTGGTGTCACACTGGAATTAGTTTCTGCATCCGTTGCCATTGGGGGGGGGGGGGGGGGGGGGGGAGGGTCAGGCGGTTTCACACCAGGAATAACAGCAGGGGTGGCCGTGGCGTGATGTTGAGCGGTGCTGTGGTCTCCCCCAGTGCTGCACCCATGTCAGTCTGGCATGCCTTTGCTGGAGCTCTTCGTTGTGTCCTGACGCCTGATCAATGTCCTCTGCCGTCACTGCATTCAGAGTGGCGTTGGAGGTCGGAGGGTGCTGCTGCCAGCGCTGCGTTTTGCAGCAACCTGCAGAGGGAGTCTGCAACATTCTCCGTCCCCGGAATGTAGATGACGTTGAAGATGTAGGTCTGTAGATGGAGGACCTACCGTTCGATGCGAGCACTGGGCTTCGAACGGGGCCCGTAGATGGTCTGCAGTGGCTTGTGGTCCATCAGGTTGTCGAACTGCAGCCCGTAGATGTAGAGAGGAAATATCTCGCACGCCCAGACGATAGCAAGCGCCTCCTCCGTCTGGGAGTATTGCCTTTCGACATCCGTGAGGCACCTGCTGGTGTAGCTGATGACCCGAGGGCCACCGGCCTGCTTCTGCACCAGGATACCGGCTACCCCACTGGCGATGCGTCCGTGATGATCTGCGTCCTCGCCTTCGGGTCATAGTATCCCATGGTGTGCGCAGAGCATCCTTCAGCGCCTGGAACGCTGGTTGCTGCTCTTGCCGAACGCAAAGGACTGGCTCTTCCTGGTCAGCCTCCTCAGGGGCTCGGTGAAGGTGGCGAAGTTGGGGATGAACCGGGCACAAACGTTCACCAGCCCCAGGAAGCTCCTCACCTCATTTACAGTCTCTGGCTCACGTGTATTTCTCACAGCTTCCACTTTCGAGTTGGTTGGATTGATGCCTTTGGCCGTCAGCTGGTGTCCCATAAATTCCAGCTCAGTCTTCTCCAGCTTACACTTTTCTGCATTCGTGGTCAAGCCTGCGTCCTGCAGCAGTTTCAGCACCTGATGGGCCTCTCGTCATGCTGTTTTCTGTCTCGCGCATGGGTCACAATGTCATCTGAGAGATTTGCGACACCTGGAATGCCCTGCACCCGAGGGCCATGAATCTCATGTTGGTATATCTCTGAGGCAGCGTTTATCCCCATCACCAGACGCTTATACCGGAACAAACCGCAGTGTGTCACAAATGTGGTAATGCCTCTGGAGTCAGGGTGCCGCTCAATCTGATGATAGGCTAACTTCAAGTCCAGCTTTGACAAGATTCTGCTTTCTGATATGTCTTGAAGTAGCTCGTCCACAGTTGGAAATGGGTGACGCTCCCTCCAGCATGATTGCTTCGCTCACCCACCGCATGTCCACAGTCAGGCGAACATGGTTGTAGGGTTTTGGCACGATGACTATAGGGCTTACCCAAGGGGTGGATTTTTCAACGGCCTCTATAATGTCTTTCTCAATCAGTTCTTGAACCTTTGCCTCTACCTTCTCCCTGAGCCTGAATGGAGTCATTCGCACTGGCTGCGCCACTGGTTTCACCTTCGGGTCTGTGGTTAATTTCCGAACCCATCGAACAATGATGGAAAGTCAGAAAGAATGTCCTCTTTCTCGGAAACAGCACACACATCTTTCTCTGGGCCTTCAGAATTGACGTTGAGTCCAATCTTCAACACCTGTAGGTCTCTGGCGGTGTTCCAGCTAAGCAGTGGTTCTCCCTCCTGCTCAGTCACCATGAACTGGGCATCAGCAGTGTGATCGCCCGCCTTCATTTCGGCAGATAAGCCACCAATCACCATCAATAATAATAATGAAGAATATTTATATAGCGCGCATTCTAGGTGTACTACTCATGGCGCTTTACAAAAACTAAGAATCGCCCCACATACAAAATTACAGATATATCAAACATACTCAGACGCGCTCGCATACCCACCCTTACCCTCACGCTGTGACATATTCATAGACATAAAAACATGCATCTTCGCATAACACATAAACGGGTCCACACACTCACACACACACACACACACACACACACACACACACACACACACACACACACACGTACGCGCGCGCGCACGCACACACGCACACACACGCACACACGCACACATGCGCGCTCCCCAATCCTCTCCTCCCCATACACACACACATCATTCACGCAGACCCATAGCATTTCAATAAGTGATGCTGAGATTGCGAACATTATTGCTGAGAGAAGAAGTGTGTTTTCAGATTGGCCGTAAAGATTGACAGAGAGTTGAAATGTCTGAGAGATGGTGGTAGTTTGTTCCAAGTAGCTGGGGCCTGAAAAGAAAAGGATCTTTCATCGTAAGTTTTTGTTTTTACCAGGGGAAGCTGCAAAAGACGAGAATCTGAGGAAGAACGGAGCTGACGAGAGGGTGTGTAAGTGTGAAGCAGATCAGACAGGTAACTAGGAGCAGAGCCAGAAATGACAGCAAAGCTAAGAGCGGAAATCTTGTACTCAATCCTTTCACAGATTGGCAGCCAGTGCAACTCATGGAGAAGAGGTGTTACGTGTTCGAATTTGGAGGATTTGAGGACCAGTCGTGCAGCGTTGTTCTGGATTCTCTGAAGTCTGTTAAGAAGGTACTTGGGAAGGCCAGCGAGAAGAGAGTTGCAGTAATCTATTTTTGAAAAGACAAAGGCACAGAGTAAGGTTTTAGTGGCATCAGCGGAGAGATAGTGACGAACAGAACTGATTTTACGAAGCTCAAGATAGGCAGATCTACAGATGTTGGACACTTGCTGTTGAAGGGAGAGGCTTTGATCCAAGGTGATTCCGAGACTGCGGACTGAAGAAGAGAAGGAGATAGTGGTGTTGTTGATTGTGGCAGAGACTGGAAGTGAAGAATCATTGATCATTTTTTTAGGACATGCTAACAGAAGTTCAGTTTTATCCTCGTTGAGCTGTAGTTTGTTGTGTGTCATCCATGTTTTTGGGTCCGCTATGCACTCCCGTGTCCGCGATTTCAGCCCATCAACTTCAGCTAGAGGGGCTGACTGATACACTTCTGTATCGTCAGCAAAGCTCTCATGTGACACGGCATGCTGACTGACAACATCGGACACAGGAGTAGCATAGAGCACGAAAAGAATAGGTCCCAGTACAGAACCCTGTGGTACACCATACAAGAGGGCAGAAGGCTCTGAGTACAAGCCAGTAACACAGACAGTCTGGGTGCGGTCAGCTAAGTAGCTCTCGAACCAGGCAAGAGCAAGGTCATGAATTCCAAAAGAATCTTTGAGTCGGCGAAGGAGAATAGAATGATCAATAGTGTCGAAAGCGGCACTAAGGTCAAGCAGAGCCAAGAGAGAAACTTTGTTTTCATCAAAACCTAAAAGAATATCGTTTACGATTTTGAGAAGGGCTGATTCTGTACTGACATTTTCTATAAGCGGATTGATGGGGGTTCAGAAGGTGATTTTGTTCTAAGTGTGTGAGTAGTTGATAAAGCACAATCTTTTCAATGAGTCCTTGCACCCGTATAGAAATAGTTTCTTCCGGTTTTCAAATTTGACCTGGTAACTGCACACAATCTTCTTCTTCTTGAGGTGTTCCCATGTCTTCTTGTCTATGATGTTCACATTTCTGCCCGAGTCTACCACGATGTCCATCCTTACGCCTCCACGGGTCACATCTGCGTCAGGATATCTTTGTCATAAAGACATAGTCCTCACTACTCTCTGCATCGCTCTCTGGGTCAGCTCCGACGCGTCTGGCGTGCTTTCTGGAACAATGGTGTTTGGATGGTGTCTTCTTCTCCACCCCTAACATTGGACCTGCACTAACACTTTGCGAAATGATCTGTTTTTCCACACACCTTGCATGTCTTCCCCTTAGCTGGGCAGCTTGGACTACTTCCGTAGTTGTCCGTTTTCCTGCATCTGAAGCATTCGCCTTTTATCGTCTTGCCTCGACTGTTTCGGTCATCTTGAACATGAGAGACCCACTTGCGGTGAGCTACAGCTCTTTTACTTACTCGTTGACGGCTTCTAGCAAGGCTTCCCCTTTCAATGTGCCCGCTAATGTAAGGTTGTCGCCCTTTTCTAACAGTCAGTGGCGCAATTTGTCGGACTTGCAGTGGGCAATGACTTGACCGTTGACTTCTTTGTTGAGAGTCTCTGCGGTAAGACCACACCCTACAGCTGCTTCTTTCAATATCATGACGAATTGACTCACAGTTTCAGTCTTTTCTTGAACAGCTTGCTGGAGTCTGTATCACATAATGCGGCATTGGGAGTGACAGAGAAGTGTTTATCCAACGCCTGAATGGCTTTCTTGCATTCCTTGTCAGTCCCTTTGTCAGGAAGCATATTGAAGATCTGTCGAACTTCTTTTCCTGCTGTGTAGAAGAGTAGTGCGCGTCTTTGCTGATGGTTGGTGACACTACCCTCCGTGATGAACAGCGCCATGTTGTCTGCATAAGCTTCGAACTCCTCTCTCCTCGCCCTCCAACGTAGACTCACTTCTTGGGTATCCCTGGTCGCCTCAAATGTTGCTGGCCACCCCAGGTCATTCCCCATCCTTGTTGCCATTGTTAGATCCCATTATCCTACTCGGATGTGTCTCTCGCTCTCAGATAACTACGGATTCGTCTGGGTTCAAATTCACTTAATTTATTTCCATCGCCATGCTAAACCGGAAGAGGCCATTCTATATATCACTGTATTGAAATCTCACCAAATAACAACTTACAAACACGACAGGCTGGAGCACGTGTGTGCCAATATTAGGGAGGAGGGGGGGGGGGTCATATATTTAAATATTGCTGCCTGTAGTGAGTACAGTTTAGTTGGTTGCCAACGAGGCAACAATGATTAATGATGCCAGTGTCAGTGTCAAAAAATAAAATATGTAAATAAAGCAATGATGTGTTACAATTCATAAAACATGATGCAAAGCAGCTGTGGAGAAGTCAAAAGTCACAGGGGGCAAGTGGGGAGGGGGGGCAGAGGAACGGGATAATGGTCTATTGAGTCGCTCGATGCATAGACCAGTCGTTGGGATTGTTTTCAAGAGAATTTAATGATCGAGTACTCCATGCAGTGCTTAGCTACTGATGACTTGGCAAGCATCCCGGCCGTTCCAGACATTTACATTTGTCTTTGGTTGTAAGCACGTAATTCGGAGGCATAGTAAGTTACACTACATCTCCCCTTTTCAAAACAGAAGACCAAATTGAAATACTTAAGACTCAACAAGAAAAGATCAAATTTTAATATTATTTGGTCATGACAAAAATGTACATTGACAAGATTGTATACTTCATAATACTATATGCCAAACAGTTCTTGTACAAATGTAAACTTAACAAGCGGGTTCCTGAGTTACATGGATATCTAAGAATGTTGAAATACAGGTATCATGTTGAAGAATATATTAATAGAAAAAACTTTAGGCACGATACGTTTGTTTTGGAGTGGTTTCCATATAAACCTCTGTTCGTCAATGAAGATTAAACCGCATTGTACAATCAATTAGTTATATCCAGGCCCTAAAGAACGAGTCTCTGTCACAACGTTTCATCTATGTATAAATTATACGACCCATAAACACCTGTTTGGACCAAACATTGTAGAGTGAGCACTGTCAGTACACAACTACCGCATTACTTTGATGGTTGTTATTACTAGTGAGACAGCCTATGTGTGTTATTGTATGGCTTTACCTATGTTTGACAGTGTACTTTATGCTTTGTTGTTTGTGTAGGCAACGCTCTGTTCGTATATTTATTTCTGTCCGTCTTTGTTCCTTTTGTTTTCCACATGTTAGCTTGATATGTAACAAGCTTAGTTGCAAACTTCTTCTCCTTATATTATGTGTTTTATGTGTTGTTGTACGTATTGACCAAAACAATTTTTAAGTCTAAAAAACCCAAACAAAAACAAACACAAACACAAGCATAATTGGAATGGTTAAAATGACTAGCAATAAATATCTATGTACTACAATCTTCACGTTCAAACTAAAAAGTATCTTTAACAAATGCTGATAATTGCCAAAGACTTCAATAAATTATGTGAAAATGTCAACAACAACAACAACAACAAAAATCAAATTTAATTGTTTTAAACTCGACAAGAATCTTCCTCTATAGACATGACTAAATTTATAAAATATCGATTATATCTAGACACTGGACCGTAGCTCTTTCACAAAATCTGTTCATTATGCATTCTGGTGCACTGATAGTGTGGGAAGAAAGATAAAATAGGACAAACTAATTGCTTTTAAATTTCTGATTGTTGATAATGGTACATTGACACATCTAAAATGCACTCCGACAGTTTTAACACACAAAAATTGGGGGGATTTAACAAAATTACGCCTTTTGTGTTCGTAAATTAACCTGTCATTATGACTTCTCTCAAGCGCCTATTGTTTGACAATGTGGTGTCGCCTCTGTCGCTCAACACTGACAATGATTCTTTCCACTATAACGTCAGATCTAAAATAAATATCCTTTAAACTGTTTTTAAAATATATTGTGATAACTATAATAACAACACAATTTAAAATAATTATACAAAAATACTTACTGGTTGAATTAATTAGATATGTTTTAGTTCACAAGCAACGCTTGCAGCCTTGCGTCACAGGAGGCTAAGAATTAAACATAGGTGCCTGATGGCGTACGCTTTTTATGTACTATCTCAATTTTAAAGTGAATTTCCAGTGTTTGCCATTTAAAATGTTAACATGTTTTAATCGCTAACATAAATTAACATTGTGTCAAGTCAAAGTCAAAGTCAAAGTCAAAAATACTTTATTATCACGTTAGGTGAAATTATAGTGTGGTCTCGTACAAGCACAATACAATTAAAGAAACCCATTTGCATGCATGAAAAATGGAAACAAAACTAAGGAAAAATGAATGACAAATCATGCTCCGCAAAAATAAAAAAATAAAAAAAATGAACACAGGGTCGATACAAGCGACTATCAAGACATCAAGAACTGCCCTCTTGTACACAGAATGGCTAAACAAAAATGCATATAATCTTTTATTTTCCCATAAGTTTTAGCATGCTCTCTGCTTCGGTAGCCACTGTTTATCTTGGTGACAAAGACTGCTGTATTACTACGCATTGATGTCGATTCAGAACAAACTGCAATGTTTCATAAAGCATGATAGTTAGATAACTTAGAAACAGTGATTTGATGCAATTTTACTTCTTATTTTTTGTGTTGATGAGATGCTTTTTGTAAAGGGCGTGTGTTTTTTCCAAGACGTCACTAAGCACGCAATCACTGTAAGCCGTACAATATCGAAAGGAGCTAAATGCGCAAAAGAAAATAGTGCTTACTTTAATTAGCGATTTACTCTGTTTCCCCCCATTTAATTTTGCTTAAAACTTTCTAGGATTGTTAAGTATGCTTACGAAAATTCGAAACAATTGAAATAGCTTTAAAAGCAATTAGTTTACGCCGTAAGCATACCTTCATAGTTTTATTCCTCCACTATGAGTCTTTCATCAGCGTCTTTTGTTTTCACATTCACATGCAGCACTGAGTCTTTCATCAGCATCTTTTTGTCTTCACATTTCCTCGATGAGGCGTTGTGGTGCCTTGATGGCCCGGGTTGATCTTCTAGGCGTAGACTTAACTCTGGTCTGGTGAGGACGTACCAGAGTTTCAGCATCACCCGCGTTGCCGTCGGCGTTGTCCACAGGAACCAGGCATTGTACCGGCGGGTCAGGCTGTAGAGGTGGGGTGTGTGCCGGGGTTGTCCTCGCCTGCTGGCTGGTGGAGTTTTGCATCATCTGCCGGTTGCGGCGTAGAAGGCCACCGTCAGATGTCTCTACGATGAATGATCGTGAGGCCACGTGGTGCTGGATGATGGTGCCCTCTTTCTTCTGGTCGGGGATCCAGACTGCATCACCAGGTGACAGCTTTTCTGGAGCTACGACCTGGTGGCGTTTGTCGAAGTCCATCTTCATCTGGTCTCACGTACTCCTTCTCCCTCTTCTTCACCACCAAAGGGTCAGGGGTTTGGGGTAGGAGGAGGCTGGGGTGGCATGGGACTCGGTTTTGAGACTGTCCCATACTTAACTGGGCAGGGGGGAAACCAGTGGGTAAGGGGGTGTTCCTGTACATCAGGAGGGCAAGGTACTCATCGCTGGTCTTCTTGATGAGGTTCTTTACAGTTCAACCTCGCCGTTGGACTGGGGGTAATGGGGTGAGGACGTGATGTGGTTGAATCCTCAGGATCGTGCAAAGGAATTTAAGTCTTCTGCGGCGAGCTGCGGGCCGTTGTCTGTCACCAAGGTGTCTGGGATGCCATGGCGACTGAAGATCTTCTTCATCTTGGCAACGGTCTCTGATGCTGTGACCTTGTTGGGGACTAGGGCTATTTCAATGTCTCTGGAGTAGTAGTCAACAGCAAGAAGGAAAAGCTTGCCATTGTGATTGAAGAAGTCTGCTGCAATCCTGGACCAGGGTCTCTCAGGAAATGGTGTCCCGTTCATCGGTTCGATTCTCACCTGTCGGTGTTTGCTGCATTCCGGACAGGTTTTCACCATCTGGTCGATATCCCTGGAGATACCGGGCCACCATACTGAGTTTGCAGCGTTTTCGTTCGTCTTGTTGACTCCTTGATGCCCATCATGGAGGTTTCGAAGGACGTCTTGCTGCAGTGTGGCTGGAACGATTAGTCTTTTCCTCGGAGCAGGAGGCCCTCATGTATCGTCATGCTAGCTCTCTCATTGAAGTAGGTCTTTAGAGGTCGGTTCGGGGTATTCTTCTCTGGCCACCCGTTCTGAACATGATGCATGACCACCTTCAGGATGTCGTCCTTCTGTAGTTCTGCTCTGATCTCCTCCAGTCTTTTGTCGCTGGCTGGCAGGGTCACCAGGATGGAGTGGACATATGCGTCCGCCTGGTGCGTCATGCTGTCTTTCGTCTCTGTAATTGGCAAAGGTGCTCTGGATAAGG
>JAGGCT020004051.1:495024-497524 GCA_017654935.2 Phymorhynchus buccinoides
AAGCTTGTGAGTGTGTCTATTGTCATTGTTTGTAAAATTCCGCGTGATTTGTTTAGGAGCCAGCCCATTTACAACGTTGAACATGCATAGACATTTATTGAAAAAAAGTCTGTCTTTGAATGGAAGAATGTTCAAACGTTTATAATCATTTCCAGTTAGGCTATTTGATTTTAAAAGTATTAGTTTTACAGCTCTCTTGTGCAAACGATTTATTTGCTTTAAATTAGATTCACTAGCATTATCCCATAAAGTGGAAACATAATTGATAAGTGATAAAATATGAGCATGGAAAAATAGCTTTCTTGAGTGAAGATCCAAAACATGCTTTATTTTTGCTAACTGGTAGATTCTACTAGAGATACGTTTTCCGAGTTCATTTAGGTGATTATGCCATGGTAGATCGTTGTCAATAATAACTCCTAGAACCTTATGTGATGAAACTTCTTCTATTGTCTGGTCCTTGACATACAATGGAGGAAACATGGAATTCATCTTCTGCCTTTTCTGACGGGTGGCTATATACATACATTTAGTTTTCTTTGCATTTAGAGCCATGTGGTTTATTTCTGTCCAATTTACCAGCCTGCCAATATTGCTTTGCAGGTCAACAACTAATTCGTTAGGGTTACCACTATTTGATTGTAAAGAAGTGTCGTCGGCGAACATCTCGCTACAACACTGAAGATATAAAGGTAAATCATTAATATAGATAGAGAAAAAGAGGGGTCCTAAAACTGACCCTTGAGGAACTCCATGCTTCAACAGGGTTAAGTTTGATCTTTTGGAATTGTTTTCAACAAGTTGTTTACGATTGGTTAGAAACGATGAAATAAAATTTAAAGATCCATCAGATAGGTTGTAATGAGTGAACTTTTTAAGAAGATGTGAGTGGTTGATGACATCAAAAGCTTTGGCGAAATCTATGAATAGTACGCCCGTGAATTCGTTATTATTTATGTTAGAAAGACATTTATCAATAAGCTGTATTAAAGATGTGTGGCAGGAGTGATTTACCCTAAAACCAGATTGATTTTCGTGTAATAAATCATACCGAGTCAGATGAGAGTACAAATGAGATTGTACATGCTTTTCTAAAGGTTTCGATATGTGTGTGTGTGTGTGTGTGTGTGTGTGTGTGTGTGTGTGTGTGTGTGTGTGTGTGTGTGTGTGTGCGTGCGTGTGCGTGTGTGTGTGTGTGTGTGTGTGTGTGTGTGTGTGTGTGTGTGTGTGTGTGTGTGTGTGTGTGTGTGTGTGTGTGTGTGTGTGTGTGTGTGTGTGTGTGTGTGTGTGTGCGTGTGTGTGCGTGTGCGTGTGCGCGTGTGCGCGCGTGCGAATGTGCGAGAGAGAAAGAAGAGTAAGGGAGAGAGAGACAATGAGTGAGAGAGTGAAAGAGAGACATGAAATGATTTTTTTTTCATTCAATAAGGCCACTGCCCCATCTGAAGGGGCATAACACATAGCAGATTAAATATACCACAAGGAAAACTATGATTATAGATAATAAGCAGACGATCATTGGTGTATTTTGTATACAAGTAATGTCCTATTATTACTCAGTGGCGTAGGAACGTTTTCAAGCCGGTGTGGGGGGGGGGGGGGGGCAGGATTGCCAACAAACCGCACGCAAGCGCACAGACACAACGAATGGATGGATAGGTTAAATTACATGACTTAGTAAATCCTACAAAAATACTTTATTATTGAACCCCTGTAACCCCCCTCAAATCCATCTTTGATGCAGTACCAAGTCCATGACAGCAATGTGTAGTGAATGGGCTGAGACTATTAACTCTTTCGTTTCCTTGTGTCCTTTATGTGGGGGTTTTTCGTTATAAATTGGGGGGGGGGGGGGGGGGGGGGGGGGCAGAGAGATACGTCTGCCCTCCCCCCTCCTCAAAGCCAGTGTTACTTGTATTTTAAATTGTTTGTTTGTTTTCTTTTCTCTCTCTCTCTCTCTCTCTCTCTCTCTCTCTCTCTCTCTCTCTCTCTCTCTCTCTCTCTCTCTCTCTCTCTCTCTCTCTCTCTCTCTCTCTCTCTCTCTCTCTCTCTCTGTGAAGGGGGAACAAAATGATTTATGGCGAAAGTGGGCGTTACCCTCTTTTCATTCGTACTTATGTCAGGTCAATTAAATACTGGTTAAGATTGGTGAATTTACCAACTGCAAGACTGTGCAATCAGGCCTATAACATGCTCATGCTGCAACATGAAGCAGGCAAAATTAATTGGGTTTCTTGTATTAAGAAAATGTTAACAGAAAATGGATATGGCATTGTGTGGTTAAGTCAGGGAGTAGGCAATATTGGGCAGTTCATTTCAGAATTTAAAGACCGCCTTGCATGCTCTTATAAGCAAAACTGGCATGCTAGTATGGATGGGAATAGTAAGTATGATTGGTTCCTTTCTTTTAAAAGTAATTTTGAAACAGAAAGACACCTTTGTTATGTTAGTCATAAATGGCACAAGATTAATTTAACTAAGTTTCGAATAAGAACACTAGGCT
>JAGGCT020004051.1:507524-520093 GCA_017654935.2 Phymorhynchus buccinoides
CCCACACACACACACACCACCCTTTCCCCTTTCCTTGCCTTATTTACCACTTTACCTATCTGGATTCTAGGAACATTTCACTCCTGTCCTTATATGGTCTTCTGAGTGTCCTCTTTCATTGAGTTACAAAGGAATATTTCGCTGGGTATTGAAGAGGCGTCAACAGCAAACGTAGGCTCCACGCCTGACTGCACAACATTGCACAAACAAACACACAACGACAACACCCCCCCCCCCGCCCCCCCCCCCCCCCCCCCCCCCCCCCCCCCCCCCCCCCCCCCCCCGTCCGTCCTCTATTACAAAACCCATTTTGCCATGTACACCCGCATTGAGGAACGCACCCCCCTCACACACACACCCTACACACGCACACACACGCATGCACACGCACGCATGCGAGCATACATTGACACGAAAATGGGTGCACACACTTTATACGAACATACACACATACACGTTCGTACAAACACACACAACATACACACACACACACACACACACACACACACACGCGCGCGCGCGCGCGCGCGCACGCACACGCGCACACGCACACGCACACACGCACACCACGCACACACGCACACGCACGCACACGCACACGCACGCACGCACACGCACGCACGCACACACACACACACACACACACACCACACACACACACACACACACACACACACACACGTACACACACGCACATAGATTCACACACATTACACACACCATTTCGGGAAACTGGATAAGGCAACATTTTATGATGACAACCCAGAGGAATGCAAACTGGTTTGCATGATTGTGTTGCTGTTCTTGTGAAAAAGACATAGAGACACACTCAGTTAATATTGAGTTATTACAATTTAATTGCAGATTTCTGAACACACTTACTGACAAGCATACACAAATGTTATCCACCCGAATCATTAACTTTACCCTCCAGTGTAGGGATATGGGGGGGGGGGGGGGGGGGGGGGGGGGGGGGGGGGGGGGGGGGGGGGGGGGGGGGGGGGGGGGGGGGGGGGGGGGGAGGGGTGTACAAATAGTTCTCCACCTTCTTAGAGTTATGTGCCTATAACTTCCTCTACTCTGTCACTCTCTTTGACTCTGCCCTTTTCCCTTTGCTTTCATGTCAATCTACTAACTTTTAAATGCCTCACTGGTCCATTCTCCTGCCTTTGTTCTTCTCCAGCCGAAGATGGACATGCTGGGACTAACTGTTTCTTACTTAGGCGCATAACTGCAGCATGACGCATCCGGGCTATTAAACTGTCTGAGCGATCAAAAAACAAGAAGAAAACACACTGTACCTGTCTATGGAAACCAAACACCCTAAGACCCTCTAAAAGGACTTAGCTATCAATATATTATCTTCTTTCACATGTTTGCGTCGTGCCAACTCTTGGCAATGAAAATGGTATTCATGTTCGTTTTCTGTTCAGCGCTAACAACCAATGTTAAGTCATACGCTTCAATGCATTCGTTCAGGTGCTGGTAAACAACTCGTTACCACCATATCTAAGCAGACTTGTTGAAAATCATATTGAAGTGGGGCCACAAATGGTATGGACGTATACATAAGGAAGGAAGAAGACACCAACATAGAGGGCTGTGAACTGCGCTCGACACAACAAGAGGGCAAGGACATAAAGTTACCCCCAATAACCTACATAAAAGCTATGTCAACGAGAACACAGGTTGAGATTAACCTATTCGCATTAATGTTAAGCGAATGATTCTTCAGGCTACTGTCGTTTTCCCTGAGGATACAATAAAGGCAATGTTGTATTTTAGACCCTTCACCACCCTCTCCAATCAATAGTTTTGGCATTGAACATTTTCACTGCGAAGGAATGGGACAGCGTTAGGATCAGCCTAGGGTTATTACCATGACACTGAAAGAACCAGAATTTGATACAGAGTCGTAAACATCATGGGGTGTCTAAACTGCAATGTTGCCACAAAACGTTGGGGGGTAACTCGGTTATTGCTGTTAAGCCTTTAGATGAGTTTTGTTTTTAAAGTAACTTTCATCCTTCAGTCATCTGAAT
This sequence comes from Phymorhynchus buccinoides, assembly GCA_017654935.2. Lineage (NCBI taxonomy): Eukaryota > Metazoa > Mollusca > Gastropoda > Neogastropoda > Raphitomidae > Phymorhynchus > Phymorhynchus buccinoides. The sequence continues at coordinate 509,567 of JAGGCT020004051.1, forward strand.
CATTAAGCAAATTATCATCACAATCCGTTTAGTACGTAAGGCAATGGTAGCTTTAGCTGGATCAAAGCTTTATGGACTGGTGCAGAGAGGTGTGCATCCCCATAGAGGGACAGACGGACAGACAGACAGACAGACACAGGCAGACAGGACAGACAGACAAACAGACAGACAGACAGACAAGTGCGGATAACATAAAAACTCCTTGCTCCGTTTGTAAACTCTGTTTTATTGTAACCGATTGGATTCAAACAACGTGCTTTCTTGGAAGCAGAACAGGGAATATTGCGACATTGCACGATGAGCAACCTTGCATTTTAGTCACTCCCCCACCTCATGTTTACGACCCTTAATCTCAATGTCTGCTTCTTTCAGTTCTAAGAAAATAAACAAAAGCTGATACTAACCTTACTAACCCCCACCCCCCCCCCCCCCCCCCCCCCCCCCACACACACACACACAAACAAAAAGGTAGTAATGTTGTTTCTGAGTTAAAAGTTTGCATGCGAGAATTTGAGGGGAAGGGGGGGTGGGGGTAATACACAAGAAAGCCGCGAGCAGAACATACAGTCAAAGAGGAAGAAGAAGAAGAAGAAGGAAGCCAGAAGAAGAAGAAGAAGAAGAAGAAGAAGAAGAAGAAGAAGAAGAAGAAGGAGAAGAAGAAGAAAAAAGAAGGAAGAAGAAGAAGAAGAAGAAGAAGAAGAAAGAAGAAGAAGAAGAAGAGAAGAAGAGGTAGAAGAAGACACCCGATCCTCATCTTACTATCAGCCCTGAGTGCTGATTATAAGGCAGTAACTTGCTGGCTTTCAGGCCATGTCTGATTGACACTTGAGTTGCGGCCTTCACTTGCTGAATGCGCAACTTACGTGGCTGAGTTACGCATTGAACCCTTTGACCCTTTAACCAATGAATGTAGGCCGGAAGTAGGGTTAGCAAGGCCTAGGCCCTATAAGGTAACGGTTACCAGAGAAAACGGCCCTTGACGAAAACGGCCCCTACGAAATAATAATAACAATAATAGTACATTTATATAGCGCTTTACCTCAGATGAGCCAAAAGCGCTTTACAATCAATTATTCATCAAATAGACAACAAAAACAGCATTCAAGAATGACACCAACCAGCAACAACACATATACAAAGCAACTCTCTCTCTCTCTCTAACACCACCACACACACAACACACACACACACACACACACACACACACACACACACACACACACACACGCACGCACGCGCGCACGCGCGCACACACACACACACACACACACCACATTTTATCGATGCCAACTCGTTCATACCCCATTCAGTAAGCCACAGCAACCGAGGCGCACGGACTGACCACATACACCAACACACATACACAAACACCCTCACACACAACGGTACGCATGCAGACAGACACACACACATGCACACAGACACACGCACACAGACAGACACACAGACACACGCACACATGCGTGCACACACAACCCACAAAACCAAAACACACACAAACACACATGTATGCACACATGCATGCTCACACACACACACACAACACACACACACACACACACACACACACACACACACACACACACACACACACACACACACACACACACACACACACACACACACACACACACACGCACCACAAAGCACAGCACAAACCTCTTATTCAATCTTCCCTCACGTGCACACAACGATAGGCAACTGATAGAAATATTTAGGGTGCAGCAGGAAAAAGATGGGTTTTAAGAGAGGTTTTGAATGAGGAGACTGAGTTGGAGTGTCGGAGAGGAGAAGGCAGAGAATTCCAAAGAGATGGTGCTTGACAAGAAAAAGAACGTTGGCCAGCAGATTTGAGATGGAGGGAGGGAAGGGAAAGGAGACGAGAATCAGAAGACAAACGTAGTTGGCGAGCTGGGACATAGAAATGGAGAAGATCAGAGAGATACAGGGGAGCTTGATCATTCAGTGACTTGAAGGCAAGGAGGAGAATTTTGTAGTCAATACGTGATTGAACTGGGAACGAAGAACCGGAGTGATATGATCGTACCTAGGGGAGCGAGAAATGAGACGAGCAGCATTATTCTGGACCCGTTGGAGCTTAGAGATGAGAGTTGATGGACAGCCAGCAAGAAGTGAGTTACAGTAGTCAAGGCGAGACAGAGCAAAAGCACATACTAGAGTCTTCAGGGCATCTTGAGAGAGGAAACGGCGGATGGAACTAATTCTTCGAAGTTCTAGATAGCAAGCCTTGCAAACATTGGAAACATGCTGTTTGAAAGAAAGGGTTTGGTCCAAAGTAACACCTAGATTGCGGACAGATGCCGATAGCTTGATCTCAGTGCCATCAATGTCGACAGAACCTGGGAGAACCTGAGTTTTAATTGTGTGGTGTTTTTTCTTTTTTTTTTTTTTTTTTTCTGTGGTTAGAGGCTACAAGAATCATCTCTGTCTTTTCAGCATTTAGTTGCAGTTTGTTGTAAAAACATCCATGTTTTAACAGCAGAGATGCACAACTTAGAAGAATAAATCATTTGATCTAACTGACTCAGGTGGGCAGAAATGTACATTTGATTGTCATCAGAAAAGCTATGATGTAGAAGATAATGCTGGTTGATGATGGCGGAGAGAGATTGGGTATAAAGAACAAAAAGGATAGGGCCTAATACTGAACCTTGGGGCACACCGAGCTGAAGACCTTTTGGAAGAGATGAAGAACCGTCTGTGTGCGATCAGAGAGGTAGGAAGAAAACCAGGAAAGAACAGCCCCAGATAGACCAATGGAGGTGTGAAGTCTAGAAATGAGGATAGAGTGGTCGATAGTATCAAACGGCCCTTGTCCTACGAAATCAAGCCATCAAAAAGGCGATTCCTCCTTGGCGGAGGTGCTGGAAGTCAAATTCCTTCACCCAAGGAGAAGGTGTTCGCCGTCTCTTTTCGAATGGCTGCCTGCGTTTTAGACCAAATTGTTTGCACGGACTTTTCGCAATAGGAAGCCTTTTTTTTCTGTTCTGTTTTACATGTTTTATACAGTTTATCTAAAGGAGTTTCGCTCGCAACAAAGGAAATAGCTCCTTCTCTTTTTTACTGCACTACAAAAAAGAAAACGCTTCAACCCACAATGATCGAGTGATCTCCACCCACCCCATCCAAAATGGCTACTCTCTCCGGTACCTCCACCAAGGAGGAATCGCCTTTTTTGACGGCTTGATTTATGTTGAAACCAGAGCAAAGTGAGTGTTGCATTCTCTGTAAAGGGTATTTTCATGGTGATCTGAACGTGTTTCTTACAAAAACTCATCCGTCAGGGTGCCCCTGTAAGGTTAAGTACACGCGACAACATTTCTCAATCTTCACCCATTGCAACACAGTAACATTTAAGTCATATTATGATTGGCATAATCACTTTGTTGCCATGATCGAGGGAAAGAGAGAAAATTGTTCACATGTATTGAGACATGTGCATGCAATTTGTGTTTGTTGTGCTGACACTAGTAACAGTGACAAACACACACACACACATTACACAGACAGAAGGGCCCCACGTTTTTCGTAACTAGAAGGGCAGTTTTCGTAACTAGAAGGGCCGTTTTCGTCCTGAGTACCAGGGCCGTTTTCGTAACTAGTAGGGCCGTTTTCGTAGGGACCGTTTTCGTCAGGGGCCGTTTTCACCAGTCACCCACCGTGTCTACTTCGAGTCGAGCGATTATTTGACGTTTATTTCCTTGTGAGACTTGTAATACAAGTTGTATCGTGGCCAGTGTTTTGTTATTTTGTGACTACTGCCTAGTACTGGAAATGGTAGAAATAGAAAACGTTTGTTTTGGTGAAAACTAATAAAATCATCAAACTTCAACACTTCCTGTTCCAAGATTAAAGATGGCCGACAACGTGGTAAGTCCAATATCATTATCTGTTTCTGTTTCTGCATACTAGCTGAAAGGGCCTTTTTTGTGGCAATTTATCGAGGAAAAACTAGGGGAGAGCACCTATCAATCATAATTCATATCATACTCATAGCCTATCATGTCATATACAGCAATTTAGGCTTACAGTACAACCTTTAGTCTGATTCGTAAGATCTCATTTTCGTCTTGTATAAATTTATAATTATACTATTTATAGGGTACGTAACGCTACTGTTTTGAGTTAACTAAGTTTTGAGTTTACTTTGTATTCTAATTGGTTCTTCTTCGCATTGACATCCTCCGTCAGCTTGTTCTTCTTTCTTTGAACAACTACCATCCTTTTTATGGTTCTGTAGTACTAGTAGTAGTACTAGTACTAGTACAAGTTTACTAAGTAAAGGGGGACTTCTATCACTAGTATCAGGCAGAAAGACTGCAGGCAAAAATGTAGCCGCCCGGATGGTCCGCCTTGATGTAAGGGGAGGAGGGGGGCGGGGCAGGAGAAGGGATGCAAGGAGGTGGGTCAGGGGTTGGAAAGGGTAGGGGAGGTTGTGGAGAGAGGGAGGAATTGGGGGAATGGGTGGGAATGGGTCCTTGGACCATGCCTGTTCCTGGCATACATCAATGACCTGCCAGACAAGGTGACATCACCAACCCGTCTCTTTGCTGATGACACTGCAGTGTATAGAGTGGTAGCGGCGTTTCAGGACCATGATGATGATCAGCTACAGCATGACCTCCATCAGCTTGCTGAGTGGGAGAAGAGCTGGGACATGGCATTTCATCCTGACAAATGCACCACCTTACCTGTTACCAGAAAGAAGACAGACGCAGGAAAGGGGGGGGGGGGGAGGGGGGGGGGCGTTGCTTATTTAATCCTTCCACTGAGGCTGATACAGACAAGACAGGGATTTCCGGTATGATCATCTAAAAATACATACTGTGGGAAAGGAACAGCTGCCCAGATGATCAGCTCAAGGGGGTGCGGCAGTAGGTAGGGTAGAGGGTGTAGAGAGGGGCAGGAGGGGGGGTGGGGGGCTGGAGCTCAGGGAATGGGAGCTCAGGGGCATGGGGGGGGAGGGGGTCCAGATCTGGGTTTTGAAGACCAAGGCTGTTCCATTCACACACAGCTCTTGGAAAGAAAGAGAACGAGAAAAGGGGAGGTGTGTGTGTGTTTTGGGGGGGGGGGGGGGTGTGACATTGAGAGGGATTGGAAGAGAGAGAGAGTTCTTAGATAAAGATAATTAACTTTGTATTTTTACGATAAATGTAACTAAGCTTTTAATGGCTGAGGAGTGAGAATAAGTAAAGCAGACATGCCAATTCTTTTTACTTACAGCTAAGTTGCATGAGTTGTATTAATTTTCTGCTCTTAGACTTAGAGAGATCGAGTTTGCTCATTCTCGTAGAGGGTATTGAAAATATCAGATAGTATTTTCACATTTTCCAATAATTTGCTGTGTTGAATATCAGAAGGCAAGCCATTCCTCTGATCACCTTTTCAAACTACTTTTGAAATTCAAGTTGTAACTTATATTTTTCAATTCCTTTTTTGTATTAATAATTTTAATTTGATTTCTCAAATTGTGCAGATCTCCCAAATGTGGAAAAATGAGAATGCGGAATTGGTAACAAAGGCTCACTTCAGCAAAGTGGCCAAACAAAAGGAGGAGGAGCTGGATGCAGACGCCATCAAAGAGCATCTGTCAAAAGTGGTGCGTTATTTGCACTTGTCATTTGATGAAAGGTTGCCTACCTAACATTGTCCCTGAATTAACAACAGAATAGTCAGAGGATCTGCTAATTTCAGAGGACCAAGAATTTCTGACAGAGGATTGGCTTCTCTTGTCAGAGGTTTTGTCTTTTTAGTCAGTGTTATCTTTTCTGCCAAATAGCATTTTAAAGTGATTTCTCACTATATCAAGCCTTTTTTGGTGATGTTGGGAACTCATTTTCAGTGTTGTCCCTCTTCAGTCTAGGGCCTTGACGGCCCTTTTTTTTGCTGTTTTCAGAGGATTGGACTTTAGACTATTCTGATGCCTGCTGTTGGCTTTTTGTTATACACCTAATAAGTACAAGTCTTTTATAATAATCTCTGCCAGACTAAAATCAAATGTGTGGGTGTTTTTTTTTTATATAATTACAGTGTTTCTGTGTTGTTGTTTCTTCTTACTAGCCATGTGTTTTGTAAAGTGTCACATTTCCCCCCAAATTTTATCATTCATTTTCAGCAAGACAGAAATATTTGTACAATATATGAACAAAAACAAATTATAGTTGCAGAATAACCTCACCACTAAGTGTCATAAACATTCATGCTTCTGTTTGTGCAAGTCTAAGATTCACAGATATTAAAATGCAGTTTTTTTAGTACATTTAATAATACATTGTGTGCTCTCTCATTTTGGTGGCGGCCCATTAAAAAAAAGTGGTGGCGTCAAGGAATCTACATAACAAATGTTGCAGGATAATTTATGTGGGCAGCCTTATCTCAAACAGATAGAGTATGCAGATTTATATAATTTCCACTTGTAGAAATGTAATCGCTTTAATTCTAATTGGAAAAATCAGACTTACAAAATGATAAAAGCAACACTGACCAACTTTGAATGCTCATGGATTGAGGGTTCAGTCTAAGATGCATGTAATGTTGTTGTGGTGTAGAGTGGCACAGTGGTAACGTGTTCGCTTCGTGTCAACTAAACCCGAGTTTGAATCTGGGTACAGGGGATTTTTCCTCTCACTCTGCACTAGGCCTTAACGGTCTGAACGTGGAGTCTTTCAGATGAGACGATAAACCGAGGTCCTGTGTGCCCATGCACTTAGCATACGTTAAACCCAGTGGCAATGAAAAAGTTGTCATTTGGTCAAAAATTTAACCACACCACCCCCCCCATCAGTGACAAAAAAAATCGCATGCAAAAAAAAAAAAAAGAAAAAAAGGGTGGCGCGCCTCTGGCTGCGACTCGCTCCATTAGGTGGGAGCAACTTGAATTTCGCAGAGACGCCTCTGACTATAAATTACCTAATAATACCTAATAATATTCTTTTTTACTAATGTTAAAAAACGGTTTTTAAAAAAAAGTTATGTAGCACTAGCAGTATATTTATTCATATCAAACAAATTATATTTTTCAAATGTATATCTGATCATTTTTTAAAGTGTGATTAACTAATGAACATTCGAAATCATGTTCTTGTAAGTTTAACACAGAACATGTGTGTCATCTTTTATTTTAATTTTCACCCAATTTTGTGAAAATATGTTTTTTTCTAAGTCATCAACAAAAATGAAATCTGTGCTCACTAATTGATTGAGAAGATTCACATATGTTAACTGATATGATACCCAGGTTAAAGACAAACAGTGCTGTAGTGTAAACACACAAACATTTTCTTTTTTAATCAGAATGGGAAAAATATTGTATTTTGTATCAGATGGATGACCTGATGAGGAAGACTGGTGGCCGGTGGAAGATGGCTGCAGTTGTGGTGGATCCTGATAGCCATGTGAGTATAGATCTCCCTTATTACTTAATTTTAGGGTTGTCATAATGCCCATGGTAAAAATTGATGTCAAATGTTAGGATACCACATTTTCTGGAGGCACTTCCTTTTATTTTATTTGTTGAAGCTGTAGATGTGGATGACTTATTTGAATGCAGTTTCCAAATAACATCATGCCCATTCAAGTCTGCATAAATTGGTATTAACCATTGCAAAATCTGTTTAATATGCATGTCATGCCTAACTCACAGAATTGCCCAGTCTGTAGACTTAATGCTTAGTTTGTGAAATAGGTACTGGGACTGCCTGACTTAGTGACTAATAAACTGTTTTTTTAATTTTGCCTAATCTACAGACCAGGCAGCCTAACTTATAAAATAGGCAGCCTAGTCTGTGAGTTAGACAGAGTTCCTTATTTTTATCTCCAAAATGACTCCTCTTCAATTTAACACTTAGACTTGATTAGCAATGTTATGGAGAGAAGTTATTGACTTTATAAAGTCATTTGTCTGTTACTGTGGAAAAACGTTATAACCCAATAGTAAAGCTACCATCCAAACTTGAATAAATGCAAGGGTCACATGCACTGGGAAGCATTGAAACTGAAAGTAGGCCTAATGCTTCATGACTCTCTCTCTCTCTCTCTCTCTCTCTCTCTCTCTCTCTCTCTCTCTCTCTCTCTCTCTCTCTCTCTCTCTTTTCTGATCTACCTCCCCATCCCTCTCCTTTCTGTTTCTCTCTGTCTTTCTGTGTGTGTGATTCTCATAGTCACATTTTTCTCAGTCCATCACTGTCTCAGTCTAGTGTATATCTGATAGTCACAATAATATATATTTCATTATAACATTTACAATGCATTCATACTGTATAGTCTAACCCCCCCCCCCCATCCAGAGAAAGAGCCAGGGAGAGGGGATCTGCACACACACACACACATATATATATATACTAGCGCAACGCCCCGTACCGGTAACGCCTAGTTCCGGTAATGCCTTGAACAGGTAACGCCAAGTACCAGTACCGCTGAGTAGTGGTTTCGCCAGGTCTGCAAAAATATTATATTTGTACTGTTGTGGCTGAAAATACAGTTTTTTTGACCCCTACCACTTTCAAGGCCTACCGATCTCCATGACCTTGACCTTGACCTTGATCGGTATGCAATCATCAGAACAACCATAAGCCAAAGTACCTACATCATACATGCCAAGTTTGAAGTCCCTAAGACCAACGGTGTGGACGTTATAGCCCCTTAAAAATTTTCGGTTTTCAAGGTCATACGCCAAGGTGAAGGTCATGACGGCGATAATTTATGCGAGGATGCCTTCTCTCATGGTGACACGCCACCACACAAAACTGGAAACGATTCGGTAAAGCAGTTCGGGAGATATGCGTGGGACAGTAAAACCCAATCATTAGACCCCTACCACTTTCAAGGCATACCGATCTCCCTGACCTTGACCTTGACCTTCATTGGTATGCCATCATCAGAACGGCCATAAGCGAAAGTACATCCATGCCAAGTTTCAAGACTCTAGGACCTGCGGTGTGGAAGTTATGGCCCCTTAACGATTTTCGGTTTTCAAGGTCATACACCAACGTCAAGGTCAGCACAGATGCCTTCCTCTCATGGGGACACACCACCACACAAAATTTGAAGCGATTCGGTCAAGCGGTTCGGGAGATCCTTGGGACAGACATAAAAAAAAAAACAAACAAACAAAAAAAGGAAACAAACCCGAACAGCTCGGATTTACTAACCGCAAGTGCGTGTGGAGCTGCGTGTGGGTCCCCCCCCCCTCCTCCCCACGACCCCTTGGCAGAGATTTCCGAAAAGTAAGGATGGCATGACCTTCCGAGGGTGCCAAGGATGCTTGATACCAAATTTGGTGTTGATCTGTTGAGAACTGTGGCCCCCTCCAGCCCACCCCCCTGAACACCCCCCCCCCCACACACGACCATCCCACCTCTCCCACCTCCAGACCCCCCTCCCCCAAGCCCCCCTCATCCCCTCCCTTCAATCCCCTCAACCCCCTCCCCCTCCCATCCCCCCCCCCCACGCTCACAGCTCACAGCACTTGCCGTTAGTAAATCCGAGCTGCGTGTGGTTCCCCACGACCCCTTGGCGGAGGTTTCCAAAAAGTAAGAACACAAACACACACACTCACACACAGCAATAATATGTAACTTCATCTTTAGTTTCATTATTGATAAATTGTGTTTTGACCCTTTTAATGATGTGTTATATATTTAATTATTATGGTCATGTTTTATGATGATAAGGAGTGTATTCACACTGCGCCGCATTACTACTGATAAACCCTCAAAATTACTGAAAATTGAACATTTTAGACAAAAAAATACTGATACATGTATATTTTTGGGGGTAGGCAGCTCTGCATGCAGTAGTATACTGCAGCAGTCCTAATGTGATGTTTGTAAGGCAAGAATCTGATAAAACACTACTGTCTATCAGTACGTGACATTATGAAGTTGGTAAAATCCTTCTTTCTTCACTATTTCCTTATACATGGGTGCTCCTGCCTTCCGGATGTCCGGAAATGCCGGCTTTTTTTATTGCCTGGAGCCGGCATGTTTATGATAATTTGAGAAGCAAGGAATTTTTAATAAGCGTTTTATTGGATGTTGAATTTGCGGAGTGCAACCACTCGAACAACCGGAAGCTACCCCGTATCAAAGTAAACATGGAAAGGAGAACAATGCTTCATCTGACGGTCTAAGAAACTGATTCTTTGTGGGTTATTGAGGTTGAGAGGGCGTCAGAAACAAGTAGCAGTGATTAAATGAAAAGGGTAGTGATGTTTCAGAGTGGAGCGACACTGCTACTACCACCTCTACTACTACTATGCTAACAGTGCAGAAAGTGGGACTAGTAAGACTTAAAAGTAGGAGTGGTACCAGCACCATGGCATTGTAGTGAACTATTCCTGTTGAACACTTGTAACTAGTACACGTTACTAGTCACTCGGATAAGTACTAAATGTGAAAACCATCAAACATCAGGTAAGAGTAATGATAAAAACCCAAGGCAAGCACCACCAAATGAGCTACCCCCCCCCACCCCCCCCCCCCCACACACACAACACAGTGACAACAC
>JAGGCT020004051.1:520593-542534 GCA_017654935.2 Phymorhynchus buccinoides
TAGTATACCAGGGTTTATTGCGTACAGATTGTTTCCTCCACCTGTGTCCCGTGTTTGTACTTCGTCTATTTACCACTCCTTTGACTCTGCCTTTTGTTGTTGCTTACTGTCGTCTACTATCTTTCAGACTTATTGGCACATTCTCTTGCCTTAAAAAAAAAAATCTTCAAATAACTGTTCTACTTTGAGCTCCTCCGAAATCATGTGTCGACTGTATGCAGCAGGGAGACCACTGAAAACCTGACACGGACACATGCATACTTTACCAACTATGGCCTTTTGGCCTGGGAATGCTCTCTAAGAGATGCATTGTGAACATCTGATTTGTGACCGAGTACCATGTTAATGCCACATGCATGGCATGTACTATGTTTCTTCTACACTTTGTTCCGTGCATGAAGTTTGATTTTATTCAAGTTTTCATTTTTCTTTTTTCTGGACAGTGTAGTAAGACTAAGAGCTTCAATGAAAATTGGTATATTAAGTGAAAAGTACCAGAGGGATTGGGAAACACAATTTTAAGTCAGATGAGAGCAATCCACCACAGAAGCCAAAGCACTGCTGCTATCTACTTGAATTGTAATTGTTTGTAATGTACTGGTCAGTGCCCTTTATTGTTTGTGGCTCAAGCCACAAACCTATAACTCCACTTTGTCGGTCTTGTTCGGTCGGACTGGTCGGTCCAAAAATTGTCCCACATATTGACAAAGCCAGGGGAGTGCGACTCGGTGTATGCTAATGATTGGAGTGGTAATAGTCGCGTGACACAAACGATTGCGACTCCGCGCATTGTTTGTGTGTGTTTCTCTACAGGAACGTGTTGAGAGGCAAACGATAAGAATATAATTATCTCTTACTGTAAGGACAATTTGAGGCCAAAATGTTTAAAATGAGTGAGAGATTCACATGCGAGAGAGCGAGAGAGAGACGAGAGAGAGAGAGAAAGATGAGAGAGAGAGAGAGATGAGAGACCGGAAGAGAGAGAGAGAGAGAGAGAGAGAGCGAGAGAGAGCACAGACAGCAAGGTGGACAGGCACAATTGAACAGTGACAGATGGAAGAGATAATAGAATTAAAAGCATGATACATACACATATGCATGTTCCACAATTTATAAGAACAAAAGATGATTACAAACAAGTCACAAATTTATTGAAACTTCATCATGGAAACGATCCATATCCATAAATAACAGTTCTCTTTATTTGACATAGAGATCATGTTGTGAAAGAATATTGTGTTCTTAATTTATATATTCATTATTAAACAAATCTAATAAAAAACAAAAAAACAACTACAATTGTTTAATCTTATTGCCGGTACCATTTAAAAAAGAAAAAACTAATGCTGCAAATAAAAAAAAAAACCGCGCTGATTTGAGTTCATTAACCGCCCCGTTTTGGGGGTGTGTCTTTTCTAAAAAAGCTTTCTTAAACGAACCTTTTATGCCTTCATTATATTAATCATTTCTTCGTAAAGGCTCTAATGGGGGAAAAAGAAAAAGACCATAATACAACAAGAAAAATGGAAAAATCAATAACAAAAAAAAAGTATAAAATAATCATAACAAGGAATATACGAAAAGAAAGATAGAGGAGATAGAGAGAGGGAGTAGAGAAAGAGGAGAGATAGAGTGAGAGAGAGTAGGATATAGTAGTAGAGAGAGAGTATGAGAGATAGGTATCAGTAGAGAGATGAGGAGCTTGTTAGAGAGAGAAGATTAGAGAGGTAGCAGAGAGATGAGATGAGAGAGAAGAGATGATATGGTCGAGCGTGAAGGAGCGCTAGAGATGATGTTTTTTCGCGAATTATTATGTAGAACTATATCTCATTTATTTTTTTACAACACTTGACGACTACTTTGTTATTTTACACTGCGCTGAGAGTTTTTAAAAGTAAAATTTTTTGCGTTTTCTTTCTGTGTGGTTGTTTATTCCTTTTATGGTTTTTTTTTCCTTTCTAGTTTATCTATATGGGGAAGGATCTGTATCTGGGAGATTTATTGGGGTAGAGTGAGATTGATATTGTTTTTTTTTAGTCGCAATTGTCGTTTGTTAGGTGCGGAGAGGAATACGGACTCGTGATGGGAATACGAGGGGGCTCTGATGAGAGAGTAATAGGTGAGAGAGAGCCCGAGAGAGGGGGGCTAGAGAGTGCAGAGAGGAGATGGGAGATAGGGAGAGATAGAGAGAGTTCTACAACTTTTTAATCCACATATACTCAAGCATGAATGCAAATATAAAGATGTTAATTAATGCAACAAAGCAAAGAAGGTTTTGTTTTACAAGTACATCAATACTTTACTGAAAATAAATTAAACACAAACTTTCCCGTAAATACAGCCTACAACCAAGAACACACTTGCCCAAACTTATGCCAGTGGTTTGTGCCATTGCAAGCTTTGTAACAACAATGATTTTCAACATTCTGAAGTCCTTCAGAGTGTGGCTGCTCACGTACGGCGGCGGGGTAATCAAAAGACCGGTCGCACACGTAAATATTCTCATCCCTAATCCCTGGCTGGTTGTGCCTTTTGTACCATAGTGTTCGAACTGCTTTGGCTGTTGGGGTGATCTATTCGGAGTCTCTCTAGCCTACATAGGATAAATCAACAGACTTTCACATAAACAAAGAAATCATTCCAATTATGACTTAATGTGTTTGCATATCACCAAGAGATACGGACAGTAGGTTTAAATATGGCCTTAACATTTGACATGTTTACCTTAAACTAAGATGTGCAAATCTTTTGACCACTGTAACTGCTACCAATATTTACTCGACGAACAATTGTTCAATATATTTAACACTTCCAACTGGGAAAGACAATGGGAATCGATAAAAACAAAAAGAAACCTAGAATTTTTCATAAAACTGTAGACATCGTTGAACACACGACATCACTATTTTCCTTGTCTGACATTTCATTAAACGAAATAACAAAATGTCCGCCTTGGTGATACCCCCAATGGGAATTGGAAGAGGCTGTGTAGGATACCAACTTGCAAGGCTTTCTATCTATATCCCAAGCTCCGCATATTCTAGCCGCACGTGCCAAAGAAAAAATACATGGCCTACAACATAGATCTGCTAATATACACTGACTGCTCTTAACTTACAAACCAAAAGATAGGCTGTGCATTCCATATACCATCATAAAAAATTAAAAAAATCTTTCAACTTAATAAAGACATTTCAATCTTCAGTGCAGAACTCTGGGCCATTCTGCAGGCCTGCTCATTTATATATTTGGACTGATTCACTCTCTTCGATACAAGCTTTAAGAAACAAAGACAATATCCGTCAAGAAATTAAGTACTCAGGAAATTTTACACACAGTACATCAAAATAAACTAAAAGACACTGAGGCTGCGATAGCATGGATTCCGTCCCATAGTGGAATATCAGGAAATGATAGAGCCGATTGGGCAGCCAAACGTGCACAGCCAACGGACAACTTTAAGAAAACGGCTAAACAAGAATGGGCCACTGAACTTAAAGAATACGCACAGGCCCACTCATGGAACCATGAAATAGTTAGGAAGGGGGGGCCCTTCCTATGGGTCCCACACCATCTATCCTCATTAATATTTCAATTACAATCCCCATCAATGGCATCATACTACTGGAAACACAATGAAATTATCTGTAATTGCAGAGAATAACTTAGTCTAGAAGTAGAACACATATTTATATGTCAAGAACACCAAAAACATTTTGATATCCTACATAAATCATTTCTATTAGAAAAAACACCTTTTAGGGCTCTGTCAGTACTTAAAAAAGGTACCACGGGATTGGTCCTCCCTGATATCTTTCGCGGAACGCCTCGCATCATCAAAAATAGGTCATTTCTTATAAAAACAGGTATTACCCAAGCCTCACAGTACACACTAAACCAAATTGATTCTACTATTTTAACCCAACAGTCACCAGAGATATTTTTTAACTCTGTGGCCTTTTAATCCGGAGGAGGCAAGTTTTTAACAATGGACGATCACTATTACTGTATTAGGCATGGATCATGGATGACAGTTGTAACGCTCAAGTACAAAGCTCTATTGCTAGCTTTTTATTACATTTCTTCAAAATAAATATATCTATACCCCCTTAGCCTTTGGCTAGATGCTTATTTCTATTGCCCCCCCTCCCCCCAACCCCCGGTCCCATCACCCAAAAGCATAGAACTAATGTCCCATATGGGCTGTAAGCAGTCCAAGAGGATGTATAAATTTCATTTTTCGAGACATGTTTAGCGTGCTTGACTATAATTTTGCTTTTGTTAACAAATATAATGTGCACTACTAATAAGGGTTGCGCTCCAAACAGCCACAGTGAGACTTTATGGAACATTGAAATCCAAAATCCACATATTGGGGGCAATGCATGACCCAGAAGCCTAGTGTATGAAGAAAATAAAATAGCCCTATGCTATAAATCACAAGAGCTATGACATCAATTTCTGAACAATGACCCACCCCTCCTGTCCCATACATGCACACCTCTATCCACCAACTCACCCACAACCCATCCATCTTCTCACCTCCACCATCACTGACACTCTCCTACACACACACACACTTGACTTGATAACGCCTCCTTGAGGCAGGCAACAAGCAACATATCAACCCGCCGTGCTGATCATCTTCATGACAGACCTTGCAGATCAGTCAGCAATAAAATAAAAGAAGTTTGTAGTCTTCTTCTTGCCAGGTCTTATCGGGCGACTGTACACCAGAGCTGGGCACCAGTAGCTCCACTCCCCCTGTCCCAGGTCATGGCGACTGTCCCAGAGCTGAACCAGTAGCTCCACTCCCCCTGGCCAGGTCATAGGCGACTGTCCCAGAGCTGCACCAGTAGCTGCCACTCCCCCTGGCCAGGTCATGGCGACTGTCCCAGAGCTGCACCAGTAGCTCCACTCCCCCTGGCCAGGTCATGGCGACTGTCCCAGAGCTGCACCAGTAGCTCCACTCCCCCTGGCCAGGTCATGGCGACTGCCCCAGAGCTGCACCAGTAGCTCCACTCCCCCTGGCCAGGTCATGGCGACTGTCCCAGAGCTGCACCAGTAGCTCCACTCCCCCTGGCCAGGTCACGGGCTCCCTGGCTCAGGTGACTGTCCCAGAGCTGCACCAGTAGCTCCACTCCCCCTGGCCAGGTCATGGTGGTCCCAGAGCTGTCATGTGACTGTCGGGCCAGAGCTGCACCAGTAGCTCCACTCCCCCTGGCCAGGTCATGACTGTCCCAGAGCTGCACCTGTAGCTCCACTCCCCCTGGCCAGGTCTGGCGTCGTAGAGCATCATGGGCAGGCCAGTGATGGAGAACGTGTTCAGGGGGTTGAGGTCCAGTCCCACTAGGACAGTTGTCAATCTGGGCACCTTCACACTCCCTTGTATGACAGACAAATTGTAAAAAAATGTGACTGCATAAAAAAATCTATGGTAAGTCATACTAGTACTATAGTAAGTCATACTAGTACTACGGCAAGTCATTATATACTAATACTACGGCAAGTCATATACTAGTACTATGGTAAGTCACACACAAAAAACCCACCCAAAACAACAAGTAACTGTCTTGTTTCCTTAAATGCAGTATCACATTAATTTTGTTTAACAATGTAGCACTTGCCTTTCCTGCTCTTCTTACCCCCCCCCCCCCCCCCCCCCCCCCCCCCGCCCCCCCCCCCCCCCCCCCCCTTATTACACCAGTTATCAAGGTCAAAATGGGAACCTGCTAGTGCTACGTTAGACAGCTCATAATGTGAAATTGAACTTTTGACCCTGTCTGTCTGGGTCATTGTCCAGAATAATAAACTACAGAAAGAAGACAAAGCATTTTTGGTGTAGACTGTAGTGATCTTGAGTGTATCACTGAGAATGCATTGTTGGTATAGTAATAGTATGTATGTATGTGTGTGTGTGGTGTGTGTGTGTGTGTGTGTGTGTGCGTGTGTGTGTATGTGTGTGTGGGTGTGTGCGTGTGTGTGGAGTGTGTGTGTGTGTGTGTGTGTTGTGTGTGTGTGTGGTGACTGACTTATACAAGCGATAGGGATATTGTGAACATATTTGAATCTTTTGATATGTGTCTTCTGCAAGCAGACAGAGACAGACAGAGAGAGAGAGAGAGAGACAGAGGACAGAGAGACTAGAGAGAGAGAGAGAGACGGAGAGAGAGAGAGAGGAGAGTCCCCACCCCCCCCCAGGAGAGTTGTGTGTGTGTGTCATCGGTGGGTGTCACTGGGGGGGGGTGTGTGGTGTGGGGGGGTGGGGGGGGGGGTAGTAGCTCAATTTGGTGTGCTGCCTTGGGTTTTTATCATTACTCTTACCTGATGTTTGATGGTTTTCACATTTAGTACTTATCCGAGTGACTAGTAACGTGTACTAGTTACAAGTGTTCAACAGGAATAGTTCACTACAATGCCATGGTGCTGGTACCACTCCTACTTTTAAGTCTTACTAGTCCCACTTTCTGCACTGTTAGCATAGTAGTAGTAGAGGTGGTAGTAGCAGTGTCGCTCCACTCTGAAACATCACTACCCTTTTCATTTAATCACTGCTACTTGTTTCTGACGCCCTCTCAACCTCAATAACCCACAAAGAATCAGTTTCTTAGACCGTCAGATGAAGCATTGTTCTCCTTTCCATGTTTACTTTGATACGGCAACTGTAGCTTCCGGTTGTTCGAGTGGTTGCACTCCGCAAATTCAACATCCAATAAAACGCTTATTAAAAATTCCTTGCTTCTCAAATTATCATAAACATGCCGGCTCCAGGCAATAAAAAAAGCCGGCATTTCCGGACATCCGGAAGGCAGGAGCACCCATGTATAAGGAAATAGTGAAGAAAGAAGGATTTTACCAACTTCATAATGTCATGTACTGATAGACAGTAGTGTTTTATCAGATTCTTGCCTTACAAACATCACATTAGGACTGCTGCAGTATACTACTGCATGCAGAGCTGCCTACCCCCAAAAATATACATGTATCAGTATTTTTTGGTCTAAAATGTTCAATTTTCAGTAATTTTGAGGGTTTATCAGTAGTAATGCGGCGCAGTGTGAATACACTCCTTATAATCATAAAACATGACCATAATAATTAAATATATAACACATCATTAAAAGGGTCAAAACACAATTTATCAATAATGAAACTAAAGATGAAGTTACATATTATTGCTGTGTGTGAGTGTGTGTGTTTGTGTCCTTACTTTTTGGAAACCTCCGCCAAGGGGTCGTGGGGAGGGGGGGGGACCACACGCAGCTCGGATTTACTAACAGGGCAAGTGCTGTGAGCTGTGAGCGTGGGGGGGGGGGGGGGGGGGGGGGGAGGGGGAGGGGTTGAAGGGATGGAGGGGGGGGGCTTGGGGCTATAGGGGAGGTCATGGGAGTGGGGTGGGGGGGGGGATGGTCATCGTTTTCTGCTGGGGGGGGGGGTGTTCAGGGGGTGGGCTGGAGGGGGCCACAGTTCTCAACAGATCGACACCAAATTTGGTATCAAGCATCCTTGGCACCCTCGGAAGGTCATGCCGTCCTTACTTTTCGGAAACCTCCGCCAAGGGGGTCGTGGGGAGGGGGGGGGGGGGACCACACGCAGCTCCACACGCACTTGCGGTTAGTAAATCCGAGTCTGTTCGGGTTTGTTTCCTTTTTTTGTTTGTTTGTTTTTTTCTTTTATGTCTGTCCCAAGGATCTCCCGAACCGCTTGACCGAATCGCTTCAAATTTTGTGTGGTGGTGTGTCCCCATGAGAGGAAGGCATCTGTGCTGACCTTGACGTTGGTGTATGACCTTGAAAACCGAAAATCGTTAAGGGGCCATAACTTCCACACCGTAGGTCCTAGAGTCTTGAAACTTGGCATGGATGTACTTTGGCTTATGGCCGTTCTGATGATGGCATACCAATGAAGGTCAAGGTCAAGGAGATCGGTATGCCTTGAAAGTGGTAGGGGTCTAATGATTGGGTTTTTCTGCCCCACGCATATCTCCCGAATTGCTTTACCGAATCGTTTCCAGTTTTGTGTGGTGGTGCGTGTCACCATGAGAGAAGGCATCCTCGCATAAATTATCACCGTCATGACCTTCACCTTGGCGTATGACCTTGAAAACCGAAAATCTTTAAGGGGCTATCCAAAACTTCCACGCCGTTGGTCTTAGGGACTTCAAACTTGGCATGTATGATGTAGGTACTTTGGCTTATGGTTGTTCTGATGATTGCATACCGATCAAGGTCAAGGTCAAGGTCATGGAGATCGGTAGGCCTTGAAAGTAGTAGGGGTCTAAAAATTGTATTTTCAGCCACAACAGTACAAATATAATATTTTGCAGACCTGGCGAAACCACTACTCAGCGGTACTGGTACTTGGCGTTACCTGTTCAAGGCATTACCGGAACTAGGGCGTTACCGGTACGGGGCGTTGCGCTAGTATATATATATATGTGTGTGTGTGTGTGTGTAGATCCCCTCCCCCTGGCTCTTTCTCTGGAGGGGGGGGGGGGGGGGTTAGACTATACAGTATGAATGCATTGTAAATGTTATAATGAAATATATATTATTGTGACTATCAGATATACACTAGACTGAGACAGTGATGGACTGAGAAAATGTGACTATGAGAATCACACACACAGAAAGACAGAGAGAAACAGAAAGGAGAGGGATGGGGAGGTAGATCAGAAAAAGAGAGAGAGAGAGAGAAGAGAGAGAGAGAGAGAGAGAGAGAGAGAGAGGAGAGAGAGAGGAGAGAGAGAGAGAGAGAGGAGAGTGAGAGAGAGAGAGAGAGTCATGAAGCATTAGGCCTACTTTCAGTTTCAATGCTTCCCAGTGCATGTGACCCTTGCATTTATTCAAGTTTGGATGGTAGCTTTACTATTGGGTTATAACGTTTTTCCACAGTAACAGACAAATGACTTTATAAAGTCAATAACTTCTCTCCATAACATTGCTAATCAAGTCTAAGTGTTAAATTGAAGAGGAGTCATTTTGGAGATAAAAATAAGGAACTCTGTCTAACTCACAGACTAGGCTGCCTATTTTATAAGTTAGGCTGCCTGGTCTGTAGATTAGGCAAAATTAAAAAAACAGTTTATTAGTCACTAAGTCAGGCAGTCCCAGTACCTATTTCACAAACTAAGCATTAAGTCTACAGACTGGGCAATTCTGTGAGTTAGGCATGACATGCATATTAAACAGATTTTGCAATGGTTAATACCAATTTATGCAGACTTGAATGGGCATGATGTTATTTGGAAACTGCATTCAAATAAGTCATCCACATCTACAGCTTCAACAAATAAAATAAAAGGAAGTGCCTCCAGAAAATGTGGTATCCTAACATTTGACATCAATTTTTACCATGGGCATTATGACAACCCTAAAATTAAGTAATAAGGGAGATCTATACTCACATGGCTATCAGGATCCACCACAACTGCAGCCATCTTCCACCGGCCACCAGTCTTCCTCATCAGGTCATCCATCTGATACAAAATACAATATTTTTCCCATTCTGATTAAAAAAGAAAATGTTTGTGTGTTTACAGCACTGTTTGTCTTTAACCTGGGTATCATATCAGTTAACATATGTGAATCTTCTCAATCAATTAGTGAGCACAGATTTCATTTTTGTTGATGACTTAGAAAAAAACATATTTTCACAAAATTGGGTGAAAATTAAAATAAAAGATGACACACATGTTCTGTGTTAAACTTACAAGAACATGATTTCGAATGTTCATTAGTTAATCACACTTTAAAAAATGATCAGATATACATTTGAAAAATATAATTTGTTTGATATGAATAAATATACTGCTAGTGCTACATAACTTTTTTTTAAAAAAAAAACCTTGTTTTTTAACATTAGTAAAAAAGAATATTATTAGGTATTATTAGGTAATTTATAGTCACAGAGGCGTCTCTGCGAAATTCAGGTTGCTCCCACCTGGAGAGCGAGTCGCAGCCAGAGGCGCGCCACCCTGTATTTCTTACTTCTTTTTTTGCATGCGATTTTTTGTCACTGATGAGGGGTGGGGTGGTGTGTGTGTGTTAAATTTTGACCAAATGACAACTTTTTCATTGCCACTGGGTTTAACGTGTGCTAAGTGTATGGGCACACAGGACCTCGGTTTATCGTCTCATCTGAAAGACTCCACGTTTCAGACCGTTTAAGGCCTAGTGCAGAATGAGAGGAAAAATCCCCTGTACCCAGATTCGAACTCGGGGGTTTAGTTGACTACGAAGCGAAACACGTTACCACTGTGCCACTCTACACCACAACAACATTACATGCATCTTAGACTGAACCCTCAATCCATGAGCATTCAAAGTTGGTCAGTGTTGCTTTTATCATTTTGTAAGTCTGATTTTTCCAATTAGAATTAAAGCGATTACATTTCTACAAGTGGAAATTATATAAATCTGCATACTCTATCTGTTTGAGATAAGGCTGCCCACATAAATTATCCTGCAACATTTGTTATGTAGATTCCTTGACGCCACCACTTTTTTTTAATGGGCCGCCACCAAAATGAGAGAGCACACAATGTATTATTAAATGTACTAAAAAAACTGCATTTTAATATCTGTGAATCTTAGACTTGCACAAACAGAAGCATGAATGTTTATGACACTTAGTGGTGAGGTTATTCTGCAACTATAATTTGTTTTTGTTCATATATTGTACAAATATTTCTGTCTTGGCTGAAAATGAATGATAAAATTTGGGGGAAAATGTGACACTTTACAAAACACATGGCTAGTAAGAAGAAACAACAACACAGAAACACTGTAATTATATAAGAAAAAAAACACCCACACATTTGATTTTAGTCTGGCAGAGATTATTATAAAAGACTTGTACTTATTTAGGTGTATATACAAAAAGCCAACAGCAGGCATCAGAATAGTCTAAAGTCCAATCCTCCTGGAAACAGCAAAAAAAAAAAACCAAAGGGCCGTCAAGGCCCTAGACTGAAGAGGGACAACACTGAAATGAGTTCCCATAACATCACCAAAAAAGGCTTAATATATAGTGAGAAATCACTTTAAAATGCTATTTGGGCAGAAAAGATAACACTGACTAAAAACTGAAAAAAACTCTGACAAGAGAAGCCAATCCTCTGTCAGAAATTCTTAATCCTCTGAAATTAGCAGATCCTCTGACTATTCTGTTGTTAATTCAGGGACAATGTTAGGTAGGCAACCTTTCATCAAATGACAAGTGCAAATAACGCACCACTTTTGACAGATGCTCTTTGATGGCGTCTGCATCCAGCTCCTCCTCCTTTTGTTTGGCCACTTTGCTGAAGTGAGCCTTTGTTACCAATTCCGCATTCTCATTTTTCCACATTTGGGAGATCTGCACAATTTGAGAAATCAAATTAAAATTATTAATACAAAAAAGGAATTGAAAAATATAAGTTACAACTTGAATTTCAAAAGTAGTTTGAAAAGGTGATCAGAGGAATGGCTTGCCTTCTGATATTCAACACAGCAAATTATTGGAAAATGTGAAAATACTATCTGATATTTTCAATACCCTCTACGAGAATGAGCAAACT
Organism: Phymorhynchus buccinoides; assembly: GCA_017654935.2. Taxonomy (NCBI): domain Eukaryota; kingdom Metazoa; phylum Mollusca; class Gastropoda; order Neogastropoda; family Raphitomidae; genus Phymorhynchus; species Phymorhynchus buccinoides. The sequence goes on from JAGGCT020004051.1 coordinate 532,154, forward strand.
CGATCTCTCTAAGTCTAAGAGCAGAAAATTAATACAACTCATGCAACTTAGCTGTAAGTAAAAAGAATTGGCATGTCTGCTTTACTTATTCTCATTAAGTCCTCAGCCATTAAAAGCTTAGTTACATTTATCGTAAAAATACAAAGTTAATTATCTTTATCTAAGAACTCTCTCTCTCTTCCAATCCCTCTCTCAATGTCAACCCCCCCCCCCCCCCCCCCCCCCCCCCCCAAAAAAAACACAGATGCTAAAATTTGTTACCACCCCATAGAATATCAGTCACCTCCCCTTTCTGCGTTTCCCTCTTTTGCTCACCAGTAGTTGTCTGTGTGTGAATGTGAAAGGGTCCTTGTGCTTCAAAACCCGGATATGGGACCCCCCCCCCCCCCCCCCAAAACACACACACACTCCCCTTTTTCTCGTTCCCTATCCCCCCTCAGGCCCTGGAACAGCTGGTCCTCAAAACCCAGATCTGGGACCCCCTCCCCTGACCAATGCCCTCTGAGCTCCCATTCCTGGAGCTCAGGGCCCCCACCCCCCTTCTTCGCCCCTCTCTACACCCTCTACCCTACACTACTGCCGCACAACCCTTGAGCTGATCATCTGGGGCAGCTGTTCCTTTCCCACCAGTACATTGTACTTTTTAGATGATCATACCGGAAATCCCTGTCTTGTCTGTATCAGCCTCAGTGAATAACGCCCGATTTAAATAAGCACACAAGCAACCCCCCCCCCCCCTACCCCCCCCCCCCCCCCCCCCCAGGTTCTTGATTCCTTCGTGTCCCTAGTAGCAACTGCCCCAAGATGCACTGCTGACTATCATGTCGCTGTATTTGGGAGGATCTACGGGAATGCGCAAGACAACAAACTATCAAGAAGAAGGTAGTGGACAGGAGGAAAAGAAGAAAATTGAAAGCCCGGCCCAGCCAGCCAGGTCCTGATGGCCGGTCCCTACCATGATGCCCCCCCAAGCGAGAGAATGACCCCGCCTAGCCAGGTCCCGCTAATGTTCGGGCCCCAACGTGTATGCCCCCAGCGCCAACTGGGAAGAATTAAGAATAAGGAAAATGAACTAAAATGCATAAGATTAAATATAAAGAAAGGAGAGATTTAAGGGAGTGTAGTTATTTGTGATTTGGAGACCCTAGGAGCACATAAAGTGCCCTAAGTGTCCTCCCCTCAACAGGCCTGTTCTGGGAGGTTGTTCCACCCCCTTGATGGTACGGTGCCCCCCATACCTTGCAGGGGGCTGTTGCCTGTGTTGGGTACGGCTGTAGGTCTGCGGCCAGTTGCTTGGGGTGTGCTCGAGACCCCCCCCCAATGTGGTGTGCTGGGATACCGTAGATTCTCTCTATCACTAAGTTATCATGTCTTCATATGATGCCCAGATTGTTCTGTATCTTTGTAGAGCATGTCTAGTCTTGGGCTGTTATCCCTTCGTTCTATCAGGGTGGGACACTGTTCAGCTGCCTGCTATCATGGAGGTCACACTTGACGTATTCCGTGCAGCAGGTCGCAGGGCTAATCTTTTTCGAAAAAAAAGAGGCTCTGTCCTCTGTACCGTGTTCGATTTTGTCGTTGTCTTGCTGTTTGGTGTGAAGTGTCCCACTGTTACGTAGCTGTGAGGCGTATTCCAGTATGGGACCATACAAATTTATGCCTTGTAGGCTCTTTCCCTGATGGTTTGGGAACTGATCTTGAGGCTTCTTCTAAAAAACCCGAGAGTCTTGTTGGCCTTTAAGTTTGAGCAGACGTGCTGGATATGTTTATTTCCAGCTCACCAATATTTACAGATGGTAAATCCCAGGTATTTTGTGGAGTCCACCGTTTCAAGCAAGTGGCCATGCAGCATGTACAGGTCTGCTTTCCTGCGTCTGTCTTCTTCTGGTAACACTAACAGGTAAGGTGGTGCATTTGTCAGGATGAAATGCCATGTCCCAGCTCTTCTCCTTCTGAGTAAACTGATGGAGGTCATGCTGTAGCTGATCATCATCATGGTCCTGAGGCGCTGCTACCACTGTATGCACTGCAGTGTCATCAGCAAGGAGACGGGTTGGTGATGTCACCTTGTCTGGTAGGTCATTGATGTATGCCAGGAACAGGCATGGTCCAAGGACCCATTCCCACCCATTTCCCCAATTCCTCCCTCTCTCCACAACCTCCCCTACCCTTTCCAACCCCTGACCCACCTCCCTGCATCCTTTCTCCTCCCCCTCCCCTCCTCCATTATATCGAGGCCAACCATCAGGGCGGCTACATTTTTGCCTGCAGTCTTTCTGCCTGATACTAGTGATAGAAGTCCCCCTTTACTTAGTAAACTTGTACTAGACTACTAGTACTACTACTAGTACTACAGAACCATAAAAAGGATGGTAGTTGTTCAAAGAAAGAAGAACAAGCTGACGGAGGATGTCAATGCGAAGAAGAACCAATTAGAATACAAAGTAAACTCAAAACTTAGTTAGTTAGTTAACCAAAAAAACAGTAGCGTTACGTACCCTATAAATAGTATAATTATAAATTTATACAAGACGAAAATGAGATCTTACGAATCAGACTAAAGGTTGTACTGTAAGCCTAAATTGCTGTATATGACATGATAGGCTATGAGTATGATATGAATTATGATTGATAGGTGCTCTCCCCTAGTTTTTCCTCGATAAATTGCCACAAAAAAGTGGCCCTTTCAGCTAGTATGCAGAAACAGAAACAGATAATGATATTGGACTTACCACGTTGTCGGCCATCTTTAATCTTGGAACAGGAAGTGTTGAAGTTTGATGATTTTATTAGTTTTCACCAAAACAAAAGTTTTCTATTTCTACCATTTCCAGTACTAGGCAGTAGTCACAAAATAACAAAACACTGGCCACGATACAACTTGTATTACAAGTCTCACAAGGAAATAAACGTCAAATAATCGATCGACTCGAAGAAGACACGGTGGGTGACTGGTGAAAACGGCCCCTGACAAAAACGGCCCCTACAAAAACGGCCCTACTAGTAAGTTACGAAAACGACACCTGGTACTCAGGACGAAAACGGCCCTTCTAGTTACGGAAAACTGCCCCTTTAGTTACGAAAAAAACGGCCCTTCTGTTTGTGTATGTGTGTGTGTGTGTGTCACTGTTACTAGTGTCAGCACAACAAAGACAAATGCATATGCACAGGTCTCAATACACGTGAACAATTTTCTCTTTCCTCATGGCAACAAAGTGATATGCTAGTCATAATATGACTTAAATGTTACTGCTTTGCAATGGGTGAAGATTGAGAAATGTTTGCGTGTACTTAACCTTAAAGGGGCACCCTGACGGATAATAAGTTTTTGCAAGAAAAACAGTTCAGATCAGCATGAAATACCCCTTTTTACAGAGAAAGGAACACTCACTTTTTTTGCTCTGGTTTACTATAAATGAAGCTGTCAAATCGGCGTTTCCTCCTTGGTGGAGATACTGGAGAGTGTAGCCATTTTGGATGGGGTGGGTGGAGGACACTCACTGAGAGTGGTTGAAGCTTTTTCTTATTTTGTAGTAGTGCAGTAAAAAAAAAAGAGGAGCTATTTCTTTTGTTGTGAGTGAAACTCCTTTTTGGTAAACTGTATAAAATGTAAAAAAGAACAAAAAAAAGGCTTGTATTGCGAAAATTTCGTGCGAACTATTTGGTCTAAACGCAGGTGGCTATTAGATAAGAGACGGCACACGCCTTCTCTTTGTTTTAAATATTTTGACTTCTAGCACCTCCGCAAAGGATGAATCGCCCTTTTTGACGGCTTGATTTCGTTGTAGGACAAGGGCCGTTTGATACTATCGACCACTCTATCCTCATTTCTAGACATCACACCTCATTTGGTCTATCTGGGGCTATTCTTTCCTGGTTTTCATCCTACCTCTATGATCGCACACAGAAAGTTGTAGTCAATGGTTCTCCATCTCTTCCAAACAAGGTCTTCAGTTCGGTGTGCCCCAAAGTTCAGTCTTAGGCCCTATTCTTTTTGTTCTTTACACCCAACCTCTCTCTGCCATCTTCAACCAGTATTCTATTCTACATCATAACTTTTCTGAAGACAATCAACTGTACATTTCTGCCCACCTAAGTCAACTAGAACAAATGATTTCTTCTTCTAAAATGTGAATCTCTGCTGTTAAAACATGGATGTTATAAAACAAACTGCAACTAAATGCTGAAAAAGACAGATGATTCTTGTTTCCTCTAACCACACAAATAAAACTCAGGCTCTGCCAGGTTTTGTTGACATTGATGGAACTGAGTTCAAGCTGTCAGCATCTGTCAGCAATTTAGGTGTTACTTTGGACCAAAACCCTCTTTTTCAAACAGCATGTTTAACGTTTCCAATGTTCGCAAGTCTTGTTATCTAGAACTTCGAAGAATAAATTCAATCCGCCGTTTCCTCTCTCAAGATGCACTGAAGACTCTAGTATGTGCTTTTGTCATGTCTCGTCTTGACTACTGTAACTCAATTATTGCTGGCTGTCCATCAACTCTCATCTCTAAGCTCCAACGGGTCAAGAATAATGCTGCTCGACTCATATCTCGCTCCCCTAGGTACGATCACATCACTCCGTTTCTTCGTGTTCTACATCATGTATTGACTACAAAATTCTCTTCCTTGCCTTCAAGTCACTAAATGATCCAGCTCCCCAGTATCTCTCTCATCTTCTCCATTTCTATGTCCCAGCTAGCCAACTACGTTTGTCTTCTGATTCTAGTCTCCTTTCCATTCCCTCCATCTGTCTAAAATCTGCTGGCTAACGTTCTTTTTCTTGTCAAGCACCATCTCTGGGAAATTCTCTGCCTTCTCCCCTCCGAACCTCCGACTCAGTCTCCTCATTCAAAACTTCTCTTAAGAACCCATCTTCTTCATGCTTCTTCCTATATATTTGCTCAGTGGTATGTCGTTGTGTGCAAGTGAGGGATGATTGAATAGGATGTTGGTGCTGTGGTTTCTGTGGCGCCGTGTGTGTGTGTGTGTGTGTGTGGTGGGTGTGTGGTGTGTGTGTGTGTGTGTGTATGTGTGTGTGGTGTGTGTGTGTATGTGGGTGTGTGTGTTGTGTGTGGGGGTGGGAGCACGCATGTGTGCATACATGTAGTGTGCTTGTGTGTGTTTTGGTTTTGGTGGGTTGGGTGTGCACGCATGTGTGAGTGTCTCTATATTTGTGTGTGTCTGTCTGCGTGTCTGTGGGTGTGTTTTCTGCATGCCGGACGTTGTGTGTGAGGGGGTTGTTTCGTGTTTGTGTGTTTGTGTATGTGGTCAGTCCGTGTGCGGCTCGGTTGCTGTGGCTTAATGAATGGGTTATGAACGAGTTGGGCATCGATAAAGTGTGTGTGGGTGTGTGTGTGTGCGAATGTGCGTGCGTGCGTGCGTGCGTGTGTGTGTGTGTGGTGTGTGTGGTTGTGTGTGTGTGTTTTTTTTTTTTTTTTGTGTGTTTTAGAGAGAGAGAGAGAGTTGCTTTGTATGCATGTATTTGTTGCTGGTTGGTATCATTCTTGATGGCTGTTTTTGTTGACTATTTGTTGATGAAAAATTGATTGTAAAGAGCTTTGGGCTCATTTGAGGTAAAGCGCTATGTAAATGTATAATTATTGTATTCTTTTTAGTAGGGAGGGGCCGTTTTCGTCAAGGGCCGTTTTCTCTGGTAACCGTTACCTTATAGGGCCTAGGCCTTGCTAACCCTACTTCCGGCCTACATTCATTGGTTAAAGGGTCCAAGGGTTCAATGCGTAACTCAGCCACGTAAGTTGCGCATTCAGCAAGTGAAGGCCGCAACTCAAGTGTCAATCAGACATGGCTTGAAAGCCAGCAAGTTACTGCCTTATAATCAGCACTCAGGGCTGATAGTAAGATGAGGATCGGGTGTCTTCTTCTACCTCTTCTTCTTCTTCTTCTTCTTCTCTTCTTCTTCTTCTTCTTCTTCTTCTTCTTCTTTTCTTCTTTCTTCTCTTCTTCGTCTTCTTCTTCTTCTTCTTCTTCTCTTCTTCTCTTCTTCTTCTTCTTCTTCTTTTTCCATCTTCTGACTGTAGTTCTGCTCCGGCTTTCTTGTGTATTTACCCCCACCCCCCCTTCCCTCAAACTTCCTCGCATGCAAACTTTAACTCAGAAACAAACATTACACCTTTTGTTGTGTGTGTGGTGGGGGGGGGGGGGGGGGGTGTGGTGGTTGTTAAGGTTAGTATCAGCTTTTGGTTATTTTCTTAGAACTGAAAGAAGCAGACATTGAGATTAGAGGTTCGTAAACATGAGGTGGGGGAGTGACTAAAATGCAAGGTTGCTCATCGTGCAATGTCGCAATATTCCCTGTTCTGCTTCAAGAAGCACGTTGTTTGAATCACCAATCGGTTACAATAAAAACAGAGTTTACAAACGGAGCAAGGAGTTTTTATGTTATCCGCACAGTGTCTGTCTGTCTGTCTGTCTGTTTGGTCTGTCTGTCTGTCTGCCTGTCTGTCTGTCTGTTCTGTCCGTCTGTCCCTCTATGGGGATGCACACCTCTCTGCACCAGTCCATAAAGCTTTGATCCAGCTAAAGCTACCATTGCCTTACGTACTAAACGGATTGTGATGATAGTTTGCTTAATGATTCAGATGACTGAAGGATGAAAGTTACTTTAAAAACAAAACTCATCTAAATGTTTAACAGCAATTACGGAGTTATCCCCCAACGTTTTGTGGCAACATTGCAGTTTAGACACCCCATGATGTTTACGACTCTATATCTAATTCTGGTTCTTTCGGTGTCATGGCAATAACCCTAGGCTGATCCTAACCCTGTCCCATTCCTTCTCAGTGAAAATGCTCAATGCCAAAAATATTGATTGGAGAGGGTGGTGAAGGGTCTAAAATACAACATTGCCTTTATTGTATCCTCAGGGAAAACGGCCATAGCCTGAAGAATCAGTCGCTTAACATTAATGCGAATAGGTTAATCTCAACCTGTGTTCTCGTTGTCATAGATTTTATGTAGGTTATTGGGGGTACATTTATGTCCTTGCCCTCTTGCTTTGTCAAGCGCAATTCACAGCCCTCAATGTTGGTGTCTTCTCCCTTCCTTATGTATACGTCCATACCATTTTTGGCCCCATTTCAATATGATTTATGACAAGTCTGCTTAGCCATGGCGGTAACGAGTTCTTTACCAGCACCTGAACGAATGCATTGAAGCGTATGACTTAACATTGGTTGTTAGCACTGAACAGAAAACGAACATGATTACCATTTCCATTGCCAAGAGTTGGCACGAAGCAAACATGTGAAAGAAGATAATATATTGATAGCTAAGTCCTTTTAGAGGGTCTTAGGGTGTTTGGTTTCCATAGACAGGTACAGTGTGTTTTCTTCTTGTTTTTTGATCGCTCAGACAGTTTAATAGCCCGGATGCGTCATGCTGCAGTTATGCGCCTAAGCCCTACAGTAAGAAAACAGTTAGTCCCAGCATCGTCCATCTTCGGCTGCGACGACGAACAAAGGCTAGGAGAATGGACCAGTGAGGCATACACAACAGTAGTAGATTGACATGAAGCCAAGGGAAAAGGGCAGAGTCAACAGTAGAGTGACCAGAGTAGAGGAAGTTATTAGGCACATAACTCTAAGAAGGTGGAGAACTATTTGTACACGCCCTCCCCCCCCCCCCCACCCCCCCATCCCACCCCTCCCAATATCTCCTACACTGGAGGGTCTAACGAGTTTCCAATGCGATTCGGTGGATAACATTTGTGTATGCTTGTCAGTAAGTGTGTTCAGAAATCTGCAATTAAAATGTAATAACTCAATATTAACTGAGTTGTGTCTCTATGCCCGTCTCTTTTTCACAAGACAACACAACACAATCATCGCAAACCAGTTTGCATTCCTCTGGGTTCGTCATCATAAAATGTTGCCTTATCCAGTTTCTCCCGAAATGGTGTGTGTTATGTGTGATGAATCTATGTGCGTGTGTACGTGTGTGTTGTGTGTGGTGTGTGTGTGTGTGTGTGTGTGTGTGTGTGCTAGTCTTGTGTGTGTGTGTGTGTGTGTGCTTGTGCGTGCGTGTGCCGTGTGCGTGCGTGTGTGCGTGTGTGTGTGCGTGTGTGCGTATGCGTGCGTGTGCTGGTGCGTAGTGCGCGTGTGCGTGCGCGCGCTTGCGCTGGCGCGCGTAGGTTTTTTGTGTGTGTTTGTGTGTGTGTGTGTGTGTGTGTGTTTGTGTGTGTGTGTACTGTGTGTGTTTGTCATATGCTGTGCACGAAACGTCGTGTCAATGTGTACGTATGTTGCTGTATAAGTGTGTGCACCCCATTTGTCGTGTCAATGTGTTATGCTCGGCATGCGTGCTTGCGTGATGCAAAATGCGTGTGTGTGTGTGAGTGTAGGGTGGGTGTGTCGGTGAGGGGGGGTGCGTTACCTCAATGCGGGGGGGTTGTACATGGCATAAATGGGGTTTTGTAATAGAGGGACGGATGGGGGGGGAGGGGAGGGGGGGGGGGGGGGTGTGGGTTCGTGTTTGTGCAATGTTGCTTGGCAGTCAGGCGTGGAGCCTACGTTTGCTGTCGACGACGTGCCTCTTCTTCAATACCCAGCGAAATATTCCTTTGTAACTCAATGAAAGAGGACACTCAGAAGACCATATAAGGACAGGAGTGAAATGTTCCTAGAATCCAGATAGGTAAAGTTCGGTAAACTAAGGCAAGTAAAGGGGGAAGGGTGAAGTGTGAGTGTGTGGAAGGGTGTGGGGTGGTGTGTGTGGGGGTGTGGGGGGGGGGGGGAAGGGGAGCACTCAGAAGACCATAGGGGAAGAGGGGTAAAACAGCTGCATGGGCGGGTAAGAAGCCCACCCCAACTAATTATCTCATGAAATAAAGCAAAATTTCAGTTAAATTTTGCCCATGAGACGAATGCTAGACATTAAACACTCGTCTCATGGGCAAAATGAGACTGAACTTTGTTTCATTTCATTGAGATAATTGGGGTGGGCTTTCTTACCCGCCCATGCGCTTTTTTACCCCGTCTTCCCTATTACAGACCAGAAAATGAAATGTTCCTAGAATCAAGATAGGTAAAGTGGTAAAGGAGAGGATAGGGCAAGGAAGGGGGAGGAGGGATGGTGTGTATGTGTGGGGGGATGGGGGTGGGTGGGGGTGAGGCCTTGCATATAGAGGATAAAAAAAGGCTTGAAATACAACGCCTCAAGCCCCATCCCATCCCTCCATTCACCCTCACCCATTTCCATTTCCCTGTATGGTTTCGTGACAGATGACAGCGGTTCGATGGTTTAAGAGAGGAAAAGAAGTTCCAAAAGGGAGTACTCATTTATGCACCGTTGAGGTTACCATTTTATGACATTCTTACGTTTTTTATTCTTTCTTCTTATTCTTCTTCTTATTCTTCTTCTTTGTCTGCAAAATATTCGCACAACCCGTTCTGCTTTCAAAAAGCAAGTTATATGAAACAACACTAGGAACAAACGAGAAAGGGCCGTTAAATTAAAAAATATATATAAAAAGGGCCGCGAGGCCCCTCTTGCCCCTAAAACTACGACTACTTACCTACTACTAATAAATTGGGTGTGAGCGGCGCCTCTGGCAGCGACGCGCTGCTCAGGTTGGGAACGCAACCCGAATTTCCCAGAGACGCCTCGGTGACTATAAAGTACCGAAGAACTAACCATAATAACAGAATAATACTACTTACTAATAGACTACGAATACTACACTACTACTACTACGACGATACTACTTAATAATACTTACTTACTTTACTACTAACAAAGATAGGTTTCTAAAAGAGTAAGATGGAATTACTTAAGAGCTACGGCGCGCGAACCGGGGCTATAGGGTTATCGTTTCACAATGGAGGCTATCCAAAAACCAGACGGACCTTGAACGGAGGAATCAAAATGGCCCTACCGAAGTGCAAAATGTGGTAATGTTTCAAAAGGAAAAACAGTGTTTCTGTCATCAATAATAATAATAGGGAAAAGAGAAAGTCATATATATATATATATATATCTATATATAATATATATATATATATATATATATATCAAATATATATATATATATATATATATAATATATGTCTATAATATATATATTATATCATCTATATATATAAATATATATATATATTTATATCTCTCTCTCTATATATATATATATTTATATATATATATATTAATATATAATAGATATATATATATATATCATATATATAATATGTAGAATGTATGAAAGATATAGATATATATATATATATATATATATATATTATATATATATATATATAATATATATATTTAAATAATTTATATATAAATATATAAATAACATAATATATGGTTTATATATGTGTGTAATAATATGTATAATGTATATGTAGATCATAATATATA
>JAGGCT020004051.1:543034-548034 GCA_017654935.2 Phymorhynchus buccinoides
TAGACAACGAGAGGCACTCTTTTCCCCCCGGCCTTTTAGCCTCCCCCTCTCCCAGTCGATCCCTCCCTTGCTCCTTCCCCTTGCTTTCTCCCCGCGCTCCTTTTTTTCGAATCCCCTTCTTAACGCACTAAAAAGCGGACGGCCCCGTCCGCAACCCGTCAATAATTAATATAAGGAGAGATTGCCCTTAACTTAGATTTTTTAAAGAGAAAATGCGAACTGTCATTCAAACAATTACATACAGGGTTACAAACATAATCACTTTTCTTTCCAATATGCGCGGATTCTTAAGGGTAACGCGCTTCCGGTACACACATAAGCTGATATTCCATGCCCCGGAAACCCGTCACGCAATCCATAAATAAGTCCCCCACGAAGGGAAAAGATTTGCGCACGTTGTCCGAATTCCACCTATATATGCGTAAACCTGTATCCTTCTTCCTTCCAATTATTTATGTTTTTCCGTACAGAATGTACGCGTCTAATGTGATAACCGGTCTAAGAGTAAGCGCACGTACACAGTACATCCGGATTTCCGCCGCGGAAATAACCATAAGTGGGGCTAACGAAAGAAGGGTACAAATTGTACGGATTAGTGGAAATACGGACACGTGCGCTTGTTTTCTATCTTCTTTCTTTCACTCATTGATATATTTCCGCCGCGGAAGATCCGGGATGTACTGTGTACGTGTCCTTGGGGCCTATATCGTCAGGCAGATGAAAAATTGACCGCAGTACCTTTTTGGATATCAACGTAAAAATGGTGGGTAGAGAAAACAAGGTACCCGTGAAAGGGAAAACTTCAAACAAGAAGATGGAAAATTGACTGCAGTAAGACCACTAAGTGCTGGAAGGGGGGGGGGGGGGGGGGGGGGACCACCACGTCATCGTGTCAACATCACGGTTTTCCACGTGCCTTTACCTTTTTATAGCTGGCAACAAATCATATGACATCTTCCTAGCATAAGAGGGAATGTTGACAAGTGAGGTGGGGGGTGCTTTAAGGCACGAAATGTTGGAGTTTTCCCTTTCACAGGTACCTTGCTTTCTTTACCCATCATTATTACGTTACTATATAGTCAGGAATCAAAACTCTTGACTTCAGCGTGCACGGGAACTCATTATTCTGGCCTAGACTGTCATCTGAGATTAGACAGGTCATTGAATCTCGCGACTCGTGCCAATCTTATGGCACCAACCAACCGACATAGACATTGTACGTGCATACTGTTCCTGAGCAGCCATGGGAAAAGGTAGGGACAGACATCTTTACAATACATGTCCGAAAGTACCTCATCACCGTGGACTACTTCAGTCATTTCTTTGAAGTTGACTACCTACCAGAAACTTCGCCAGAAACTGGTGCACAAAATGAAACTACATTTCGCAGAATTGTAGTCCCAAGATAATACATAATAATAACAATAATAATAATAATAATAATAATAATAATAACTAGATGGCTTATTGACGACTGAGTTCTCATATCATGATTCGATATCAAAATGTAATAGCGACAATAGGGTAGGCGTGGGCGCCGCTTGCATGTCTAGTCTAGTCGTTTCCGACAATGACTACCAGATAGCCAGAGTGGGGCAGATACATTTCTGGCTGGGCTGGGCTAGAATTTGTTTATAGTGGAGATGCCTTGCCAGGCGTACATCCCCACTCTTTCGGCAAAATGGATTTGATGACACAGCTGGCGCTGAGGAAGGTCCCCAAAGGCCAACCCATCCCTTTGGCTGCAGCACCCAGAGCCGGTGCAAGCCCCTCTCCACCCCCCCCCCCCATCGTTCGAGAGTCATAGTCTTCAACGAAAGACACTAAACTGTACCCCATGGATTTTCCATGACTGTAAGACAATCATCTATTGTACAGCTCTCGTGTCACTGTTGGCCCATACTGCCAGGCTAATGTAAAAGCCATTGGATTAAAAAGCGCCATACATATCGGCTAGGTGGCAAATTAATACATAATTTTTACGTTACGCCCAATCCGTTTTTACAAAATTTTTACAACTTTTTTCAAGCAGTTTGAAATACAAGCATTTTTCCATTCATAAACACTCAGACAGATCAGGAATGGGTTCAAACGAATGAGAAACCACATCTGTAGATGAGTTAACATTATTTTGTTCAGGCTTAAGTTGATTAAAACGTTTGATACAACATGTGGCTCAAGCATTCACTAGAGTAGCATTTGGTAGTGTTGGGGGTGGGGGGGTAGGATGGGGTAAAATTCGTGAAACTCACAATCTAGATAAAATGTGCATCTGTTGAATCAACCTTTAATCAATGCCTGTGTGGCTGGGAATTTAATGTTTTTACATACATTGTCCGTTTCATGAATGAAGCAAACAATTTTGCCCATTTCATGAAATAGGCAAATTTACGCATTGGGCGTAACACATGCACTTCTCACTATTATTATGGTTCACGTAGGGTTCTTTTTTGTTTGTGGTATCAAGCCACAAAACCTATAGCTCACTTTGTCGGTCTGCCTGTATGTCAGTCTGTCGTTCCAAAATTGTCGCCCACTTCAAATCGAGGACTACACGAACGAAAAATGGTTTTTTACGTCCTCTCGGTCTGAATTAGACACATATGGGACATTTGTAAATACAAAATATGGTCGGAACAATACAGGAGGCAATGCCCGGAAGCAGTGCTACACAAATAAAGTCCCGAATTTTTAAATTAATACCGATAGGTGTAGCGGGTAATCACGCCACGGTTTAAACCTCATCGGCTATGGCACCGTTACAGTTACAAGTAATTCAGTATACAGTCTGATCGAGGCTACACTTCAAAATTAACTGAGGCCGCTCCTTAAAATGATGTATTTCAAAAGCGTACAAAATAAATAAACATACGTCAATACAGACACTACAACAGACACGACAAGTATGCGGTGCTTCTTTTGGTGAGTATAAGTAGAAAAAATAGTTTTAACTGTTTTCCAAAAGACATAAAAAGTTACAAAATGCACCACGAGAAAACATTCTGGTTTACAGATTAAAATAATTATTGAAAAGCCAGCGGAGATGAATCCTGATTGGAGTGGTAAAACTAGACCGCGTTCCACAAACTATTGAGATTTTCGCGCTTGTTAAACTATCTACCCGACAATTTCCTGCTCGCCTGTCCCTCTGCTTCTGTCTCTGTGTTTCCGTACGTCTGTGTCTGTCTGTCGAGTGTCTGTCTGTCTATATGTCTGTTTCTCGCTCTGTCGTCGTCAGTCGTGTGCTTCTTCTTTGCCTTGCTTTGCTTTGCTCTGTGCTCTCTCTCTCTCTCTCTCTCATCTCTCTCTCTCTCTCTCTCTCTCTCTCTCTACTCTCTCTCTCTCTCTCTCTCTCTCTCTCTCTCTCTCTCTCTCTCTCTCTCAATGATTGTGTTTATCTGATATTCTATGTATAATGTATGTATGAAGTTTTGAACTACGTATATGCTAAGTTTGTTATGTGCGATTATGATAAAATCTGGGAGATGCACTTAAATGGGTAAAGATGATTGTGTTTATCTGATATTCTATGTATCATGTATGTATGAAGTTTTGAACTACGTATATGCTAAGTTTGTTATGTGTGTTTATAATAATAATAATAATAATAATTAATAATAATAATAATAATAATAATAGTGAATAATTTACATAGTGCACTCATCCACCAAATGTGGAGCTCTATGCGCTTAACAACAACAAATTAAAAGCAAGAAATTCAAAAACAAAACAGTAATCGCTCACACACATGCAAAATAGGCATGTATGCACCCCCACCCACCCCCCACCCACCCACACATAAACGCAGGCACGCACATGCGCAAATATCCACACACACACACACCGTTACCATCACCACCACTCACCCCACCACAAGAAACACAATACAAAATACAATCAGTTGAAGAAAGCATCAACACACACTCATATGGGGGGGAGTGTGTGTGTGAGAATAGAGTCGAGAAGTAATGTGGCCTAAAGGTTGTGATGTAGCTTGAATAGGTTGAGAGCTGATTTGAAACATTGCAAGGACTGGATATGGCGAATTTCGCGTGGTAAGGAGTTCCAAACTGATGGGGCCGAAAAGGAAAAGGAGCGCTCACCAAACATTTTTGTTCGTGTACTAGGAACACAGAGAATTTTGGAATCTGAAGATGACCGCAATTGCCTTGATGGAGTATAGACAGAAAGCATGTCAGAGATGTAGCTAGGGGCATTTCCAGAGAAATAAGAATGACATAGAGTGAAAAATTTGTATTCCTCAAAAATCTTTTTTTTTCTTCTTCTTTTTCTTCACCTTTTTTTGTTGGATTAGGCTGAAATTTTCAGAACAGTTGCAGGACCTTATGGGTATGTGAAATTTCAAATATTAAATGATTTCACCGAATTGTCGGTAAAATATGGCCGAAAAAACCCGCGAAATCGGCGAAATTTCAATCTTGAATATCTCAAAAACGGCAGCACGGATTTCGTTCATGTTTTCAGAATTTACTACAAAGTAGATTTGCAACACTTCCGGCATAAAACTCCACCGGAAGTCCGAACCGGAAGTGCCACAGCTATGGTCAGGCAGCTTTTATTTGGTTCACGGAATAGCCCAAACCGGAAGCGACGTCACAAAACTATCTATTGGATATTGTAGCCCTTATGTTGGCCCAGGTCTGAAAGGCGTTTGTTGACGATATGTTAAATAGTTTGGAAGTTATTCAAATATATGTATATTTGGTTGAGTTACTTTCACCATTGTTTTCATTTTTCAACCGATTTCGCTTAAATTTACAGGACAATTGATGGACACTATTCTCATGCTCTATATCCAATATTATGCCGATTGGCCAAATTATGGCCGAAATATGGGCTAAAAATTGCCAAATTCGGCCAATATTCAAGCTTGAATAACTCAAAAACGGCTTTGCGGAATGCATTCCTATTTTCACTGATTATTAAGGAGTATCTTTGCAACACTTCTGATATGAAACTGAGCCAGAAGTTCCAACTGG
>JAGGCT020004051.1:550534-553034 GCA_017654935.2 Phymorhynchus buccinoides
ATATTGTGTGTGTGTGTGTGTGTGTGTGTGTGTATGTATGTGTGTGTGTGTGTGTGTTTTGCATGCGTGTGTGTGTTGTGTGTGTGTGCGCCCGCGCGACAAAAAATCGGAGTGAAGGCGATACGAGATAGACAAAAGCTTAACGTAAGCTTAGTCCATTTATATTACTTGGGCAAAGTATTTGTCAGTCTCACTCAAGTATTTATGTTTGCTTGTTTTTCCTTTTTAAAAATGTTAATTAAACACTAAATATAGAAAAGTATTCGTAATGTAACCTTATATATCTATATCAAAATGTGAAAAACCCAGACAAATGACAAAATAAAAAAATGAAATGAAGAACTGACCATACTTTGCAGGATGAACATACAGTAGGGGTAAGGTCTGATACCTTTTTAAAGGAATAACACAGGCATCCTTGTGAGTGAAGAAAGAGAATAAACTATAACAACGCTTGTTAAGTCCTTTCACGAGCATTTGTCCTCTCGCGGATACCATGACCTACAATAAGCCTAGGGTCTCCTATATCCGTATTATATTCTTTGCAATAGATACCAAAAAAGCAGGAATAGGGCCATTTTAGACTAATGTGCACATAAGGACAAAATGTGCACGAGAGGACTTAACAAACGCCTTTTGCGATTTGATAAAAAAACCACAAGGCGTGTGCGTTCCTTGTAGGTTACAGAACAACACACAAGATAACCGAGGCGAGTCAACAACACACTGTTCAGAAGGACAAACCTCCCTGGCCGGCAGTTGCTTCTTGCATATTCACGACACAGATATGAATATACAGAAGATGGCCGCCCACAAGTGTGGGCAATATGGTGGGCGCTTGGCCAGTCTGAACTCACCCGAAAAATGGGACGAAGTGGAACAGTTTCTGAATCTGGAAAAATCGCACAGAGTCCACATTGGGTTAAAGTCGTTCGGGCCTGGAGTCAATATGATGTAAGTGAATGTGCGAAAATGGATCGATGTTTGTTTTTTATCATCACTAAATTTCAAAATGTTCCCTGGACCCCCCAAAGAGCATTACCCCTTAACCAGGAACCTATGCAACTCCCTGGACCCCCGGCAGAAATCCCCCCTTACGAATCACTTGGCCCCACCCCTGATTAATGCTATTTCATGAAATATATCAAAATTTAATTCAATAAAATCACTAAAAATAATTCTGGTGATTTTACGACAACTATGTCTAACATTAGTCTCATAAGAAATGCAAGGTCTAGTGATGTAGATGATTCTCATTTTTTTTTTTATAGATATGCATATGCATCCATGTAGGTAAGCATCACATAGGGCCTACGCGCATGTAGGCATACACACATATGCATCCATGTAGGTAAGCATCACATAGGGCCTACGCGCATGTAGGCATACACACATATGCATCCATGTAGGTAAGCATCAAATAGGGCCTACGCGCATGTAGTCATACACACATATGCATCCATGTAGGTAAGCATCAAATAGGGCCTACGCGCATGTAGGCATACACACATATGCATCCATGTAGGTAAGCATCAAATAGGGCCTACGCGCATGTAGGCATACACACATATGCATCCATGTAGGTAAGCATCAAATAGGGCCTACGCGCATGTAGTCATACACACATATGCATCCATGTAGGTAAGCATCAAATAGGGCCTACGCGCATGTAGGCATACACACATATGCATCCATGTAGGTAAGCATCAAATAGGGCCTACGCGCATGTAGTCATACACACATATGCATCCATGTAGGTAAGCATCAAATAGGGCCTACGCGCATGTAGGCATACACACATATGCATCCATGTAGGTAAGCATCAAATAGGGCCTACGCGCATGTTGGCATACACACATATGCATCCATGTAGGTAAGCATCAAATAGGGCCTACGCGCATGTAGGCATACACACATATGCATCCATGTAGGTAAGCATCAAATAGGGCCTACGCGCATGTAGGCATACACACATATGCATCCATGTAGGTAAGCATCAAATAGGGCCTACGCGCATGTAGGCATACACACATATGCATCCATGTAGGTAAGCATCAAATAGGGCCTACGCGCATGTAGGCATACACACATATGCATCCATGTAGGTAAGCATCAAATAGGGCCTACGCGCATGTAGGCATACACACATATGCATCCATGTAGGTAAGCATCAAATAGGGCCTACGCGCATGTAGGCATACACACATATGCATCCATGTAGGTAAGCATCAAATAGGGCCTACGCGCATGTAGGCATACACACATATGCATCCATGTAGGTAAGCATCAAATAGGGCCTACGCGCATGTAGGCATACACACATATGCATCCATGTAGGTAAGCATCACATAGGGCCTACGCGCATGTTGGCATACACACATATGCATCCATGTAGGTAAGCATCAAATAGGGCCTACGCGCATGTAGTCATACACACATATGCATCCATGTAGGTAAGCATCAAATAGGGCCTACGCGCATGTAGGCATACACACATATG
>JAGGCT020004051.1:558034-570024 GCA_017654935.2 Phymorhynchus buccinoides
TGTGTGTGCGCCCGCGCGACAAAAAATCGGAGTGAAGGCGATACGAGATAGACAAAAGCTTAACGTAAGCTTAGTCCATTTATATTACTTGGGCAAAGTATTTGTCAGTCTCACTCAAGTATTTATGTTTGCTTGTTTTTCCTTTTTAAAAATGTTAATTAAACACTAAATATAGAAAAGTATTCGTAATGTAACCTTATATATCTATATCAAAATGTGAAAAACCCAGACAAATGACAAAATAAAAAAATGAAATGAAGAACTGACCATACTTTGCAGGATGAACATACAGTAGGGGTAAGGTCTGATACCTTTTTAAAGGAATAACACAGGCATCCTTGTGAGTGAAGAAAGAGAATAAACTATAACAACGCTTGTTAAGTCCTTTCACGAGCATTTGTCCTCTCGCGGATACCATGACCTACAATAAGCCTAGGGTCTCCTATATCCGTATTATATTCTTTGCAATAGATACCAAAAAAGCAGGAATAGGGCCATTTTAGACTAATATGCACATAAGGACAAAATGTGCACGAGAGGACTTAACAAACGCCTTTTGCGATTTGATAAAAAAACCACAAGGCGTGTGCGTTCCTTGTAGGTTACAGAACAACACACAAGATAACCGAGGCGAGTCAACAACACACTGTTCAGAAGGACAAACCTCCCTGGCCGGCAGTTGCTTCTTGCATATTCACGACACAGATATGAATATACAGAAGATGGCCGCCCACAAGTGTGGGCAATATGGTGGGCGCTTGGCCAGTCTGAACTCACCCGAAAAATGGGACGAAGTGGAACAGTTTCTGAATCTGGAAAAATCGCACAGAGTCCACATTGGGTTAAAGTCGTTCGGGCCTGGAGTCAATATGATGTAAGTGAATGTGCGAAAATGGATCGATGTTTGTTTTTTATCATCACTAAATTTCAAAATGTTCCCTGGACCCCCCAAAGAGCATTACCCCTTAACCAGGAACCTATGCAACTCCCTGGACCCCCGGCGGAAACCCCCCTTACGAATCACTTGGCCCCACCCCTGATTAATGCTATTTCATGAAATATATCAAAATTTAATTCAATAAAATCACTAAAAATAATTCTGGTGATTTTACGACAACTATGTCTAACATTAGTCTCATAAGAAATGCAAGGTCTAGTGATGTAGATGATTCTCATTTTTTTTTTTATAGATATGCATATGCATCCATGTAGGTAAGCATCACATAGGGCCTACGCGCATGTAGGCATACACACATATGCATCCATGTAGGTAAGCATCACATAGGGCCTACGCGCATGTAGGCATACACACATATGCATCCATGTAGGTAAGCATCAAATAGGGCCTACGCGCATGTAGGCATACACACATATGCATCCATGTAGGTAAGCATCACATAGGGCCTACGCGCATGTAGGCATACACACATATGCATCCATGTAGGTAAGCATCAAATAGGGCCTACGCGCATGTAGGCATACACACATATGCATCCATGTAGGTAAGCATCAAATAGGGCCTACGCGCATGTAGGCATACACACATATGCATCCATGTAGGTAAGCATCAAATAGGGCCTACGCGCATGTAGTCATACACACATATGCATCCATGTAGGTAAGCATCACATAGGGCCTACGCGCATGTAGGCATACACACATATGCATCCATGTAGGTAAGCATCAAATAGGGCCTACGCGCATGTAGTCATACACACATATGCATCCATGTAGGTAAGCATCACATAGGGCCTACGCGCATGTTGGCATACACACATATGCATCCATGTAGGTAAGCATCAAATAGGGCCTACGCGCATGTAGGCATACACACATATGCATCCATGTAGGTAAGCATCACATAGGGCCTACGCGCATGTAGGCATACACACATATGCATCCATGTAGGTAAGCATCAAATAGGGCCTACGCGCATGTAGGCATACACACATATGCATCCATGTAGGTAAGCATCAAATAGGGCCTACGCGCATGTAGGCATACACACATATGCATCCATGTAGGTAAGCATCAAATAGGGCCTACGCGCATGTAGGCATACACACATATGCATCCATGTAGGTAAGCATCAAATAGGGCCTACGCGCATGTAGTCATACACACATATGCATCCATGTAGGTAAGCATCAAATAGGGCCTACGCGCATGTAGGCATACACACATATGCATCCATGTAGGTAAGCATCAAATAGGGCCTACGCGCATGTAGGCATACACACATATGCATCCATGTAGGTAAGCATCAAATAGGGCCTACGCGCATGTAGGCATACACACATATGCATCCATGTAGGTAAGCATCACATAGGGCCTACGCGCATGTTGGCATACACACATATGCATCCATGTAGGTAAGCATCAAATAGGGCCTACGCGCATGTAGGCATACACACATATGCATCCATGTAGGTAAGCATCAAATAGGGCCTACGCGCATGTAGGCATACACACATATGCATCCATGTAGGTAAGCATCAAATAGGGCCTACGCGCATGTAGGCATACACACATATGCATCCATGTAGGTAAGCATCAAATAGGGCCTACGCGCATGTAGGCATACACACATATGCATCCATGTAGGTAAGCATCAAATAGGGCCTACGCGCATGTAGGCATACACACATATGCATCCATGTAGGTAAGCATCAAATAGGGCCTACGCGCATGTAGGCATACACACATATGCAGGCGTTCCGCGCAGAAACCTTATCACTAAATAAAAAAGAAAGAAGGAGAAAATAGACGGACGCGTTTTCGCGCGGAATCCTGTCCGTATATTTTGTCCTTCTTGCTTTTACGTATTTACGCATGGGATTTCTGCGTGTACTGTGTATGAAAGCTTATGGTTTAAACATTATGCATGCAAATATATACTTTAGATATGACCGCACAAACTTATCTTTTCTTCATGAAGCATCACGTACCATTACTTTCTCTCTCTCACTCTCACTCTCTCACTCTCTCTCCGCTCTCCACTCTCTCTCTCTCTCTCTCTCTCTCTGTCAGCTTGGCCACAGGACTGAGTGGAAAAAAACACTGATGCTTATCTCCATTACCCTGTATACACAAAAATTCGTTTCGTTTCCCCCCACTCTCTCTCTCTCTTCTCTCTCTCTCTCTCTCTCTCTCTCTCTCTCTCTCTCTCTCTCTCTCTCTCTAGGTATGACGAGATGGGGCAGTGGAGTGACCAGACCACGGCGTTCTATATGAAGCACGCAGCTCAGACTCTTCATCGATACTTCTTGAGCATCAAACCTTACTGTGGAACCCTCCGTAACTATGGAGCAAAGGCCTTGGAACTCTATTTCGAAGATTGCCGCATGGGCAATGTATGTATGTCAGACGAGAGAGAGAGAGAGAGAGGGGGGCGAGAGAGAAGGAGAGAGAGAGAGATGAGAGAGAGAGGAGAAGAGAGAGAATGAGAGAGAGAGAGAGACGACAGACAGACAGACAGAGAGAGAGACGAGAGGAGAGCTGAGCGAGAGAGAGAGAGATTTAGTTGTAAATTTCCACACTTGTCAAGTCATGTTTTAGAAGCGTTATTTGATATGTTTAAACAGTTATACCATTTTTGGACTGAAGATTAGTAGATACTATTATTGAATGAGAGAAGGAGAGAGAGAGAGAGAGAGAGAGAGGAGAGCGATGAGGAGAGAGAGAGGAGAGAGAGAGAGAGAGAGAGCGATTGCGATCGATTAGCGAGCGAGAGAGAGTAGAGAGGAGAGATGAGAGAGATGAGATGAGAGAGAGAGAGAGAGAGAGATATGATTAGAGTATTGTAGTTTTGGAATCTTCTTGTTCAATGTATTGTTATTGACTGTATTGATGTGTAAAGTATACATGTTTTTGTGATAGATTATGTAGTAACTCTGTATATGTTAAAGAAAGAAGAGAGATGAGATGGATAGAGAGCGGTTTTTGAGAGTATGATTGAGATTGTAGAGATTGATTTGATTTTGAGAGAGAGCGACAGAGAGAGAGAGAGAGATTTAGTTGTAATTTCAATTCTTGTTCATGTCTTTATTGTTTATTGATGTTATGATGTTAAATGCTATACATTTTTTGTTGAAGATTAGTAGAGGCCTATTATTGTTAATAATGAGAGAGAGAGAGAGAGAGAGGAGACGGGCGATGAGAGAGAGAGAAGTTACCGGAAGATGAGAGAGAAGAGCGAGAGAGAGAGTATAGCTTGGGTGGGGGGAGGGAAATAGAATAGATGTTCACAATATATGCTCTAATAAAGACGGGTGAAAAGGCATTAAATTGAGGCAGAAAGATGAGGGAGAAGAAGAGAGAGGAGAAGAGAGAGAGGAGCATGTGAGAGAGAGAGAGCGTAGAGGAGAGACGAGCGAGAGAGAGAGACGAGGAGAGAGAGAGAGAGAGTAGAGACAATACTTGATATTTGTTACATTCAACATGTTTGTAAGATTGAATTGATGTTTTGTTGATAGTTGTACCCAAACATGACCTCCCCAAAAGGGGTCAAATGATTTAAAGATTTGTTAATGTCTTAATTCTTGTATCCGTTCCTGGACGCGCTCTGTATGTGACACGTTGTCTGCAATCACATATTGTACGGAGAATTTAACACATTACTTCAAAGCTATGGACGTGTTCTTGTTTGTATCAAAGTTATGAGATAAATTATTCCACAAACGGAAACGTTGTTTTTGTCTGTGTATAAGCTAATAATAATAATGGGAATTTATATAGCGCTCTTATTCTCACATTAGTTCTCAGTCGCTTTACATTGATAACAAGAACATTAAAGGCAAACCAAATAATAAATCATTAGCTTAAAATAACACGATGCATTGCCCGACGTTCTCCCTTACTAACCTCCCTTCACTTTACACATCCTTCCTTACTTCACGAGTCCCACACACACCCACACAACAAACCCACACAACCCACACACCCACACACACACACAAAACACACAAACACGCACCCGCACACGAACTAGTGAACACACATACCACTTGGCATGCGCACTACACACACACAGTCACACACAATTTTTATACAAGAGTAAAATACTTACTTATGAACATTCTAGAAGAAACTAGAGACACATTCACACATTTCTCAATCAATTTGAATACATACTGCACTTGAATAAACTCCATACTGCCATCGACATACCAATTAACATGACTAATTATATAGATCATTGTGTCGAAAACAAAATACCTTCTACCTCATATTTACCAAACATTTAAAGTTTACAGACGTAGACGATTTCTACTACAAAATACGAATTATAAAATACTTGTAAATACATTTTTTTTTTAAACAAAGATTTATTGCAATAAAATAAAAAAGGCGGACGCCTCCCCCCCCCCCTCCCACACACACAGCCTACACACAAAACACTATCAATCATAAAATGTCCGAAAAAGTGAGTTTTAAAAGGGACAGAGAGAAGGCGAAAGGCGTAGAAATGAGTCGATGAGGCGGACATGTTATGGGAGGGAATTCCATAAGTGAGGTTGCTAAATAGTAGAAGGATCGTTCACCCAAACGGACTTTCCTTCGTTGTGACCCGAGGAACCTTGAGGTGTGCAGCATCCAAAGAAAAGAACGTAGGGGAGCGGGAGCAGGTGTGGTAGACAGTTACTAACTAGTTCGCTCGGGGCGGAGAGCGTATAGTAGGGACCAGAGGGTTGAACAGGCAGCTATTTATACTTGAATTCTAGCCTCTTACCTGGAAGCCATTGCAAGTTACGAAATGAGGTGTTATTAAATCAGAACGGGGGGGGAATCTTGAGGAGTGAGGCGTGCTGCAACTGTTTTTGGCAGTTTTTGAACACGTGCAGAGATAAACCGAGGGACAGGCCAACAGAGTAAGAAGAGAGAAGAGTTGCATATAGTCCAAATGCCGGAAAGAATAAAGGCAAAATAAGAGTTTTTCGCGCCGTGCCTGCAAGGACGACAGAAAGTGTCGAACAGGCACTGATTCGTGGTGAGCTCATACTTGATGGACGTAATGAGATGAATAACCTATTTATGTCATTTGTAAGAATTGAAAAGTTCGTAGTAACTCCCAGATATTCTTTTGCAGACCTTAGAAAACTGAAAGCAGCATGCCAACTGTAAGAGTTTATAGACGAATTTTAAGACAAAGGGCAAGTCATCATCGATCAGTGTGATGTCAAAGACGGTGACATGCCTTAATAGTTCATATATAATGCGCGTTTTTCACAACATAAAAACCTGGGTTCCAACTTCCACGTGAAATATCCCTATACCACCACTACAAACTTGTTTTGTCCTTAGCATTTTTTTTTCACACAAAACCACTAACCAAAAAAACTACCCGACCAGGCATATAATTACACCAAACCACAAACCGAGTTCCATTGACACATGCAATGTCCTATCATGAGTACTGTTTGATTTGCAATGCACTATCCACCAACAAAAGAGAGTTCATTCAGAGTTTCCACTGAACATGCAATGTCCTATATCATGGATATCCTTTGATTTTCTATGCACTTCCCCACCAACAGCAAAAGGAGAGGAGGGAGTCCCATTTTTTTTCAGAGTTTCCCCACTGACACATGCAATGTACCATACTGGAATAACCTGTGATTTTTGAATGCAACTTTATCCACCAACAAACCAAAAGGGAGTCTTTTCAGTTCCACTGACCATTGCAATGTCCCCTATCATGGATACCTTTGATTTGGATGCACTATCAACAACGTCACACCAAGTTCCAACTGAACACATGCATGCCCGCTATCTGGATACCTTTGATTTTGGATGCACTAAATCCACCAACAAAAGAGAGTCCACCCCAACATCAGGTTCCACTGACACTTGCAATGTCCCTATCATGATACCTTTGATTTTGATGCACATACTCCAACAACAGTCACTTATAGCTCAGTTCCCACTGACACATGCCAATTTCCCTATAAATGACACTGTTGATTTTGGGCAAGTGCACTATCAAAAAAAGAGAGGAGTTACAATTTCAGTTTCCACTGGCACATGGCAATGAGTCCCTATATGGATTACCTTTTGACTTTGATATGCACTAAATTTCCAACAAAAAAAGAGGTCATTTATAAATCAGTTTCCATACTGACCATGCAATGTCCCTATCATGGATACCTTATGGATTTTTGATGCAAAATCTATCCACCAAGAAAGACCAAAAGAGGAGTCTCATATTCAGTTCCCACTGAACACATGCAATGTGTCCATCATGGATACCTTTGATTTGTGTTGCACTACCACAAAACAAAGGGAGTCCATTCAGTTCACTGACACATGCAATGTCCTATCATGATACCTTTGAAATTGGATGCCTAAGTGTGGGGCCAACAAAAAGAGATCATTCAGCTCAGAGTAGTTCCACCAGCTGACTACATGCAAATTTGTCCGATCATGGATACCTTTGATTTGATGCACTATCATCCAACAACAGGCACTTCAGTTGCCACTGACACAACATGCTAATGTTCTATCTAAACTAAAGCTGGACAACTGTGTTGATTTGCATGTGCACTTTCCAAAAACAAAGAAAAGAGAGTCATTCAGTTCCACTGACACATGCATGAATGCCCTAAATCCACAAGAAAACCACGAACCCACTTCACTTCTGCTTAAAAACCAAAAACACTTTTAAACACAAAACAACAAAGTTCCATTGACACTTGAAACGACCTTGTATATCCTTACAAACTGTTTTAAAAATAGTGCTGTTTCATTATTTAGAATAATACTGGTTCACTGTGGCAAAATTAAGGGCGACTAAATTCCCCTACCACGTAACACGGTTTGTAATGTGTGGCACATTCAATTTCCATTAGCTTTAGGCATTCTAAATCCTTCTTCTTAGAAGAAATTGAGACGCATGCTTTCCATATTTTAGGTATTCTGGGTCACAACCACTGCCGAAACAACTGGAGTTAGTAGCGACAAAAGAACACCCCACAATTCAAAACCACTTTTTAATTTTGGTCAACAAGGTTACAAACATTGAATAATGTGTGGTGATTCTAAATACCCAAAGGCCTTATGTTTGGCGTTCCTTTCACACTCGCAATATGAAAATAAAAATTCAAAACAAAGCAAAGGTCTATAAATACTATCAATAATAAGCAAGGGAATCCGGCGTCCGGGAGCGTTAGAGTAATATTAGGCCTTTGCCCGCTACGGCCCTGTAGCCTAGCGCCGCCCTGTAAAACCTCCCTTTTTTCCTACCCCCCCTCCTCCCCCTCACATCCTTAGCCCCCGTCCTCCTTGTTGTCCTTTGGGTGATATTACCTCCACAACCCTTGACTGGGTGCACATCCTTTTATCTAATCAGGATGCCACACTTTATTGGTGGGGTTACCCCTTGCACTTGAGAAACATGTCGCGGTGCCGCTCGGGAGAGGGGGGACATTTACGCCCTACTACTGGCACCTTTTGTGCTCAATGGTCCTTTTTAACCTCTTAGTTTTACATAACACAAACCCTCCTTTACCGATATGTACGCCCTTAAATTCAGTAGGGATTGTTCACTCTTTCTTAATCAATGGGTGTACACACCGTTTAATAAACTCGGGAGACAAGTCTGTGCCGCTACACAGCGGACATTAAATCCCACGTGCATAATTATCAATGCAATGGTCTTCTACCTCTTCCTTATTTCCCGCCCCACCCCAAAAAAAAAAAAAAAAAACCAACAAACAACAAAAAAACAAAAGTTGGAGTGAATTATTTGCAATATTCATACAAGATTTAAGAGGGTGAAGAAAAACGGAACACGGTAAAAACGCTGCCGCTCGACTACATTGTATTTTCTGATGGATAATGCATTACCTCCTCTTAATTCTTAGGTCAACACAAACACCCCCCTCACACAAACATGTGAAGTGGATTCTATCTTCTAAGTTCACCGAGATACAAGCTTAGACAATAAATATATAAGCGCAAAGAAGGAAATTTCGGTTTTCAAAGGTCACACAAGCAAGGTGAGATCATCACGCCAATACGTATTCTCAGATTGTTTTCTCTTACTCAAGCTAACCACTAGCCCACAAACAATCTGAAAAACGCTTCTTCTGTCAAGTGAAAGGGGGGGATGGGCAAATATGGCTTTAAAAAAAAAAAAATAAAAAAAAAAAAAAGAAAACTAAAAAAAAAAAAAAAAAAAAAAAACAAAAAAAAAAAAAAAAAAAACCAAAAAAAAAAAAAAAAAAAATAAAAAAAACAAAAAACAAAAAACAAAATTAAAAAAAAAACCCCAATTTTTAGGAAACCCCAACCACTTTCAAGGCCTACCAGTCTCCCCTGGTCCTTGGCCCTTGCCCATTATGGCATTATCAGATTTGCCCCATAGCCAATTACCTACATACCACGGTTGTGGGAAAAAGACCTCTAATGGTCTCTAACGGTTTGCATGTTATTGGCCCATTAATAGTTTCGGTTTTCAAGGTCATTCTCGCCAAGGTGAGGTCGACGGCGGCGATATTTATATGGCGAGCGGTCGGATGCCTTCCTCTCATAATGACATTTCAGCACACAACATGTTAAAGTGATTCTGTCAAGCGGGGGTCTGGAATTCCCTTGGTGCAGTCAGAGACGACCACCCCACCCCCCAATAAACCACACGAGAACAAAGAAAGTAACAAAACGCGACAAAAAATGTTAGAGTCTGTTGTCGATCGTAAGATATCGGCAAAGGACACACAGCAACATAATCGCAACGAATTTTAGACCTCCTTTGCGCATCGGGGCAAAGGACAAACAACGCAACATACCCTGCACGGAATTTAGACTCCGCTTTGCGAATCGGCAAAGGAACAAACCAAAGCAACATATCGCGCCACAAGGACGAAGGGTTTTAGACTCCTTTGCGGATCGCAAAGAGGACAAACAAACAAGCAACATTAAAATCGCAACGAATTTTAGACTCCTTTTGCGATCGGCAAAGGACAAATACTCGTAGCTTCTTAGATCTTTGTCAAAGATAATATATTCACCGCAGTCAGTGAAAAAAAAGATTTTCAGAAACGGAAGCTCACTATTCTGTTGCAAACTTCAAAGAACGTTTTCCTGTTTCCCCTGTTCCCCCTTGTTTTGTTTCAAATGGGCTTAACTAACCGGGGCCTTAAGAGAAATAGGGGAGGAGTAGAACAAGAACAAGAAGCAAAAGAAAGAAAACAAGAGAAAACAAAACAAGAACAAGAGCAAGGAGAACAAGAACAAGGAAAGAACAGAACAAGGAACAAGAGCAGAGAAGAACATGAACAGAAAGAGGAGAGATACGAGCAATGTTCTCGTTTGATTATTTATGGTGAACATTAAACCCCTGTTGATTTTTACAACATCATCAATGCTAAGAGGGAACGACCGGTGAACTTGTCAAAGAGGAATGAACAACCGAAGATTTATTAAGTGTTATTTTTAAAAAAAAAAAAAACAAGACTCCGTGAACTCATGGAAAGGAACATGAATAGCGCTACCTGCATCCCCGAATCGTGACAGACAAAAGCTTCACAGCTCTGCAATATATTCTAGTTGGGCATTCATACTCTTATTGTGCAGAGAACAGGACAGACAGTCCTTTGTTTGAACGACTTGGCAATATAGACACACACACAACATACTGCAAACCGAAACGCCTTGAAAACTTAGAGATAGCGAAAGAAAACGGCTTCCTTTTCTTTGAAGGTAAATGCGATCGATTACACAGTATTATGGGTCTAGAGGTGAAATATCGAAATTTGTCGCTTTAACCGTAGCAAACCACTGAGAACACCGCAAATTAATGTCTATGCACAAAAAAATAATGTGATTGTTGATGTGGATTAAAAAAAAAAGGTACGTGAGAGCCATGGTTTTTTGATTTCTCCCTAGAAGAAATCGGCAATTCCAATCTCTGGTAGAAGGTTTAAAATCGCACAGTGCCATGCCACATCACTACCCACTCATAGAGACTAGCTAATAAACCTGTATGCAGCACTTTACAACAACGAGTAGTTTTCCATGATAAGCTCTAAACAGATAGCCATAGTCTTTTTTTTTATCATGGCTTTTTCAAGGTAGCGAATTTAATACGGCGGTCATTTTCCACCCCCCACCCCCCATAAAAGTACAGGTACAAAAAATAGAAACGGCATAGCATTTTCGGGGGCAAATGACCCTTGAACTTTTGACAGTCATTTTTTTTTTTTCCGAGACTTGGCCTTTGATAACCTAGCTACCTATCCGCATGCACATTTGACACAAAGAGTGAGAGCCGACAAAGTACCTCAATGAAAAACAAACAAAAATGAGATGTAAGCAAGCGGTTGCCGGTTTTCAAAAAAAAGATTTGTTTCCCTTCGACCCCATGTTCAATTCAAAAACAACAAAAGAGAGAGGGAGAGAGAGGCCGCGAAGGAGAACAAAACCAAAACCAATAACGACAACACCAAAAGGAACTACAATTGTTATTGTTTTTTTCTTCTTTCCCCCTCCCCATTGCCGTGCATTTGAATGGTTTTTATGTTTTCCTTACTAATCGTCTTTGTTTGTTACTCTTTTTTACTATTTCTTTTTTTTTTTTCTTCTTTTTTTTTTTTCTTTTTGAGGGACAGGGTGTAAAAAGTTTCAAGTTATTCATTTTGTTCTTAAGGAAGATAATTTTTGGTTTTTTGCACATTGGAACTTGAAAATTGGACCCCTTCCACCACACACCTACCACCACCACATACACAACACACACCAACACGACACACACACCACACACACGACACCCCACACAGACACACCCACCCACAACACACCAACAGGAAAACAACAACCCCCCCTCCCCCCCCGCCCACACACCTACACACACCCAAAACAACACACCCACAACTACAGACACACAGATACACACAACACAAACACACACACACTGAATGAAGGATGAAGGAAGGCCCTAATGGAATGTACCAGGAGCAGAATTGGTGGAGAGAGAACTCGGACTCGTCCATATC
>JAGGCT020004051.1:570524-623970 GCA_017654935.2 Phymorhynchus buccinoides
AAGGCCACCTGAACCACCTTTCTGGTTGCGATTATCCGCCACCTGCTTCTTTCCTGCCTTATAGAATGTCGGCCTTGGTTGCTTGCTTCTGAGCGGTCAGCTTGTGCTGCAGTTCACCCATGGCCCGGTCCATCTCCCCCACGCGCTGACGGAGCTCCGTGTTGGTGGCCACCAGCTCTCCGTTCCTCGTGGAAAGATTGCTGTTCAGCTTCTTCAACTGCACCGTGGGGGAAAAAAAGAGAACATTTACTTTCAAGCTCAAACTCAACCACTAATCGCTCTTGTCCTTGCTCTCTCTCCTCTCCCCTTCCCATGTCTGTGTGTATCGAATTAACCCACCTCTGCCATGTCTGTAACTGATTAACCCACCTCTGCCATGTCTGTAATTGAATTAACCCACCTCTGCCATGTCTGTAACTGATTAACCCACCTCCGCCATGTCTGCAACTTATCAACCCACCTCTGCCATGTCTGTAACTGGATTTTAACCCACCCCTGCCATGTCTGTAACTGATTAATCCACCTCTGCCATGTCTGTAACTGATTAACCCACCCCCGCCATGTCTGTAACTTATTAACCCACCTCTGCCATGTCTGTAACTGATTCAACCCACCTCTGCCATGTCTGTAACTAATTAACCCACCTCTACCATGTCTGTAACTGATTAACCCACCTCTGCCATGTCTGTAACTAATTAACCCACCTCTGCCATGTCTGTAACTAATTAACCCACCTCTGCCATGTCTGTAACTAATTAACCCACCTCTGCCATGTCTGTAACTAATTAAAACCACCTCTGTCATGTCTGTAACTAATTAACCCACCTCTGCCATGTCTGTAACTAATTAACCCACCTCTGCCATGTCTGTAACTTATTAACCCACCTCTGCCATGTCTGTAACTGATTAACCCACCCCCTGCCATGTCTGTAACTGATTAACCCACCCCTGCCATGTCTGTATTGAATTAACCCACCTCTGCCATCTGTCACCCCCCCCCTGTATTGAATTAACCCACCTCTGCCATGTCTGTAGTTGAATTAACCCACCTCTGTCATTCCTGTAACTGATTAACCCACCTCTGCCATGTCTGTAACTGATTAACCCACCTCCTGCCCTGTCTGTATTGAATTAACCCACCTCTGCCATGTCTGTAACTAATTAAACCCACCTCTGCCATGTCTGTAACTAATTAACCCCCCTCTACCATGTCATTAACTGATTAATCCACCTCCACCATGTCTGTAACTTATCAACCCACCTCTGCCATGTCTGTATTTAATTAACCCACCTCTGCCATGTCTGTAACTAATTAACCCACCTCTACCATGTCTGTAACTTGATTAACCCCCCTCTGCCAACACACTAACTGATTAACCCACCTCTGCCATGTCTGTAACTGATTAACCCACCTCTGCCATGTCTGTATTGAATTAACCCACCTCTGCCATGTCTGTAACTGATTAACCCACCTCTGCCATGTCTGTAACTGATTAACCCACCTCTGCACACCACCCACCTCTGCCATGTCTGTAACTGATTAACCCACCTCTGCCATGTCTGTATTGAATTAACCCACCTCTGTCATGTCTGTAACTAGTTAACCCACCTCTGCCATGTCTGTAACTGATTAACCCACCTCTGCCATGTCTGTAACTGATTAACCCACCTCTGCCATGTCTGTAACTGATCAACCCACCCCTGCCATGTCTGTAACTGATTAACCCACCTCTGCCATGTCTGTAACTGATCAACCCACCCCTGCCATGTCTGTAACTGATTAATCCACCTCTGCCATGTCTGTAACTGATCAACCCACCTCTGCCATGTCTGTAACTGATTACCCACCTCTGCCATGTCTGTAACTGATTAACCCACCTCTGCCATGTCCCTATGGGCCTTTCTGCCCGCCTTGTCCTGCTCCTTCTTCAGCTCAGCCCTCAGGGCCTCCAAGGTCTCTTGAACTCTTTGCTTCTCCAGCTGGTGGCTGTCCTCATCCTTCAACCTGAACACATTAAACGGCATGTACCATATTATACGGACTACAAGGCAGACTCCCTAAATTTTTACACAAAATTCAGATTTTGTTATTATAGTTTTTTTTACTATATTATCAGTCCCCACATTATAAGACGCAGGGGTCTCAGTCTAGGAAAAAAGTATCGCCTTATAGTCCGTAACATAGAGTACATATACACTGATACGCATACATATAAGCAGGCACATACACACATTAGCACACACATCCACAGGTAATAATCTTAATCATAACAGATAGCATTTATATGGTTCCTTTCTTTAAGTTCAGCCGAATACAGTGGAGATCTGGTCAGTCAAAATTGAAAGGACTGAACATTTTAGTTTAAGATAGCCCATATTATGAGACTAAAAGAAAAGTAAACCCACAAAAAGAATTACATTAGGACCCAAAATATTATTGTGAATTAACCGATTTGTTGTGGTTCCCGATCTTTAAAGTTAGCGTTTTGGTTTCCACTGTAAAAACATGGGGGTTTGTTTCAAACTGTGGTGTAACGACTTTCCTCTGTAACCTGAGGCGGGTTGATTTTTGTGAATTATCATATTTTTTTTGTGATACCGTATTGGAGCTAAACTGGGTTTCTAATGTTCTGAAAAAACATGTTTGTTTGTTTTTCCTAATTTGTAATGCTGACTTTTCCTCTCTGTTTTGAGGCGGGCGATTGTGGAATGAATTATCATATTTTTTGTGATACCGTATTGGAGTCAGCCCCTGGGTTTTTTCTAATGTTTTTCTGAACATGTTTTTGTTGCTAATTTGTGGTGCTGACTTTTTTTTTCCCCCTCTGACCTAAGGTTTTGTTGAGGCGGGCGATCTCGGCGTCCCCTCGGCGGCCCAGTTTTCCCCCCTGGAGGCCTCTCCCCACCAGCTCCTGCAGCTGGCTGTTTTGTGCGCGAGGACATCACCGCCTCCAGGGTTGCCCGCGTCCTTCTCCTGGTTTCCCACCGACTTGGCGTCCGCGCCCATGTTTCTTGTAGTTGCTGCTGAAACCCTCTTGTCGTGGAAAACGACATCAAAGAATGAAGTCCAAGTCCCAAGGAAAATGATCACTAAACCCTTTTTTCAACGCCAGCCATTTTTCATCCAAAAAAAATCTCCATTAAATTTACCTGGGTTAGAGAACAAAATCCATCCCTGCAGTATTGTGGATTCTCCTGTGACATATATATAAAAATAATTGTCTATCCTTTACTTCCCCAAAACTAAGACAAATAGGGTCCCCCCCTTTTTGGATAATAATACCCCAAACCCCCCCGAATTTCCGATGCCTTTTAGTGACATAGGTGTTTAAATCAAACTGTGGTGGCTAAAATGCGACTTTGGTGGTGAAAGGGTTAAGGCCCAGCCCCACACTGCATACCATTTGACCCCAAATATGATACAATTGTGACGATGTCCCCCCCCCTGTGAGGCATGAAATGATTCACGTGAAATACTTTCCGTCTAAAAATAACTAGTTTTTTTCGTTCACTATACTGATGTAGACCGCAATACACCAATCACAATAAAAATGTCCGGTACAAAAATAAGATATTTGATCAGAATCGTGTAACGGGACAACTACAAATATAGTGAACATATCACTAGTAGGATTTCAATCAGATTTATTTAGACGGTAGAATTTCACTTCAATCAATGCCTCACAATGTTCCCCCCAAAAATGCAGTGTAAAAGCCGGCCCCCTTGAGGAGGGGGGAATTATGTTTAAAGTAACACTAGATCAATGATCAAAAAAATTAAAGGCTCTTACCTTCTTCCGGTCCCTGCTCCCTGACTGAACGGAATGCAAAACACAACTCCTTTTTTATGCATTTAAAAAATGACAACAAAGAAAAAAGAAACCCGACAAAGGAAAAGAAATTTATAATAAATAGAAATCACAAAAACCCCATCAAAATACACAATGGTACCCACCCCACACAGACCTGCCAACCCTTCCGCAAAATGCGGAATTTTCCTTTCTTTTTCCGCTTTAAATGAGAATTATTTTTCCGCCCTTCCCGCTTTTATTTCCATAAAAAATTCCGCATTCAAAAATTTCAACAACAACAAAACGAAAGCGCGTTGTGCGCCGAATGTCTTTTAAGATACACAGCAGCACAGCTCCGTGGCGTATAACCCCCGAGTTTTCAATCATCGATGCATTTCCGGTCAAACATACTTCCGTTCTTACTCCCCTGCGCGCGAACAAGCCAAGCAAGAAATGTCGAAAAGCGAAAAGCAGATAGCGATGAGTTTTGGGTGATAAAAAAAACATAAAAGGAACTGAACAGAAATTTCGGAAAGACGTAAACACGGAAAAATATCCCGACCATGACCGGACGGAGCTCCAGCAAAAGGAGTACATTACGCACGATGTGTACTGTGTGCTTTTTTTCGGACTTCACTATTTTTTTGTTCGCCATGGAGGCATTGGAAAGATGTCCCAAAAAACGGCACCCGTAGAAAAAATCTCAAAAGCATGTCAGCGCTTCAAATTTACAGGAGTGTTCATTCGACGTTAAAAGACTTCTTCAAGCCAAAGGAAACTGAGGAAAACAAGGATGAGAACGATTCGAGCAGAAACTTTTTTTTGCTGGGTTTTTGGTTGAACACAATATTGCAATGAGTGCGGCCGATCAATGTTGGCCCTTTGTTTCCGGACTCTGCCATCACAAAAGAATATGCAAGTGGATGAACAAAGACCACAAACACAATTTTTTAGTAGTGTGGTGAGGGCTGAAATAGGTAGTTTTCGTTGTGAAATGAGTATTTTGGGGTGGGGTGGGTACTATTCTCTGAAATCACCAGTAAATGTGCTGTTTAAGTGTACTGTAGGGTTTGGGGGGGTGTGCTACAAGTGGTGTTTGTTTGTTTACAAGAAGGAGAATGCCCCAAGTGCTTTGAATGGTGTTCGTTTGCAAAAAGGTAAGGTCCCGCGTTAAAATTCCTCTTTGCTTCCTCAAATTCCTCATTTCTGCTTCAAAAAAATTTCCTCATTGGTCTGTGGGGGGGTGTTGGCAGGTCTGGTCACCATAATAACACAGCGGTAATCTTAAGAAGAGGAGTTTAAAAAAAAGTAAAAACAAAAAGTGAAACCAAAGAAATCCAGACACAATCTCAGCAACCTCAAACCCAACCCCGCCACATCCTCGTTCCACACCAAGGGATAAGCTAATGAGCGCTTCTGGTCGCAAAACTAAAAGATCACTCTCCCGCTTTACATTACTGTACTTTTGCTGCATGCGATTGAGAGACAGAGACAGACAGAAAGAGAGGGCGAATTTCGCGTTCCTGCAAACAGCCTTTATACAGAAGGCCACCTGGCATCAAGGGCTAAGGTCGATAACTCCACCTAAACAGCCCATTACAGCAAGAACAAACACTTTTATAGTACCCATATTTTTCGGTCTATAAAGGCACACACCCAAAAATTATACACAAAAATTCAGATTTTGTTATATTTTTCTTACTTATATTATCAGTCACATTATAAGAGACGCAGGGTCTCAGTCTAGGGGGAAAAAAATAAATATTGCTTCATAGTCCGAAAAAAATGGTACCCTTTTCTCCTCCAGAGCTCACAGGCAGCGTTACAACACCAGGCCACCCCCCTGCTCACCTTGCTCCTCTCCCTGGACTCCAGCACCTCCACGCGGCCCATGACCTGACCCACCTCCTTCTCCAGAACACCAGGCCACCCCCCTGCTCACCTTGTTCCTCTCCCTGGACTCCAGCACCTCCACGCGGCCTAGGACCTGGCCCACCTCCTTCTCCAGAACACCAGGCCACCCCCCTCTCACCTTGTTCCTCTCCCTGCACTCCAGCACCTCCACGCGGCCCAGGACCTGGCCCACCTCCTTCTCCAGAACACCAGGCCACCCCCCTGCTCACCTTGTTCCTCTCCCTGGACTCCAGCACCTCCACGCGGCCCAGGACCTGGCCCACCTCCTTCTCCAGCTCCTCCCTCCGGGCCTGGGTCAGCCTCAGCTCCCCCTTCTTCTGCTCCAGCAGGTCGTTGGTGCGGCGCAGCTGGCCCTCCAGCTTCTGGACAACCACCTTGAAATCACCAGCCTCCTTCTGCAGCTGTGGGGGGCAACACAGAAGCGAACAAAGCATGGATGCATCATACAATGCAAATCGCCTTCTTTCAGGGCGCTGTCAATTCACAGCCAGTCAAAGGCTCTGACCTGGTTTTAACCCCTTACACGAGCCATGAGCTGTTGGATAGTTATAATGCATAGTCTTAGTGTGGAAGGTGTAGTCCTGTTCATTCAAATCATCATATTTTATGGAAAATGTGTAGAGATCCAGAATTATCCATTTTGGCATGTAGCAGAAGTCTGAATTGTGAAGAAATGCCACTGGCAATGACTAAATATATCATGCCTGCTTCTGATTGGAAAACTCTTTTCCTTATGATCCCTCCACCCTCCTCTTTGACCTCCTCAGTCTCCCTTTCCACACCTTCTCCCCCTCCCCCTTACCTGTAACAGCTTGCTCTGTGCCAGTTCGTTGACCTTTCTCAGCTGCCTGGTGTCCTGGCACTGGGTCTTCCTTTCAACCCTCTCAACTCCCATCCTCCATTCCCCCCTCCCCCAACTTCCACCACAATCCTACCCCACCCATCCTCCCCCTTACCTGTAACAGCTTGCTCATGTGCCAGTTCGTTGACGCTTCCTCAGCTGCCTGGTGTCCCTGGCCCTGCAGTTGAGGCGGCGGCCAGGTCCTTGCCTGAGCTGGTTCCACAGTGGACTGCAGCTGCCCCGTTGTGGTAGGCCAGCCGGTTCTTCTGGTCCACCATGTCCTGCAGGGACTGCCTCCACACTTGTGCTGGGCAGCCTGATGACACAACACATCATTTTTCTTCTTCTTCCTGCGTTTCCCAGGCCATATGGCCAGATTGGGTGAAATGAGAGTCTGGTTTTCGGTTTTCACTGGTCTCCCCACTGCATACAACCAACACATTCTGAATTTCGGAGGAGTCTAAAAGCAGAAAATTATTTCGGTTGAATGCGTGTCTGGTTTTTCAGTTTTCACTGGTTTTCCTCACTACATTCACCAAACATCATTCTGATTTCGGGGGAGCTAAAAGGAGAAAATTATTGGTTGAAATGCGTGTCTGGGGGGGTTTCAGTAGAAAACTGCATACATCGCGCGTCACTACAGTTCACCCAACACATTCTGATTTCGGGGGAGCTAAAAGGAGAACACATATGTGGGTTGCTTTTTTTTTGAGAGAGAAAAAAAGGCAGGAGAATGGACCAAAAAGGCAGAAAAATAGTAGATGATAATACGAGTAAGAAGAAAAGGCAGAGTCAAAGAGAGTGATACATAAACATAAGTTACTGAGCCACAGAACTTCCAACAAAGGTGGTGGTACTATATTATTTGTGTCAGATCAGATCCCCATGACATAGCAACACAACAGTGACAGGTTCTAATTTGATGCTCATATTGATGCTCAAAACTGCCGGGGGCGGTGTCAAAGACGCGTGTCACTTAAAGGGTGCATACCCCTGACGGATGAGTTTTTGCAAGAAACTAGTCAAGATCACCAGGAAAACACCGCTTTACAGATATCACAACACTCACTTTGCTCCTGGTTCCCTAAAAATCAAAACACAGTCAAAATCGTAAAATATTTTCCTTACATCAATTTAGAAACTTGAGCATTTAAACAGAACTTCTTGCACAATAAAAGAAATGTCACAATAAAAACAAAAGTAGAATGATTCAAGAATGTTAGAGATGGATGGGACATGGAATGAAAGTTTTTTGTGCCTGTGACTACAAGTACCCCTACCTACCTGTGTTCAAATTCAAAGGCGCACGATGCGTCTCCTATGAGCTGTGCATGTTGTCGAGTCTCTGTCTGCCGCCACTATGCCCCTCAGCGTATTGTACGAAACCTCTTACAAAAACCCCGGGTCCCCTGCTCCACTCTCCCCGACTGGTAGCGCGTGGTATAACGACCTCAAAATACCAGAAGAGAGGTCCACCGTCTAGGTTCTAGACTGACACCCCACACAATCGGCGGCACAAGATGCACAGTAAGCACAGTCACACCTCACTACTGCAGATATATCTACCCTCTGTTTTTTCCACCTTCAGGAACAAAATCCTTACACTTTCATAGGACACACCTTGATTATTCAGGAACAAAAACCTTACAATTTCAGGACACACCTTGATTTTCAGGAACTAAATCCTTACAATTCCAGGACACACCTTTATTTTCAGGAACAAAATCCTTACAATTCCAGGACACACCTTTATTTTCAGGAACAAAATCCTTACAATTCCAGGACACACCTTTATTTTCAGGAACAAAATCCTTACAATTCCAGGACACACCTTGATTTTCAGAAACAAAAACCTTACAATTCCAGGACACACTTTGATTTTCAGGAGCAAAAACCTTACAATTCCAGGACACACATTGATTTTCAGGAACAGAAACCTTACGACTTCTGGGAGCACACCTTTATTTTCAGGAACAAAAATTTTACACTTACAATTCCAGAACAAACCTTGATTTTCAGGAGTGCAAAAACCTTACAATTCCAGGACACACATTGATTTTCAGGAACAGAAAACCTTACACCCTTTTTTTTCCCTTTAATGGGGGGGGGGCAAACAGCACAAATTTTACACTTCCCCTTTTTTTTTTCCTTCTTTTTTTTTTCCTTTTTTTTTTTTTTGTTTTTTCTCTTTCTCTCTCCAACCCCTCTCATCCTTTCCCCCTCCCTTTTTTTTTTGGTCCCTTTTTTCTTTTTTTTTCCCCATAGGAAACAACGAACATGATTTTCAGGAACTAAAAATGCCTTACAATCTCCTAGAAACACCTTGATTTTCGGGAACAAAAACCTTACAATGAAAAATGGACACAATTTGTATTTTCAGGAAGCAAAATCCTTACAATTCCAGGACACACCTTGATCTTTACAGGAACAAAATCCTTACAATTCCAGGACACACCTTTATTTTCAGGAACAAAATCCTTACAATTCCAGGACACATCTTGATTTTCAGGAACAAAATCCTTACAATTCCAGGACACATCTTGATTTTCATTGGCCTTCAAAACCTTAGTTCCAGGACACACCTTCTTGATTTTTTCAGGAACAAAAACCTTAACAATTTCATTCCTTCACACCTTATCTTTTCAGTCCCCAAAAGCCTTACAATTTCCAGGTTCCACATGTTGACTTTCAGGAACAAAAATCTTACAATTCCAGGCCACTGCCCTTGATTTTCTATTGAACAAAATCTTTGCCAATTCCAGGGACACATCTAGATTTTTCAGGAGCCAAAAACCTTACACTTCCAGGACACATCTAGATTTTCAGTGATCCAAATAAACCTTACACTTCCTCTTGGATCTTAGTCGCGACGCTTGATTTTCAGGCAGCAAAAACCTTTACACTTCCTCAGGACAAACACCTTGATTCTTCTACAGGAGGACATATAAACCTTACAATGTCCATGGCTACCCACAGGGACTTGATTTTCAGGAGCAAAAACCTTACACTGTGTCACCAGGACACATCTAGATTTTCAGGAGCATGGCAATAAAAAGTATCTTCAAGGGACTGGTGAAACCTGGGAAAAGTGAAAAGCAGAAAGGCTGGGCTTCCAGCGGGTGGGATCAAACCCTTTGTGGGGATTTAGGGGCACCCCATAAAGATGAAGGTTTTTATTTACACTTTTTTCCTTATAGCTTACAAGCAAGCACCAATGCGTTTTCTTCCCTAGCTCAATGAACAGCTCTTTAGTATGCTTGAAATTGTTAATTTCTTCTTTTGAATAGAAACAAAAATCTGCAATATCCAATCAGAATCGCCTTTCAGTTCACAATCTGACGCCATCTTTGAAGACATGAAGTGACATCAGCCAATCAAAAGTTTCATAACGGCGGCAGTCCACAATTTCACTGTTCCAAATTTCACTACCGGTAGTTAGGGATTTTTTATCTACCAGAGCAGGCAGCGGAAAATTGCATTTTCAAAAGACCACAACCGATTTTTTTATCTTCCAGTACAAATTAGTGCCTAACTTGAAGGTAGGCATCTGTATATTTCATCCTTTAATTTGCGCATTGCATTAGGAGTGTGAGCTGTAAGCCAGGGCCTGTATTCACAATCATTCAGATAGTATGAGACTTATCATCAACTACTTAAGAAGACCCTTCTAAAGTACAAGTAGGATTTTAATATGATTAAAGGACTTTCTCAGATATGATGATGATAACAAGTCGCATACGTAGTCTGGTTCACGTGAATACAGGGATCAGTGCTCTCACCTACCTCCAGCGTTCTCCTTTTCCCCGTTTCTTATGATAAACCACCTCTGCCCCCCTTCAGAGGCACGCTGTCTTTTTCTCTGTCTCCACGCCAGGCTTGAGCAGAGGAGTGTTGGCCGTGCGCAGCTGTCTTCAGCCTCCGAGCGTACCAATGCCCGTGGGCTGCAGAAGTTTGAAGTCCTTGCTCTTGGCAGGAAGGGGGTCCTGGACTCTTGTTCGCCAGAAGCTCCTGACACGATCCAGCCTCTGGCCTGGAGATGCTCATTCCTTATAGCACATGTACAGATGATGATGTAGGCATTATTGTCTTCTTTTCATTTCTTCTTATCTTTTTGCTGCGTATCCCGGAGGACATATGGTCTAATAAATGGGTAAGTGTACAATTATGTGTCCCTCCGGTTTTCCTCCCAGTTTCGCTGGTCTCGTCCCCGTGGTCTCCTGGCTTGCGATACATCCGGAACACAATTCTGATTTCGGAGGGAGGGCTCAGAAGGAGGAAAAAAAAAATTTTGCAAGAGATTTTTTTGAAAAAAGGCAAGAGAGATGGGCCGAATAAGCCCAGAAAGAGAGTAGATGATATAGAAAGCAGAGGGAGAAAAGGCATAGTTCAAGGGAGTGGTCAAGATTAGGAGGAAGTTACAGAGCACATAACTTACCAGGAAGATGGTGAAAACTATTTGTTAAACGAAAGACGCACCGCCCAGTAGTCCCCAGAAATCAGAATAAAAGGCATTATTTAATTTGGAAGCCGTTCACAATTTGCATGCAGTTCTGGAAGAAAAAAGTAAGTGCAATTACATGTCTTAGTGAAAAAAATAAGAGTACAGGAAAGAAAGAGACAGGGAGATAGCCAACCGGAGAGAGAGAGAGAGAGAGAGATAGAGAGTGAGTGAGAGAGAGTGAGACGAAGAGAGAGAGAGAGAAAGAGAGGGATGAGAAAAAGCGAGAGATGAGAGAGAGAAACGAGAGAGAGAGAGCAGAGAGAGAGAGAGAACAGAGAGGAGAGAGAGAGAGAGAGAGAGAGAGGCAAAAACAGAGACAGACACAAGAAGGGGCACTGTTAATGTGCACAAGTGAATTTTTAATTTGTTATTGTTGTCATACCCCAGCTAAAAGACTCCAGGGATCATTCCGAACAGCCGAATCACTTGAACACTATGTTACAAATGCAACAGCTAGGGATGAGAACATTACGTGTGTGATCGGTTTTTTATTACCCCGCCACATGAGCAAGCCACACTCCGACTTCGGAGGATTTTGGAGATTTGATGATGTTATGCTAGGAGCTTGTCATGGCTGAAGACAATCCCCGCATAACTATGCAGAACTATAACAACATTTTGATGTAACCTTAGTGTTCTAGCCTATGACATCTTTAAATTAAAGATTTTTTCTACAAAAATCGTGACATTAGACACAAGCAGAATTTCAATAAAAATGTGTGTGCAATTCTGGAATGATTTACCTAACGAACTAAAATGTGCACCCAATACTAACTTATTCAAAAATCGTCTCGATAGATCTCCAATTTATTTAATCCTATTTAGATGCTTTGACGAGTAATCGTAGGAAAATTTTGACCGCGAAAACCTTGACCAGTATTTGACATAAACACTGATATAAAGAGGGGGACCTATCTAAAAGCTTGTCAGCTTGTTTTGTCCCTATCCTACTACTACTACTACTACTACTACAATTGAATGCTTAAATGCAACTAGCTTAACCCTTTAATGTTGTAGCCTTTGTTGTTCAGACGTTGAGATAACGATGCACTCACACTTTGTTGAGCAGTGAGGAGTTGTGTGAGGTCAAGTCGGCCACACTGGTTTGAAGGATGGCGATTTCTTTGTCCAAGTTCTGTCTGACCGCCCAGTGGTTTTCTTCTACCTGCAGACAGATACATTAATCCATTGTACAACAGATCCATTAATCCATTGTACAACAGATCCATTAATCCATTGTACAACAGATCCATTAATCCATTGTACAACAGATCCATTAATTTGAGTGAAAACACTTTCCGACTCTGGTGAATTCATGCTTTTCTTGTCCATGTCTGTTTTGTCTTTCACTTTTGTGACCTGTGAACGGATCGAATAAACAGGTTCATGTAGCAGTTGTACGCCTTGTTGGCTGAAAGCCCTTGCCAGACCTGTCAATTTGATCCATTCACAGAGTTGTGTGGTGTGTCACATTCAATGTGATGAATGCTGTAAGGACTATATTGGGGAAGCAGGAAGGCAATTAAAGATCAGATGAAACGAGCATACTTCCAGAGCATCCTCAGCATACTGTGAACATTCCCACCACACAAACAGCTTCCAAACCAACATTCTGGCCACTGAACCACTACTCACTAAAAGAAAAGTGAAAGCGGCCATTGACATCAAAGAAAGGAGACCCAGCTGGAATAGAAGACTTTGGATATGATTTACCCCCTATCTATATACCAGCATAATACTTACTTCAATCAAGTCAGCTCTGACTACAACTCAGGAAGCAAAAACAACAGCCCCAACTCCAATATACCCATCGCAGTACGGGTTGACAAAAACACAACAGACCCAACGCCATGCTATACCAAGTCTCATTATGGGTTGACAAAACAACAGCCCAACTCCAAGATACCAGATCAGTATGGGTTTACAACACAAACATGCCCCCAACTACAAGATTCACCCAGCTCAGTATGGATTGACAAAAACAACGCCCCAACTCCAATATATCCCAGCCCCCCCCCCCCCCCCAGTATGGTTTGACAAAAACAACAGCCCCAACTCCAAGGGATACCCAGCCTCCAGTATGGGTTGACAAAAAACAACAGCCCCAAGTCCCAAGATACCCAGCTCAGTATGGGTTAACATAGGCCAGCAGTAAGCTGGCCGAAAATTATCAAGTATGTATTTTTTATTTTCATTGATTCTGAGTCGGAACAAAACTAAGCACAAAGATCCATTAATTTCTTAAAAAACACACACAAAGAAACAACCACAGGTAATATTTATAAGGGTGTATGGGTGAGCATGTTTGTTTGAGAATAAGTGTATTTGTGTTCTTTACACACACACACAC
Source organism: Phymorhynchus buccinoides (assembly GCA_017654935.2). Classification (NCBI taxonomy): domain Eukaryota; kingdom Metazoa; phylum Mollusca; class Gastropoda; order Neogastropoda; family Raphitomidae; genus Phymorhynchus; species Phymorhynchus buccinoides. The sequence goes on from JAGGCT020004051.1 coordinate 583,922, forward strand.
ACACAAAACAAAGAGAGACAGAAAACAATTAAGCTATGGAATCAGAATTGCCAGAAAAACTTTAAGCAAATAAACCAGAATGAACACACAAAAAGCAGAAAATGCATAGGGGGGACAGAGGTTTTCATAATATCAGTATATCTCTCTTGTCTACATGAGAATCTGCGAGCATGTGCATGCACACACACACACCACACACACACACATCACGAAAACAACCTCCTTTAGCCTTGACTTTAGTGTCTGCACTTGCTGTTGGTCTGCAGAGGCTTTCTCAGCAACAGTCTGCAAACGATCTCTCTCTGCCTCTACATCTTGTGCGTGAGCCTGAACAAGTTTAATGCATTGTTATTCAGAAAAATTAACTTCCCATAACACAATGTGACTGCTGATTAATTAGGAAATATACGTTTTCACATTTTAAATTCTGAGCACATTTAACACAAGTTAAACATCTTTCATTTATAAAACGAAAAAAGAAGACTTTATTGACTTTGTGGTAGTCCACAAGCCATGTAAACATTAATAAAACTAGGTCTTGTTAAATGTAAAAAGCATTCCCCTTTGATGTATGCTTCCATGAGTTTCAAAAATTGTTTAAAAAAAGGTCAATTAAAAAAACAAGTAACAAGTGCACAAGTGTTTACAGCACATTTAGAGAAGAGAGAGAGAGTTGAGATGGAGAGAGAGGAGAGAGAGAGGAGAGGGGGGGGGGAAAGAAACCAAAGTTGCTGAAAGGACCCTCTGTATTCCTACGACAAGTAAACATGCAGTTATTGAGAAGATGCCTGCTGATGAATCATATGACTTGGACAGACAGTGGTCAAGTTAGGTTGTTGTTGTTCCCTTGGCTTAAAGACTCCAGGGATCATTCCAACAGCCGAAACAACTTGAACACTATCATAGACTTATGGTACAAGTGCAACCAAATCGGGATGAGAAGAAACATTACGTGTGATGACCGTTTTTTGATTTACCCCGCCACGTGAGCAGCAACACTCCGACTTCGGGAGGATTTTGGACTAATGAATGTTATGCTAGGAGCCTGCCATGGCTAAAGACAATCCCAATGCATAACTATGCAGAACATAACATTTTGATGTAGCCTTGGTGTTCTAGCGCTTTATGTCAATTGATCTGACACAGCCTTATGCCAAGGCTCACAGTACACTAATTCCCCTCATTCTAGCTCCTTTCAGTTTTCCACAGAGAGCTATTTGTTTCAAGTTAAATCCTTTCACAGAGGCAAAGTATTCCTTACCACTGATTGTTGTTGGGGATAGGAAAAGACATTACAAGTGGTATGCCACCATCAAACAATGTAAGCCTAATGGATAAAACATTTTAAATTAGTTTATGCTGGTGACAAGAGTTAACTAAAGGCATGAACTGAAAAGGAGCTGAGAAAAGATACTGTGAGGGGTAAAGTGGTCAAGTGAATACTGAAGGTGCTAAGCCTCTTAGTGACTGACTTTCTGCTGGTCGATGACTTTCTGCGTCTGCTCCAGCTGCTGTATCAGCCCGCAGTACTGACTCTGCAGGCGGGTCAGCTCCCCCGACGCCAGACTGCAGTCAGACTGCGTGGCCTGGAGGGAGGCCTGCGCCATTTCTGCAAGGTACATACACATTCAGGTGCTCACAAAACAGGGGCCTGGAGAGAGGCCTGCGCCATTTCTGCAAGGTACATACACATTCAGGTGCTCACAAAACAGGGGCCTGGAGGGAGGCCTGCGCCATTTCTGCAAGGTACATACACATTCAGGTGCTCACAAAACAGGGGCCTGGAGAGAGGCCTGCGCCATTTCTGCAAGGTACATACACATTCAGGTGCTCACAAAACAGGGGCCTGGAGAGAGGCCTGCGCCATTTCTGCAAGGTACATACACATTTAGCTAACAAAACAAGGGCCTGGTTCATGCAATAAGCTGAATACTTGTACATGCAGGCTTGTGGAAGCATCCTTGTAGGTGGCAATGGGCACACACACAAAAATCATTAAACGTACAATGACAGGACAGACAGGACAGGACAGACACACACACACACACTTTCTTTCATTTATACTCTGATCGACCCTCTTTCTCTCATCTCCCTCTCTCTCTCTCTCACACACACAACACTCCACCTATGTTTTTGTTAAGTATGTTGTACCCCCCTTGCAAAGGGGGCTTTGGCCTTATGGAATAAATATTTTCATTTCATTTTCACACACACATACAATGATCAGAAAACAATTGCTTCATGTTTTCTGATCATTGTATGTTGTGTGTGAAATGAAATGAAAATATTTATTCCATAAGGCCAAAGCCCCCTTTGGAAGGGGGGTACAACATAATTAACAAAAACATGAGTGTGTGTGTGTGTGTGTAGTAGAGAGGGAGAGAGAGGGAGAGTGAGAGAGAAAGTAGGGTCAGAGTATATAATGAAAGAAAGTGTGTGTGTGTGTGTGTCTGTCTGTCTGTCTGTCCTCGTCGTTGTAGCGTTTAATGATTTTTGTGTGTGTGCCCATTGCCACCTACAAGGATGCTTCCACAAGCCTGCATGTACAAGTATTCAGCTTATTGCATGAACCAGGCCCTTGTTTTGTTAGCTAAATGTGTATGTACCTTGCAGAAATGGCGCAGGCCTCCCTCCAGGCCCCTGTTTTGTGAGCACCTGAATGTGTATGTACCTTGCAGAAATGGCGCAGGCCTCCCTCCAGGCCCCTGTTTTGTGAGCACCTGAATGTGTATGTACCTTGCAGAAATGGCGCAGGCCTCCCTCCAGGCCCCTGTTTTGTGAGCACCTGAATGTGTATGTACCTTGCAGAAATGGCGCAGGCCTCTCTCCAGGCCCCTGTTTTGTGAGCACCTGAATGTGTATGTACCTTGCAGAAATGGCGCAGGCCTCCCTCCAGGCCACGCAGTCTGACTGCAGTCTGGCGTCGGGGGAGCTGACCCGCCTGCAGAGTCAGTACTGCGGGCTGATACAGCAGCTGGAGCAGACGCAGAAAGTCATCGACCAGCAGAAAGTCAGTCACTAAGAGGCTTAGCACCTTCAGTATTCACTTGACCACTTACGCCTCACAGTAGCTTTTCTCAGCTCCTTTCAGTTCATGCCTTTTGTTAACACTCGTCACCAGCATAAACCAATTTAAAGTGTTTTATCCATTAGGCTTACATTGTTTTATGGTGGCATACCACTTGTAAGGTCTTTTCCTATCCCTAACCAAAATCAATGATAAGAATATTTGCCTCTGTTAAAAGAAATAATTTGAAATAAATAGCTCTCTGTGGAAAAACTGAAAGGAGCTAGAATGAGGGGAATTAGTGTATCTGTTGCCTTGGCATAAGGCTGTGTCAGATCAATTGACATAAGCTAGAACACCAAGGCTACATCAAAATGTTATGTTCTGCATAGTTATGCATGGGATTGTCTTTAGCCATGACAAGCTCCTAGCATAACATCATTAGTCCAAAATCCTCCGAAGTCGGAGTGTGGCTGCTCACGTGGCGGGGTAATCAAAAACGGTCACACACGTAATGTTTCTCATCCCTAGTTGGTGCACTTGTACCATAGTCATGATAGTGTTCAATTGTTTGGCTGTTGGGATGATCCCTGGAGACCTTAAGCCAGGAAACGACAACAACACAACTTGACAGCACTGTCTGTCCAAGTCATATGATTCATCAGCAGGCATCTTCTCAATAACTGCATGTTTACTGTCGTAGGAATACAGAGGTCCTTTCAGCAACTTTGGTTTCTCTCTCCCCCCCCCCTCTCCCTCTCTCTCTCTCTCTCTCTCACTCTCTCTCTCTCTCTAATTGTGCTGTAAACACTTGTGCACTTGTTACTTGTTTTTTTAATTGACCTTTTTTTAAACAATTTTTGAAACTCATGGAAGCATACATCAAAGGGGAATGCTTTTTACATTTAACAAGACCTAGTTTTATTAATGTTTACATGGCTTGTGGACTACCACAAAGTCAATAAAGTCTTCTTTTTTCGTTTTATAAATGAAAGATGTTTAACTTGTGTTAAATGTGCTCAGAATTTAAAATGTGAAAACGTATATTTCCTAATTAATCAGCAGTCACATTGTGTTATGGGAAGTTAATTTTTCTGAATAACAATGCATTAAACTTGTTCAGGCTCACGCACAAGATGTAGAGGCAGAGAGAGATCGTTTGCAGACTGTTGCTGAGAAAGCCTCTGCAGACCAACAGCAAGTGCAGACACTAAAGTCAAGGCTAAAGGAGGTTGGTTTTCGTGTGTGTGTGTGTGTGTGTGTGTGTGCATGCACATGCTCGCAGATTCTCATGTAGACAAGAGAGATATACTGATATTATGAAAACCTCTGTCCCCCCTATGCATTTTCTGCTTTTTGTGTGTTCATTCTGGTTTATTTGCTTAAAGTTTTTCTGGCAATTCTGATTCCATAGCTTAATTGTTTTCTGTCTCTCTTTGTTTTGTGTGTGTGTGTGTGTGTAAGAACACAAATACACTTATTCTCAAACAAACATGCTCACCCATACACCCTTATAAATATTACCTGTGGTTGTTTCTTTGTGTGTGTTTTTTAAGAAATTAATGGATCTTTGTGCTTAGTTTTGTTCCGACTCAGAATCAATGAAAATAAAAAATACATACTTGATAATTTTCGGCCAGCTTACTGCTGGCCTATGTTAACCCATACTGAGCTGGGTATCTTGGAGTTGGGGCTGTTGTTTTTGTCAACCCATACTGAGCTGGGTATCTTGGAGTTGGGGCTGTTGTTTTTGTCAACCCATACTGAGCTGGGTATCTTGGAGTTGGGGCTGTTGTTTTTGTCAACCCATACTGAGCTGGGTATCTTGGAGTTGGGGCTGTTGTTTTTGTCAACCCATACTGAGCTGGGTATCTTGGAGTTGGGGCTGTTGTTTTTGTCAACCCATACTGAGCTGGGTATCTTGGAGTTGGGGCTGTTGTTTTTGTCAACCCATACTGAGCTGGGTATCTTGGAGTTGGGGCTGTTGTTTTTTGCCTCCTGAGTTGTTGTCAGAGCTGACTTGATTGAAGTTCAGTATGCTGTTATATAGATAGGGGGTAAATCATATCCAAAGTCTCTATTCAAGCTGGGTCTCCTTTCTTTGATTTCAATGGCCGCTTTCACTTTTCTTTTAGTGAGTTGTGGTTCAGTGGCCAGAATGTTGGTTTGGAAGCTGTTTGTGTGGTGGGAATGTTCACAGTATGCTGAGGATGCTCTGGAAGTATGCTCGTTTCATCTGATCTTTAATTGCCTTCCTGCTTCCCCAATATAGTCCTTACAGCATTCATCACATTGAATGTGACACACCACACAACTCTGTGAATGGATCAAATTGACAGGTCTGGCAAGGGCTTTCAGCCAACAAGGCGTACAACTGCTACATGAACCTGTTTATTCGATCCGTTCACAGGTCACAAAAGTGAAAGACAAAACAGACATGGACAAGAAAAGCATGAATTCACCAGAGTCGGAAAGTGTTTTCACTCAAATTAATGGATCTGTTGTACAATGGATTAATGGATCTGTTGTACAATGGATTAATGGATCTGTTGTACAATGGATTAATGGATCTGTTGTACAATGGATTAATGTATCTGTCTGCAGGTAGAAGAAAACCACTGGGCGGTCAGACAGAACTTGGACAAAGAAATCGCCATCCTTCAAACCAGTGTGGCCGACTTGACCTCACACAACTCCTCACTGCTCAACAAAGTGTGAGTGCATCGTTATCTCAACGTCTGAACAACAAAGGCTACAACATTAAAGGGTTAAGCTAGTTGCATTTAAGCATTCAATTGTAGTAGTAGTAGTAGTAGTAGTAGATAGGGACAACACAAGCTGACAAGCTTTTTAGATAGTCCCATCTTTATAATCAGTGTTATGTCAAATACTGGTCAAGGTTTCGCGGTCAAAATTTTCCTACGATTACTCGTCAAAGCATCTAAATAGGATTAAATAAATTGGAGATCTATCGAGACGATTTTTGAATAAGTTAGTATTGGGTGCACGTTTTAGTTCGTTAGGTAAATCATTCCAGAATTGCACACACATTTTTATTGAAATTCTGCTTGTGTCTAATGTCACGATTTTTGTAGAAAAAATCTTTAATTTAAAGATGTCATAGGCTAGAACACTAAGGTTACATCAAAATGTTGTTATGTTCTGCATAGTTATGCGGGGATTGTCTTCAGCCATGACAAGCTCCTAGCATAACATCATCAGTCTCCAAAATCCTCCGAAGTCGGAGTGTGGCTGTCACGTGGCGGGGTAATAAAAAATGATCACACACGTAATGTTCTCATCCCTAGCTGTGCATTTGTACCATAGTGTACATGTGCTTCCGCTGCTGGAATGATCCCTGGAGTCTTTTAGCTGGGGTATGACAACAATAACAAATTAAAAATTCACTTGTGCACATTAACAGTGCCCCTTCTTGTGTCTGTCTCTGTTTTTGCCTCTCTCTCTCTCTCTCTCTCTCTCTCTCTTTCCTCCTCTCTCTCTCTCTCTCTCTCTCTCCTCTCTCTCTCTCTCTCTCTCTCTCTTTTTCTCTCTCTCTCTTTCTTCTCTCTCTCTCTCTCTCTCTCTCCTCTCTCTCTCTCAGCTCTCTCTCTCTCTCTCTCTCTCTCTCTCTCTCTCCTTTTCTCTCTCCCTGTCTCTTTCTCTCTGTATCTTTTTTTTTCCTAAGAATGTACTGCCCTTCTTTTTTTCTTCCAGAATGCATGCACTTGTGAACGGCTTCCAACTTAAATAATGCCTTTATTCTGTGGGGATACTGGGGGGTCTTTCGTAAAAATAGTTCCCCATCTTCTGGAAGTTCTGTGCTTGTAACTTCCTCTAATCTGCCACTCTCTTTGACTCTGCCTTTTCCCCTTGCTTTCTATCATCTACTCTCTTTCTGGCTTATTGGCCCATTCTCTTGCCTGTTCTCAAAACAATCTTCCAAATATTTTCTCCTCCTTTGAGCTCCTCCGAAATCAGAATGTGTCGGCTGTACGCAGCGAGGAGACCAGTGAAAACTGAAAACCGGACACATAATGTACCTTACCCATTATGGCCATATGGCCTGGGAACGCAGAAGAAGAAGAAGAAGAAATAATGCCTATCCATCTGTACATGTGCTATCAGGAAGCATCTCCAGGCAGAGCTGGAGTCGTGTCAGAGCATTCTGGCGAGTCGAGAGAAGGACTTCAACTCTGCAGCCACGGGCCTGGAGTCGGAGCTGAAGACAGTGCGGCAACACCTGCTCAGCCTGGAGACAGAGAAAGACAGCGTGCTGAAGGGGAAAGAGAACCTGCTGGAGGAGGTGAGAGCACTGATCCTGTATTCACGTTGAGATAGTATGAGACTTATCATCATCATATCTTAGAAGTCCTATTAAATCCTACTACTTTAGAAGGACTTCTAAAACATATGATGATAAGTCTCATACTATCTGAATGATTGTGAATACAGGCCCTGGCTTACAGCTCACACTCCTAATGCAATGCGCAAATTAAAGGATGAAATATACAGATGCCTACCTTCAAGTTAGGCACTAATTTGTACTGGAAGATAAAAAAATCGGTTGTGGTCTTTTGAAAATGCAATTTTCCGCTGCCTGCTCTGGTAGATAAAAAATCCCTAACTACCGGTAGTGAAATTTGGAACAGTGAAATTGTGGACTGCCGCCGTTATGAAACTTTTGATTGGCTGATGTCACTTCATGTCTTCAAAGATGGCGTCAGATTGTGAACTGAAAGGCGATTCTGATTGGATATTGCAGATTTTTGTTTCTATTCAAAAGAAGAAATTAACAATTTCAAGCATACTAAAGAGCTGTTCATTGAGCTAGGGAAGAAAACGCATTGGTGCTTGCTTGTAAGCTATAAGGAAAAAAGTGTAAATAAAAACCTTCATCTTTATGGGGTGCCCCTAAATCCCCACAAAGGGTTTGATCCCACCCGCTGGAAGCCCAGCCTTTCTGCTTTTCACTTTTCCCAGGTTTCACCAGTCCCTTGAAGATACTTTTTATTGCCATGCTCCTGAAAATCTAGATGTGTCCTGGAAGTGTAAGGTTTTTGCTCCTGAAAATCAAGGTGTGTCCTGGAATTGTAAGGTTTTTGCTCCTGAAAATCAAGGTGTGTCCTGGAAGTGTAAGGTTTTTGCTCCTGAAAATCAAGGTGTGTCCTGGAAGTGTAAGGTTTTTGCTCCTGAAAATCTAGATGTGTCCTGGAAGTGTAAGGTTTTTGCTCCTGAAAATCAAGGTGTGTCCTGGAATTGTAAGGATTTTGTTCCTGAAAATCAAGGTGTGTCCTGGAATTGTAAGATTTTTGTTCCTGAAAGTCAACATGTGTCCTGAAATTGTAAGGCTTTTGTTCCTGAAAATCAAGGTGTGTCCTGAAATTGTAAGGTTTTTGTTCCTGAAAATCAAGGTGTGTCCTGGAACTAAGGTTTTGGCTCCTGAAAATCAAGATGTGTCCTGGAATTGTAAGGATTTTGTTCCTGAAAATCAAGATGTGTCCTGAAATTGTAAGGATTTTGTTCCTGAAAATAAAGGTGTGTCCTGGAATTGTAAGGATTTTGTTCCTGAAAATCAAGGTGTGTCCTGGAATTGTAAGGATTTTGTTCCTGAAAATCAAATTGTGTCCTGGAATTGTAAGGTTTTTGTTCCCGAAAATCAAGGTGTTTCTAGGAATTGTAAGGTTTTTGTTCCTGAAAATCATGGTGTTTCCAGGAATTGTAAGGTTTTTGTTCCTGAAAATCAAGGTGTGTCCTGGAATTGTAAGGTTTTTGCTCCTGAAAATCAAGGTTTGTTCTGGAATTGTAAGTGTAAAATTTTTGTTCCTGAAAATAAAGGTGTGTCCCAGAAGTATAAGGTTTCTGTTCCTGAAAATCAATGTGTGTCCTGGAATTGTAAGGTTTTTGCTCCTGAAAATCAAAGTGTGTCCTGGAATTGTAAGGTTTTTGTTTCTGAAAATCAAGGTGTGTCCTGGAATTGTAAGGATTTAGTTCCTGAAAATCAAGGTGTGTCCTGGAATTGTAAGGATTTAGTTCCTGAAAATCAAGGTGTGTCCTGGAATTATAAGGTTTTTGTTCCTGAAAATCAAGATGTGTCCTGGAATTGTAAGGATTTAGTTCCTGAAAATCAAGGTGTGTCCTGGAATTATAAGGTTTTTGTTCCTGAAAATCAAGGTGTGTCCTAGAAGTGTAAGGATTTTGTTCCTGAAGGTGGAAAACCAGGGTAGATATATCTGCAGTAGTGAGGTGTGACTGTGCTTACTGTGCTGGGTGTTGTGTGGGTGTCAGGTGAACCAGACGGTGGACTCCCTGGTGGCGGAGCGTACACGCCTCCAGGGGGAGCTGGAGCAGACCCGGGGGGAGGCCGACCGCCTGAGGGGCAAGTGGCGGCAGACAGAGACCGACAACATGCAGCTCATGGAGCGCATCGGCGCCTTTGAACAGAAACAGGTAGGTAGGGGTACTTGTAGTCACAGGCACAAAAAACTTTCATTCCATGTCCCATCCATCTCTAACATTCTTGAATCATTCTACTTTTGTTTTTATTTGACATTTCTTTTATCTGCAAGAAGTTCTGTTTAAATGCTCAAGTTTCTAAATTGATGTAAGGAATAATCACCGATTTGACGGTTTGATTTCTAGGAAACCAGAGCAAAGTGAGTGTTGTGATATCTGTAAAGGGTGTTTTCCTGGTGATCTTGACGTGTTTCTTGCAAAAAAACTCATCCGTCAGGGTGCCCCTTTTAAGTGACACGCTGGTCTGACACCCAGATGGCAGTTTTGAGCATCATATGAGCATCAAAATGAACACTGTCACTGTTGTGTTGCTATGCATGGGGATCTGTCTGTACAAATAATATAGTTACCCCACCTTCTGGAAGTTCTGTGCTAGCAGCTTCCTGTAATTTATCACTCTCTTTGACCCTTGTCTTTTCCCTTTCTTACTAGCATCTACTATTTTTCTGCCTTTTTGGTCCATTCTCCTGCCTTTTTTTTCTCTAAAAAAAATCAACCCAATAATGTTCTCCTTTTAGCTCCCCCGAAATCAGAATGTGTTGGGTGAATGTAGTGAGGAAACCAGTGAAAACTGAAAACCAGACACGCATTTCAACCAAATAATGTTCTCCTTTTAGCTCCCCCGAAATCAGAATGTGTTGGGTGAATGTAGTGAGGAAACCAGTGAAAACTGAAAACCAGACACGCATTTCAACCAAATAATGTTCTCCTTTTAGCTCCTCCGAAATCAGAATGTGTTGGGTGAATGTAGTCAGGAAACCAGTGAAAACCGAAAACCAGACGCGCATTTCACCCAATATGGCCATATGGCCTGGGAACGCAGAAGAAGAAGAAATGATGTGTTGTGTCCTCAGGCTGCCCAGCACAAGGTGGAGGCGTCCCTGCAGGACATGGTGGACCAGAAGAACCGGCTGGCCTACCACAACGGGCAGCTGCAGTCCACTGTGGACCAGCTCAGGCAGGACCTGGCCGCCGCTCAACTGCAGGGCCAGGACACCAGGCAGCTGAGGAAGGTCAACGAACTGGCACAGAGCAAGCTGTTACAGGTAAGGGAGGAGTGGGTGGGGTAGGAGTGGGGGTGAAGTGGGGGGAGGGGGAATGGAGGATGGGAGTTGAGAGGGTTGAAAGGAAGACCCAGTGCCAGGACACCAGGCAGCTGAGAAAGGTCAACGAACTGGCACAGAGCAAGCTGTTACAGGTAAGGGGGAGGGGGAGAAGGTGGAAAGGGAGACTGAGGAGGTCAAAGAGGAGGGGGGTGGGATCATAAGGAAAAGAGTTTTCCAATCAGAAGCAGGCATGATATATTTAGTCATTGCCAGTGGCATTTCTTCACAATTCAGACTTCTGCTACATGCCAAAATGGATAATTCTGGATCTCTACACATTTTCCATAAAATATGATGATTTGAATGAACAGGACTACACCTTCCACACTAAGACTATGCATTATAACTATCCAACAGCTCATGGCTCGTGTAAGGGGTTAAAACCAGGTCAGAGCCTTTGACTGGCTGTGAATTGACAGCGCCCTGAAAGAAGGCGATTTGCATTGTATGATGCATCCATGCTTTGTTCGCTTCTGTGTTGCCCCCCACAGCTGCAGAAGGAGGCTGGTGATTTCAAGGTGGTTGTCCAGAAGCTGGAGGGCCAGCTGCGCCGCACCAACGACCTGCTGGAGCAGAAGAAGGGGGAGCTGAGGCTGACCCAGGCCCGGAGGGAGGAGCTGGAGAAGGAGGTGGGCCAGGTCCTGGGCCGCGTGGAGGTGCTGGAGTCCAGGGAGAGGAACAAGGTGAGCAGGGGGGTGGCCTGGTGTTCTGGAGAAGGAGGTGGGCCAGGTCCTGGGCCGCGTGGAGGTGCTGGAGTGCAGGGAGAGGAACAAGGTGAGAGGGGGGTGGCCTGGTGTTCTGGAGAAGGAGGTGGGCCAGGTCCTAGGCCGCGTGGAGGTGCTGGAGTCCAGGGAGAGGAACAAGGTGAGCAGGGGGGTGGCCTGGTGTTCTGGAGAAGGAGGTGGGTCAGGTCATGGGCCGCGTGGAGGTGCTGGAGTCCAGGGAGAGGAGCAAGGTGAGCAGGGGGGTGGCCTGGTGTTGTAACGCTGCCTGTGAGCTCTGGAGGAGAAAAGGGTACCATTTTTTTCGGACTATGAAGCAATATTTATTTTTTCCCCCCAGACTGAGACCCCTGCGTCTTATAATGTGACTAATAATAATATAGTAAGAAAATATAAGAACAAAATCTGAATTTTGTGTATAATTTTGGGTGTGTGCCTTATAGACCGAAAAATATGGTACTATAAAAGTGTTTGTTCTTGCTGTAATGGGCTGTTTAGGTGGAGTTATCGACCTTAGCCCTTGATGCCAGGTGGCCTTCTGTATAAAGGCTGTTTGCAGGAACGCGAAATTCGCCCTCTCTTTCTGTCTGTCTCTGTCTCTCAATCGCATGCAGCAAAAGTACAGTAATGTAAAGCGGGAGAGTGATCTTTTAGTTTTGCGACCAGAAGCGCTCATTAGCTTATCCCTTGGTGTGGAACGAGGATGTGGCGGGGTTGGGTTTGAGGTTGCTGAGATTGTGTCTGGATTTCTTTGGTTTCACTTTTTGTTTTTACTTTTTTTTAAACTCCTCTTCTTAAGATTACACGCTGTGTTATTATGTGACCAGACCTGCCAACCCCCCCACAGACCAATGAGGAATTTTTGAAGCAGAAATGAGGAATTTGAGGAAGCAAAGAGGAATTTTAACGCGGGACCTTACCTTTTGCAAACGAATACCATTCAAAGCACTGCATTCTCCTTCTTGTAAACAAACAAACACTTGTAGCACACTACAGTACACTTACAGCACATTTACTGGTGATTTCAGAGAATAGTACACCCCAAAATACTCATTTCACAACTAAACTACCTATTTCAGCCCTCCACACTACTAAAAAATTGTGTTTGTGGTCTTTGTTCATCCACTTGCATATTCTTTTGTGATGGCAGAGTCCGGAAACAAAGGGCCAACATGATCGGCCGCACTCATTGCAATATTGTGTTCAACCAAAAACCCAGCAAAAAAAGTTTCTGCTCGTTCTCATCCTTGTTTTCCTCAGTTTCCTTTGGCTTGAAAAAGTCTTTTAACGTCGATGAACACTCCTGTAAATTTGAAGCGCTGATGTGCTTTTGAGATTCTATGTGCCGTTTGACATCTCCAATGCCTCCATGCGAAATAGTGAAGTCCGAAAAGCACACAGTACATCGTGCGTAATGTACTCCTTTGCTGGAGCTCCGTATGGTCGGATATTTTTCCGTGTACGTCTTTCGAAATTTCTGTTCAGTTCTTTTATGTTTTTCATCACCCAACTCATCGCTATCTGCTTTTCGCTTCGACATCTTGCTTGGCTTGTTCGCGCGCAGAGTAAGAACGGAAGTATGTTTGACCGGAAATGCATCGATGATTGAAAACTCGGTTATACGCACGGAGCTGTGCTGCTGTGTATCTTAGACATTCGCGCACAGCGCTTTCGTTTTGTTGTTGTTGAAATTTTTGAATGCGGAATTTTATGGAAATAAGCGGAAGGGCGGAATAATTCTCATTTAAGCGGAAGAAATTCCGCATTTTGCGGAAGGGTTGGCAGGTCTGTGTGACCATTGTGTATTTTGATGTTTGTGATTTCTATTTATTATAAATTCTTTTCCTTTGTCGTTTCTTTTTTCTTGTTGTCATTTTAAATGCATAAAAGAGTTGTGTTTTGCATTCCGTTCAGTCAGAGCAGACCGAAGAAGGTAAGAGCCTTTAATTTTGATCATTGATCTAGTGTTACTTTAAACATAATCCCCCTCAAGGGCCGGCTACACTGCATTTTGACATTTGTGAGGCATGATTGACGTGAAATTCTACTGTCTAAGTAAATCTGATGAAATCTTACTAGTTATGTTCACTATATTTGTAGTCTCCCGTACACGAATTCTGATCAAATATCTTATTTTTGTATCGGACATTTTATGTGATTGGTGTATTGCGGTCTACATCAGTATAGTGAACGAAAAACTAGTTATTTTTAGACGGAAGTATTTCACGTGAATCATGCCTCACAGACATCGTCACAATTGTATCATATTGGGGTCAAATGGTATGCAGTGTGGCTGGGCCTTAACCCTTTCACCACCAAAGTCGCATTTTAGCACCACAGTGATTTAACACCTATGTCACTAAAAGGCATCAAATTGGGGTCTATTATCCAAAGACCCTATTGTCTTAGTTTGGGGAAGTAAGGATAGACATTATTTTACATATGTCACAGAAGAATCCACAATACTGCAGATGGATTTTGTTCTCTACCCAGGTAAATTTAAAGGAGATTTTTGGATGAAAAATGGCTGGCGTTGAAAGGGTTTAGTGATCATTTCTTGGACTTGGACTTCATCTTGATGTCGTTTCACGACAGAGTCAGCAGCACTACAAGAACATGGCGGACGCCAAGTCGGTGAACCAGGAGATCGCGGGCACCCTGGAGGCGGTGATGTCCTCGCACAGCCAGCTGCAGGAGCTGGTGGAGAGCCTCCAGGGGGAACTGGGCCGCCGAGACGCCGAGATCGCCCGCCTCAACAACCTTAGGTCAGAGGGAAAAGTCAGCACACAAATTAGCAACAAACATGTTCAGAACATTAGAAACCAGCTGACTCCAATACGGTATCACAAAAATATGATAATTCACAATCGCCCGCCTCAACAGAGAGAAAAGTCAGCATACAAATTAGGAACAAACATGTTCAGAACATTAGAAACCAGTTAGCTCCAATACGGTATCACAAAAATATGATAATTCACAATCACCCGCCTCAGGTTACAGAGGAAAGTCGTTACACACAGTTTGAACAAACCCATGTACAGTGGAAACCAGCTAACTTTAAAGATCGGGAACCACAACAAATCGGTTAATTCACAATAATATTTTGGGTCCTAATGTAATTCTTTTTGTGGGTTTACTTTTCTTTTAGTCTCATAATATGGGCTATCTTAAACTAAAATGTTCAGTCCTTTCAATTTTGACTGACCAGATCTCCACTGTATTCGGCTGAACTTAAAGAAAGGAACCATATAAATGCTATCTGTTATGATTAAGATTATTACCTGTGGATGTGTGTGCTAATGTGTGTATGTGCCTGCTTATATGTATGCGTATCAGTGTATATGTACTCTATGTTACGGACTATAAGGCGATACTTTTTCCTAGACTGATACCCCTGCGTCTTATAATGTGACTGATAATATAGTAAAAAAAACTATAATAACAAAATCTGAATTTTGTGTAAAAATTTAGGGAGTCTGCCTTGTAGTCCGTATAATATGGTACATGCCGTTTAATGTGTTCAGGTTGAAGGATGAGGACAGCCACCAGCTGGAGAAGCAAAGAGTTCAAGAGACCTTGGAGGCCCTGAGGGCTGAGCTGAAGAAGGAGCAGGACAAGGCGGGCAGAAAGGCCCATAGGGACATGGCAGAGGTGGGTTAATCAGTTACAGACATGGCAGAGGTGGATTAATCAGTTAGTGTGCAGAGGTGGGTTAATCAGTTACAGACATGGCAGAGGTGGATTAATCAGTTAGTGTGCAGAGGTGGGTTAATCAGTTACAGACATGGCAGAGGTGGGTTAATTCAATACAGACATGGCAGAGGTGGGTTAATTCAGTTACAGACATGGCAGAGGTGGGTTAATCAGTTACAGACATGGCAGAGGTGGGTTAATCAGTTACAGACATGGCAGAGGTGGGTTAACTAGTTACAGACATGACAGAGGTGGGTTAATTCAATACAGACATGGCAGAGGTGGGTTAATCAGTTACAGACATGGCAGAGGTGGGTTAATCAGTTAGTGTGCAGAGGTGGGTTAATCAGTTACAGACATGGCAGAGGTGGGTTAATTCAATACAGACATGGCAGAGGTGGGTTAATTCAATACAGACATGGCAGAGGTGGGTTAATCAGTTACAGACATGGCAGAGGTGGGTTAATCAGTTAGTGTGCAGAGGTGGGTTAATCAGTTACAGACATGGCAGAGGTGGGTTAATTCAATACAGACATGGCAGAGGTGGGTTAATTCAGTTACAGACATGGCAGAGGTGGGTTAATCAGTTACAGACATGGCAGAGGTGGGTTAATCAGTTAGTGTGCAGAGGTGGGTTAATCAGTTACAGACATGGCAGAGGTGGGTTAATTCAATACAGACATGGCAGAGGTGGGTTAATTCAATACAGACATGGCAGAGGTGGGTTAATCAGTTACAGACATGGCAGAGGTGGGTTAATCAGTTACAGACATGCAGAGGTGGGTTAATCAGTTACAGACATGGCAGAGGTGGGTTAATTCAATACAGACATGGCAGAGGTGGGTTAATTCAGTTACAGACATGGCAGAGGTGGGTTAATCAGTTACAGACATGGCAGAGGTGGGTTAATCAGTTACAGACATGGCAGAGGTGGGTTAATTAGTTACAGACATGACAGAGGTGGGTTAATTCAATACAGACATGGCAGAGGTGGGTTAATTAGTTACAGACATGACAGAGGTGGTTTTAATTAGTTACAGACATGGCAGAGGTGGGTTAATTAGTTACAGACATGGCAGAGGTGGGTTAATTAGTTACAGACATGGCAGAGGTGGGTTAATTAGTTACAGACATAGCAGAGGTGGGTTAATCAGTTACAGACATGGTAGAGGTGGGTTAATTAGTTACAGACATGGCAGAGGTGGGTTGATAAGCTACAGACATGGCAGAGGTGGGTTGATCAGTTACAGACATGGCAGAGGTGGGTTAATCAGTTACAGACATGGCAGAGGTGGATTAATCAGTTACAGACATGGCAGGGGTGGGTTGATCAGTTACAGACATGGCAGAGGTGGGTTGATAAGTTGCAGACATGGCGGAGGTGGGTTAATCAGTTACAGACATGGCAGAGGTGGGTTAATTCGATACACACAGACATGACCGAGGTGGGTTAATCAGTTACAGACATGGCAGAGGTGGGTTAATTCGATACACACAGACATGGGAAGGGGAGAGGAGAGAGAGCAAGGACAAGAGCGATTAGTGGTTGAGTTTGAGCTTGAAAGTAAATGTTCTCTTTTTTTCCCCCACGGTGCAGTTGAAGAAGCTGAACAGCAATCTTTCCACGAGGAACGGAGAGCTGGTGGCCACCAACACGGAGCTCCGTCAGCGCGTGGGGGAGATGGACCGGGCCATGGGTGAACTGCAGCACAAGCTGACCGCTCAGAAACACAAGGCCGACCATTTCTATAAGGCCAGGAAGCAGGTGGAGGATAATCTGCAACGCATGAAGGTGGGTCAGTGTGTGTGTGTGTGTGTGCATGAAGGTGGGTCAGTGTGTGTAGGGTGTGTGCATGAAGGTGGGTCAGTGTGTGTAGTGTGTGTGCATGAAGGTGGGTCAGTGTGTGTAGTGTGTGTGCATGAAGGTGGGTCAGTGTGTGTAGGTGTGTGCATGAAGGTGGGTCAGTGTGTGTAGGTGTGTGCATGAAGGTGGGTCAGTGTGTGTAGGTGTGTGCATGAAGGTGGGTCAGTGTGTGTGTAGGTGTGTGCATGAAGGTGGGTCAGTGTGTGTAGGTGTGTGCATGAAGGTGGGTCAGTGTGTGTAGGTGTGTGCATGAAGGTGGGTCAGTGTGTGTGTGTGTGTGCATGAAGGTGGGTCAGTGTGTGTAGGTGTGTGCATGAAGGTGGGTCAGTGTGTGTGTGTGTGTGCATGAAGGTGGGTCAGTGTGTGTGTGTGTGTGCATGAAGGTGGGTCAGTGTGTGTAGGTGTGTGTGCATGAAGGTGGGTCAGTGTGTGTAGGTGTGTGTGCATGAAGGTGGGTCAGTGTGTGTAGGTGTGTGTGCATGAAGGTGGGTCAGTGTGTGTAGGTGTGTGCATGAAGGTGGGTCAGTGTGTGTAGGTGTGTGCATGAAGGTGGGTCAGTGTGTGTAGGTGTGTGTGCATGAAGGTGGGTCAGTGTGTGTAGGTGTGTGTGTGCATGAAGGTGGGTCAGTGTGTGTAGGTGTGTGCATGAAGGTGGGTCAGTGTGTGTAGGTGTGTGCATGAAGGTGGGTCAGTGTGTGTGCGTGTGTGTGTAGGCTGTTGATAATTTCTTTAACAATTGTGTAGCTGGACATTTTTTCAAATTTAACAATGATGCTATTATAGTAAACTTTTTTAACCCCTTCACTGCCTGCCCCGTGTCTACTATGGGATGTGTGATATTGATGATGTCGTAACTTTTGATGTCATAGTCCTTGAATGTTGGTTTTTGGTTAAGACTAGTCAGGAAAGATATATCTCGAGACCATTTTCACAAATTGAGTCTAAAAGGTCTCACATTTTTTTAATAAGAAAATTGATAATTTAACATTTCTCTGGTTAAAGTCCAAATTTCTAAATGATTTTCCAATAGTCTCTGTAATAGACATTCCTCTTAAATGCGGTTTCTTTTTAAAATGTTACCTTTATTTTTATAACAGCAGACTGTTGATGTGTTGCAGCAAATGCGCGAAGATATCGATGAGCTGGAAGGAATGAGAGATGAGTACATGCAGAAAAACCAGGAACAGGTAAATCGATTTATCAAAGTGGATTTCTTTGATGATGACATTTTGTAGTGTACTGAAATGCTGTCTTTTCACAGAATTCTTCAAAGAAAAGTGAATTTAGAAATGGGTGGGGTTGGGGGGGAGGGGTAAGCTTGAGGAGATGTTCTTTTCCGCTATTTTTAACAGTTTTATATAAAGTACTGAGGGGGGTATCCCTTAAGGCATTATCGTAATATGACGTCAATTTGTGGATCTCCATTTCGATATTGGAAAAGATTTAGATCACCAGCGTCTGTTAAAATGTTTCTGCTTCCACTGTATCAACGCTCTGGTTTGTAACTGAAACCGTTTTCTAGAAGCAAACGATTTTCTGAAGACTATGACAAATTGGTCATTGCGTACCGGTACGGGTCAGTGCGCACCCTACATATGGGTGTTGCGTTTTTATCTATATACACTTATATGTAACCATAGCAACTTTCACCCCACACCAAGTGCGTAAAGGAAACCATTAGTAAAATGAGTAGATTCAGATCTTACCTTCTAACTCCATGAAAGTTGTTCTCTTTCGGTTGAAAAATGGAAGCCGGAAGAAATAAACGTCATTGGAATAAATGACGCAAGCATGACGCGATTTCTTTACAATTTCAAGGGGGGGTCACTGACCCAACCAACGCAAAGACTCATCAGTACTCTATTCATCTTCAAGAGGAGTTGCACCCCAAAAATATTTTCAGAGAAAAATGCTTTTCTTTCAGTATCAAACCTGAGTGTAACTAGTCATGGAGATAAGGGTATTACAAATCATGATTGTGACCAAGTTGTCTAAATATTCGCTATCAAGTATCATAATAATTGTTGAATGTGTACTGTATACTATAAGACAGAACAATGCGTAATGAAATATTTGCAGTAATATTAGTTGCAAAATGAGAGTAGGTATCAACGTTTTGAGCCTTTGGGTCTTTTTCTTTCCCTGCCAATTCTTGAGGAAGAGCCCAACGCTTGGAAAACTGAAGTTTCTGCCTACCAGGTACCTTCAACTTGTTTTCTACATCAATGATGATGATCATGATGGATTAGTGGGGTACACTTAACACGAAATTCAGGGGACAAAGATTTTTGTGTGCGTTAACCAGTATTTTGTGTTAAGCATAAAGAACTAGTAAAGAGGGGTTTTGCCAGTTCAAACAGATTTTTGTGCGTTAACCAATATTTCATGTTTTCCAGTTTTGTGTTAAGAGTACTCCACTGTAATAATGATGATGATGGTATCAGGTAATGCTGATGACGATGATGATAATAATGATGTTGACATTAATTATGATGATGATGGTAATGATTTTGACGATGATGTTAATTATAATGATGATGGTAATGACGTTGACGATGATGGTAATGACGATGATGATAATAATGATGATGATTGTGATGACGATGATGGTAATGACGATGATGATGATAATGACTATGATGTTAATTATGATGACGATGGTAATGACGATGATGGCGATGGCTGCAGGCGGACACCATTGCGCAGTTCCTGCAGCAGATGAGCTCGCTGCAGGAGGAGGTGCAGCAGCTTGCAGCGGCCCACACCAAGACGGGAAGACTGCTGCACATGAAGGAAGAGGCCCTGGACAAAGAGAGGAAGCTACGGGAAGAACTGAAGAAGAAATACAGCGTGAGTCTTGTGAAGGACAGAGAGACAGGGACACACACAGAGTGAGGGTGATACTGGACACTGGACCCTTTTAATGTAATTAACATTGGGTTCTCATGACATGGGGGAAGCATTGTTTTCATTGCAAAACATTGGAGAACAAAAATAATAATAGAATATTTGAAATAAAGGGAACTAAAAAGAACAAAATTATTTGCAAATCAATTTCAAATTTAAGTTATATGAATCAAATCGAGTATTCTAGTAAATAAAGTTCTCTTATTTTCTCTCTCACTAAATTAAACACACGCACATGCGCATGCGCGCGCCGCAGAATGAAGGAGAGAGACATACAGAGAGTTAAGGGCCTGCTACACTACATACGATTCGCTGTCAATACGATGCGATTGTGACGATGTGAGTCATGATTCACGTGAAATTCATGTATTGGGTCTACTGGAGTACATATAGCGAAAGTAGTAGAATTATTTTTAGGCTGAAGTATTTCACATGAATCATGACTCGCATTGTCACAATCGCATCGCATTGACCACGAATCATATGCAGTGTAGCAGGCGCTTTAGGGAATAAGTGCTGGAGAAAGAGAGAAAGCTGTGGGAAGAACTGGAAAAGAAACATAGTGTGAAGTGAATTGTTGAGTATTTTAAAAATTATTGTTCTTTTTGGCAGGAAACCAAAAGGCGAGAGGATCAAGTTTCCAAACACAAACATTGTGCTGATGAAAAACTGAAAGAAGCCCACAATGAATCAGTGGAGGTGTGTGTGTCTGTTTGTGTTACTCTGTCACAGTCTCTGTGTGTGTGTGAGTCTGTCTTTATGTCTGGCTGGCTGTGCACATAATTTTGTACATGTTTGTTGTGTAAGTTTGATTGTATGATATTGTGACATGTTGCACCTTAAGAGTTTACTGTTCAGCTTGCCTTTTTGCCTTTGATAATGGACAAAAGATGGTGGACCCTGATGCATGAGTTTTTGCAAGAAGCACATCGAGATCACTAGAAAGACAGCCTTTTCAAGGATCGGAACACTCACTTTTGCTCTGGTTTCCTATAAATCAAACCGTCAAGAAAACGGCGATTCCTCTTTGGCGGAGATAGTAGCCATTTTGGATGGGGTGGGTGGAGGTCACTCATTGTGGTTGAAGCGTTTTTCTTTTTTTGTAGTGCAGTAAATAAAAAATGCAGCTATTTTCTTTGGTGTGAGCGAAATTACTTTAGATAAACTGTACAAAATAAAAAGGCTTGTATTGCGAAAATTTTGTGCAAACGATTTGGCGGCCATTAGAAAAGAGACACAACACGCCTTCTCTTTGGGTGAAAGAATTTGACTTCCAGCACCTCCACCAAGGAGGAATCGCCAATTTGACGGTTTGATTTCTTAGGAAACCAGAGCAAAGTGAGTGTTTGCAATCTCTGTAAAGTTTTTTTCCTGGTGCTCTCGACGTGTTTCTTTTCCTGGTGATCTGAGTGACGTGTTTCTTCATCCGTCAGGGTGCCTCTTTAAGGAGGGACAATGAGTGTAACATCAAGCAGGGACTTTCCCCCATCCATTTGGTACCTGATTCAGATATCGTCAGAATTCAAGGGACAATGAGTGTAGTTTAAACAGATATTCATATTTCCAAGTGTTTTATGTGTCAGGGTGCCTCTTTACAGGAGGTAACAATGAGTCGCTAAACATCAAGTAAAGAAAAAAAAGAGCAGGGACTTTCCCCCATCCATTTGGTACCTGATTCAGAGATCGTCAGAATTCAAACAAGTGTATAAAATAACGTCTGATAAATGGTTTACGTTGCAGATTCAACGCAATCTGATGGAGGCCCACGAATGGTTCAAGAGCAAGTTTGAGAAGCTACAAGATGAACTTGTGGATTCGAAGTATGTCAGTTTAGTTGTGTTTTGTATTGTTTAGTTTTGTGTGATGCGCGCGTGTGTGTGTAAAAGAAAAGCAGCTAAAGCTGCTTAAAGAAGAATTAATTAATTAGAAAAACAAGAAAAAAAACAGCGCCCTCTCTTCTTCTTTTTGTTGTTGATGGGAGTGAACTTTGGAAACCTAGCTATCGATTTGATCATACCATACCAGGTCAGTGGGGATCATACCCTGGCTTCCTTAATTGACTGTTCTACAGAAAAGCGTGGTTTGTTAAACGTTTTGCTTAAGTCGCCATCCTAGAAAGTAAGGTAGCACAATTCACAGTTAGCATTGGACAGCAAGACGGTACAATGTGTTTCTGGTTGTACATGTAGCAGAGCTCATGTGTGTCGTGCAGGGCTGGCCCAGGTGCCTGAGGCTGGAGCAGGTAGGCACGAATCACAGTACAGACAGCAAGACGAATAGCAGTGTGTTTCTGGTTCACTGTAAGAGAGCTCAGTGTGTCGTGGCAGGGCTGCGGCCAGGGCCAGGCTGGAGCGAGGTAGCAGTCATATCACATGTACAACGATCACAAGACGCATAGCATATGTGTTTCTGGTTCACTGGTGATGAGAAGCTCTGGTGACTGTCGTGCAGGGCTGGAGCAGGGTGACACAAACACAGTACTAACAGACAAGAGCGATACAATGTGTTTCTGGTTCACTGTAGAGAGTGTCTATGTTTGTTGTCGTGCAGGGCTGGAGGCAGGTGTACTACAACACAGTTAGCTATCAACTAACAAGATCGATACATATGTGTTTCTGGTTCACTGTAGGAGAGCTCGGGTGTGTCGTGCAGGGGTCTGCTGGGGCAGACCAAGGGGTCTGGGAGGCAGTGTGAGGCAGTCCAGTCAACTAAAAAACAAGACACTGCAAAGCTGCAGTCGGAGAAGTCCCGCGCCCTAAGTAGCCTAGCTGAGGTACGAGCCAAGGAGATGTATTATTAGGTAGACCCTTTATACTCATGTGCGGCTATGCATATCATCGATTTTGAATAATTAAAAAAAACCTCACAAATCACTCCAACCATATACATACAAACAAAACATACATAAACAAAAGGAAAAAAAGAATGAAAATTACAGGTTTTTACTTCAGGTTTAAATTAAAAATAGGGAAGCGGTAGATCAGTACGGCTTTTATGTATATAGGAAAAACTCTCTAGCACCGATTTGGTTACCCCAGCAACAAACCACTACAATTTTAAGCAAAGTGCAAGAGGCGTAAAATTGTGGTGATGATAGGGAGTGCAAGCGAGTTTAGAAGCGACTGCACAAGGTAAATTGTGGGGCCCAACAACAGGGAAAATTACTTCCTTTGAAGCAATATGTCATCAACATTGTAGCAGTGTATCTATTAAGTCCGGACATATATGGCCAGTAAATTGTACATTGAACGAGATTAAAAATTTTAAAAAGAAGCTTAGTCAGTGATTTTTTTTAATTAAATTAGTTTTGTTTTGGGGGGGGGGCACAATTGCAGATATTGGTTTGTTGTAATGTGTAAGGGGGGGAAGCAGTCTTATCGATCCTTTGATAGATACATACAGGCAGAAAACGAGAAATTGAACACTTTTGCTGGTGTTGATTTTACGCGTCATTTGAAGGGTCATGGATATTCAGGACTGACAATCGATTCTGGCAGAAAACTTAGTACCTGATAGATTTAATGTATGGGGTATTGTGCAATTTACGCGATATTTTACAGACTTATATGTAGGCGATGACTTTTTTCCTAGACTCAGTACCCCTCTCACGCTTTATGATGTGAATTAATAAAAGAGTAAGAAAATATAGTAACCAAAATAATCTGAAAAAAAAATTTGGGGGGAGTCAAATTGGGGGTACTTGCCTTATAGGCAAAGGATGTGGCCTTATAGTCCGGAAAAATACAGTACAATGTTTTTGGCCTTCATTTTAGGATCGTATTGGATGTAGCTACGGTTTTCTTATGTGCAGTTAACTGTGTCTTCTGTGTATTGCACAGCCTCATGCCAATAAAAGAAGAAACCTTGAAACAAATGCGTTTGTTTTTGTATGTGAGTGTGTGTTCATCTGTCTGCAGTGATGTACACGAGGATGGCTAAAAATAAAGAAAAAAGAGAAAAAAATAAAAGTGATAGGGATCGAAACTGTCCTGAGAGCTATAGAGAAATCAATAGGACATTAGTGTACTGGCTCTTGCAAGAAATCTTAATAAGACAAAGCGTGCGGCAGTGTTAAAAATTTAATCAGGATCATTTGTCCTCTACAGTCTAGGGCGGTGAGAAGCGGCAATAGGACGTTTTCAATTTTAATAATAGGTCAATGTCCTATGACCCTGGACATGGGCCTCAGGACATCACTGTGTGTGTGTGTTGCGTGTATTCATACTGTTCGTATGTGTAATACAGTGGGAACCAGTCCCTTTTATAAGGACCTTCCTCTATTATTAAGATCTCCGGCTCCGACATAAGACCCTATCTTCTCTAGAGACCATTGCCCTTCTTTGTGAATGCATTAAAATCAGCTGGCCCTTATAAGACTGTCCGCCTCCCTTAATAAGACCCTCATTTTGGATGTATTTTTGAATGGTCTTATAGAGGGAGGTTCGCACTGTACTTGTAGATGGGAGTGTTTATGGCTGTTGGTTGTGTGTGCGCTGTCGTAGGGGCTGCTAGGTCGCCTTGACGGCTGAGGCAAGCGTGGCTGACTACACGAAAGTCAGCGCGGATGTGGACACGCAAGCAGGCAGCTGGCCGGCACCTCAGGGCGCACCCGTGGACGCAGTGAGATAGGCCGCAGGCCAGGGACGTGCTACGAGAGCAAGTAGGCCATGCCGCCTGCAGGCATATGGAAACAGCTTCCTCATCATCCTTCCATGTATAACTACATTAACTCTTTTTTGGCTCGGCGCAATGTCGCTATTATCTGCACCACAATGATTTAATACCCTATGTTCACGAAAAGCGGCATAGAAAATTGAAATTATGATGCTGCATGGATCGCAGTTTATCTTAATGTACATTATTGATTAATGTTGTTTAATTTTTGGGTGATTATTTTTAAGGAAGTGGCCTTATTTGATACATGTCAAAGGGAGATTATTCACTTTTGGGGGTAATTGCAGTTATGCCAACTTAGGCTTTTGTTACTACCGAGGTGCAAGTTTGACAGTAAATGTGTGGCTGAAAAATGTGTTGGCGGTGACCCTCCCCCTCCCATCCCCCCGCAGTGAGGTTTAAGAGGTAACATTGTACTCTGAGCAGCAGTGGCTACTTGGGCAAGCTCATAAACAAGTCATGACGCTTTGTAATGGAGCTTATAAATTTTCTACCATTGCCACTCAATAACTACAAGGGAGCGAACTAGCAGCCAAAATGGAAAAAACCTAAAGGCCGGGGCTCCTAGGGGACCGTGCGGGCCCGGTAACAGGTGCACTCCTCCTACTAAAACTGAAGTATGAAAGTATTTAAGAATAGCTGCATCCTTGCATCTCAAGATGCAAGTGTTATAGTTTTATTTGAAAGGGCACCCAATTTATTAGGCAAACAAATTATTTTTATATAAGTATTTGAAAAATTACTAGTAGATATAGTTATTTTTTGAGCAACTTAATAAATGGGAGGGAACTTCTTTTCAGTTAAAATTTAAAAAAATGAAAATCTGTTGTCGAAATACTGATAAAAGTTGCACGCGCATGTTCACATACTACAGACTATGGCACTTTGTCTCTGAAGCTGGCGAGGATGCTAGCTGGTACCTTTCAAGTTATATTAGTCCTATGCCGCCGAGAGCCCTCATACCGCTGTCACTTTTGCTGTTTATAAGTAGCATCATTATGATATTCAAATGGCGTTAGTATAATGTACATAGGGTCTTGTGATAAAAGTTAGTCAGAGTAAAAAAGCATTGGACCATTAGCATGTTTATATATTCTTATGAGGAGTGCATGCTGTTTTCTAGGATGCCTATGGTGAAGGGGGGTCTTCCGTCGGCAAGCGCTAATAGAAGGCGTCATCGATAGTGGGACCAGCTTCCTCGCATCCCTGAAGTTGCTCTTAGTCTTGGCGTCTACCATGTGCCAATAGAAGGTCAGTCATGCGTATAGTGGGACCACTTGCCTCCATCGCCTGAAGTGTCTTAGTCTTTCGTCCAATGGCCAAGCAGCATCAGTCGATCGATAGTGGGAGCGGCACTTCCTCTCCTATCCCTGAGTGTCTTGAGTCTTTGTCCATATGCGCAAGAGAATGTCAGTCATTCGATAGTGGACCATGCGTATCCTCCAACCCTAATGTGTCTTAGACCTTTCGGCCGGGGCCAGCCTTTTCAACGCTGCAAAATGCCATATAACTTAACTGGGTAGAGAAGGTAAAAATTATATTCATATACGGCGTCGGCTTGTGCCTGTGACATGTTAACAGTTTACTGATCATTAGTCGGGCATGCCAGCAGAAATTAAGAAATAGGGTCTTTGGATTACAGTTCCTGATTTGATGGCTTTAGTGTTCACTGGTGGTGCATAAATGTGAGCATTGGCGGTGAAAGGGTTAAGATAACTTGCTGATGCTTTCTTTGCTGGGGGGTCACGCTTACCTTGCTAGAATGGTGCATGTAGTGTTATCTATTGTTCAAAGTGGAACAAATGGGATAAGGATATTTTTGCATAGCATTGGTAATCTTCAAGTTATCTCTTCAATAATAAGCTAAGGTTTGCAATAACGGCACGTGTTAACGGATTTGACAAAAAATCTTATAAATCAAGAGTTGCTATATTGTCGCAAGCTGTCTGGGCTTCTTAGCGAGAACATTGGATTATGGCATGCCACTAGCTTATTCTAACTTGACAGCGTTAATATGGCGGCTTCTAAGGATATGGGTATAACTACAAAAATGTCTTATTGTCTATAAAAATAATAATGTTGTTTTATGTGAAAGTATTATATGTAGCTTGAAACATGGGGGGTATCGATTATAGTTGAATATTATTTATTGAATTTTTAAACTAAGAATATTTCATTACATATCTTAACATAACATCTCATAAGTATAAAACTATGTATAGGCATTGGCTGTGATATTGAGACGACAAAAATTGTGCCTATCAATATCTTTTTGTCATATCACCGTACTTATGTTATGTTGCATGTGTGATAGTACTTGTTAGCAGAAATGGTGATTATGTCGAAAAACTGTAATTTGTGTGTGTGTGAGAGAGAGAGATAGCTTATTATTAGCTGACTATATTATTTGACATAGGTAGACGTATTTGTCAATACATTTATTTTTTAACTGTAGCGTTGTCCCAGTTTTGTGAGTGCTTTGAGATTTCATTGTGTGATTTATTATATCAATTTAGCATGTAGCACTAGAAACTCATCTTAAAAAATTGTACTTATCCATAGACCATGAATATGGTTGTACTATCGAGTCATATGTGTGAAATAACCTACCAAATCAAAAACTATTTAGGCAGGGATTGAAATGCCTAGGAGGGGAGAAGAGAGAGAGAATGTGTTGTGTGTGTGGTGGTGTGTGTGTGTTAAGTAACATAAGTATTAAGATTATGGGAATAGGCCTGTATACTGTTGATCATTTTTTTAGGCCTGCATTTTCCACGTGAGAATTTCTTGCAACTATATTCGTTGGAGATGGAACTTAGGCAGGTCTACACAGGATCTGTTGGGGACTAATATTTACGCACAACGGCGATATTCTTTCTTTCTGTCGGCAAAGCATTTTCTTGAATGGGATTATTCCTATACTTAAAGTTTTAGTAGTGACACAATTAAGAAGATTATTAACGCATCATCCTTTGATCATTCAATACTATGAGATTGAAGTCTATTGGCGTGGCATGATGCAGTGTACTTATTCCTATAGTTTATGTAATTGTTTTCTCTGTATTCTGTGAAGCTCCTAGGGGCGCAAGCCACATGTCAGCTAGAATCGCTGTACGACTACTAATACGATCCCAGATCACGTGATGCTCAGAAGCGCGAATACATTTGTGCTCGGGAGTGATGACGTGATTTGAATCTATATCGTAGTCGTTAACTATTTTAGTGGTACGTGTGGCTGTGCCCTTTACAATTTTGCATAAATGTACATTCGGTGGGCTTAATATGGGTGTTAGTCGTGGTGTGAGAGTAGGCGATATAGCTTCCTGGTACTCCAGGTCTGATTTGTTACTGGCTGTCGTGTTTAACAGTAGTTTATATATGGTATTGTGGATTGAAATAAAATTGACTATATATTACAACATCTTGCGATGGTGACTCTAAAAACGAATAAGAAAGACTGTATCGCATCCGCAGTTTGTCATAGGGTGTTCGTTTTCAGTACTTCCTGCACCCCGCGAGTTCTGTTAGAATGGTAGTGCATTGCAGAAGGTGAATTATGGGGCCTCTTGGCGTTTTCTCGAGCTTGTCTGTTTGTTTTGACAAGCTTTATATTCCGAATGTCTCTGCTGGGCCTAATCTAAGTATAACCGGTCAATCATTATAGAAAATGTTAGTCAATTAATAGATTCGCTAATATCTAAACGTATCATGCTCTAATCTATTTAACGATCTAATTAGCTGGGCCCGCCACCCGCATACAAAATAGTACAACTGCGAGCAATAACCACTTATCAGCACTGTTCAACAAGTTTTAAAGACCCCCAAGTCCAGCTTCTTTTATTTCTTAACCCTTTGGTTAGGATAACGCCGCAGATTTAGCCAGGGCTGTATACGCATAATTTCTGACTATACCGAGTCTCCGCTATAAAGCGCACTGTACCTCCAATTTGTCAGCATCATAATTCAGATTTGTAACTATATTTTCTTACTATTCTATTAGTCATAATGGCGTGCAGGGGGAGGTCTCAGTCTGGGTAAAAAGTATTGCCTTAGTAGTCAACAATTATGGTGCCTCGGTTAAACTCATCAGCTTTAGAGTGCGACAGCCATGTCTTAAGACAATAATACTCTCCTATTTGTTATGTGGGGGCTGTGTTTTAACAAGGTGGCTTTGCAGTCTAAGGTTCTTTCGTTCGCTATTGCCGTATGCATAACTTGGAGGCTATGGTTATTAATGGTCTTGGGGGCCAGCGCGGTATGTTTGATTGCTAGCAATTGGTAGAGAAGTCTGCAGCTTTAGGAGCATCTTTAGCAGCTTTGTGGTGTGTGATACCAAGCTTATTCCAAGGAGTAGAAAGCTATTTTAATTAGCTATAATATTATCGCGGTGAAATAAAAAAACTGCTATCAATGGGGGGGGGGGAAAGTTTTGAGAAAAATGAAAAGAATTTTAAAAGATTAATAATTAACGCTCGTTGTACCACAATTGATTAACTTATATGAATAGTTGTTCACAGAGCACCATTGGTGCTAGTTTTATTCCTGCATTTTGTTAAAATTTACCTTTATAACTATGATGCTGAATTTGGGAGTTTTTTATTCTTATTTCATAACACACCTCATTTACTCCAAATGATAGTCGTTATGGAGATTAGAGTCCCTTTTGGTGGATAGTATGGTGTGCAAAACTTATTGATGAAAGCTGACTATGTATCTTAGACTAAAAAAAAATCAAAAACGGAGATAGGGGCGAGGTTTTTGAATTTACACACCGACTATATTGTCAAAGCAAATCTGTTAAAGGCATGGGGGGGGGAGGGGGGGGCAAGTTAGTGTCGGGGGGTAACATTCTGTAAGCTGAATCTCACAGTGTACACTCATACCAGTACTCGCACACCTATTATCTCTACACATCACTTATAAACACTTTCCGATAACTTTCTTTCCGCAGGATTGTATTACAAACTTAGAATATACTATCGTAATGACATTTCATCTAAGCTAAGTTTATTTAAATTAGAACTCTGTTGAATTCTGAATATACAATAGGGCAATTACACCAGCAATGCAGAGTTGTGCCATTCGAACAGGAGTGATCATATTAAAGATAACTTATACAATTTGGGCGAAAAGAAAATTAGACTCATACCCTCGCTGCTACCACAGACTTTTCACTACAACCTTTGACGTAGCCACAATATCAGGCATACATTACAAACAAACGGAAACCTACACAAGTAAACATACAAGACGCTACGTTGCTTATACATTTTTCCATCGCGCCCGATACACGACATCCGTACATTATTATAGGGCGACACTCATTCTCCTTCAAATCACATTCTGAAAACAAAGTGGCTGAAAAATCCTCCAGTATAGTGAAAACTTTTTTTATGGAAACTGTTGATCTTATTTATGTGACTCTTGTGCATGATAACTGTGCAACAATTAAAGTCCGTAAGTATTTCATTTTTATTTTTCAACATCAAGTAGATATTCTCAACAGCTCATTAGAGCTTGCATTGTTTCACCATGTAAATACAACAGAAACATAACTGCTGGCAAATCAGGCTCCTCCTGCAGTAAAATTTCTCCTATATCATTTCTAGTGACTTTATAAAGTGTTTAGTCAATTACCACTCGTATTTACTGACAAGGGCTCATGCTGATTATAAGGCGCACCCCGCCAAAATTTTAAACAAAATTCAGATTTGTTTATTGATCAAGGTTTGCTTATCTATTTTAGTAAATCATAAGTCGCAGGGGTCTTGTCAGTCTTAGGGAAAAAAAGTATCGCCCTTATAGGACATTAAAATACGGTGTGAGAGCAGGCTACAGAGTGTATCTTTCAAAAGTTTTTGATTGTCTTGTTCTTTGTGTAATCAGCACATGATATTGTGTAGCCACTACTGTTGAGTGCTTTGAGCATAGCAATAAAGCTGGCTGATAGTGTAAAGCTATTCAAACATGCTACTATAGATTAAAGCGCAGTATCCATGCCATGCGAACGGTGGTGGCATACCATCAGGGGTATAGAATACTGCATAGCTACGCAGACAACAGAGCAAATGAACCTAGAGAGGAAGCATCCGGCATGGGGATTTTTATTAGTAGATAGACAAAAAAGACTGAAAAATTGGGTCTCGGAAGCAGGTCATGAGAAACAAGTAATAAAAAAAAAAACTCCACTGAAAATCGTGGTGTTGGGATGAACAGACGCCCGGCCACAGTAAATGAAAGCTGGTCTTCTGTGATCTAGAGGCCTTAATATAGGGCAGTGTTAGAGATTAGGACTATATATATTTATTTCTTTTGGCATTCATTATATGACCATAATGTAACTTTAAGTTTACTCATTGGTCTTGCTTTTTTTTATCTCATAAAATGTCCTCATTGCACGTCTTGACGGATGGCCGTGGCATAAAAAGCTGAAACCACTGCAAAAAAAAGACTGGACGAGGTACCATCAAAAGTCTGGAAGATCATCGAAAACTGACAGATCGCATGCCTGAGCATGGCAAAAGCATGAGAATCAGTAGGATTAGGCTAGGCAAAAATCTACGCTACTCTCCCAACCCTGTAGCCCATTATTCTTTTTCAGTGGAGAATCATCTTACCTTCGCGCCCATACCAAGACAACGGACGCATTTATTAGAAAACAAAACAGCACGGCAGAAAAGTAAAAAGACAATAAACAAACACAAAAACATAATAGATATGATTTGCAAGCCTCTATTAACGGCAACTTTAAAATCTGCGCCGATTTATTTAGCAACACTGATTTATCTGTATTCAGCATGTCAGGTTGCAGTCTGTTCTTGCCATTCTCATTAAATCTACAGCTTTAATGCCATGGGAAATATGTTTCTTTCTGTACATGTGATTGTAGTTAGGAGAAAATGTCTTGAATAGCCTTTAACCAGCTACCTCAACATAAACGTATTGCATGCGTTTCGTGACATAAACTGATGACTCATCAGTTTATGAGGGGATATAACTGGCTATTTGGCTGTAAATAAACGTCAAGTAGGATCTTCGAAAAAAAAAAAATACATCTCCTACTTAGCGTCTAGATAACGCCTTAACAGTTCTCGGGGGGGGTATTTCATATCTTTTCAAATATTTTTATTTCTAAAATGGTTTCTTTGCAAGACCAAGGGCTAACCATGGACATTTTACATATCCCACACATCAATAAGGCTGGTTGGTTGCCATCTAAGTTTGCTTTTGCATAAAAACACTATTGTTCGTCCTTCATTATTTTGATTATCGCGGGCAGTTTCATTAGCCGCAATACTTGGTTCATATTGGAGATATCGCTAATAAACTACAAAAATACTGTTTAACTGATTCCTGTTCTTTAGCAATTTACACACCTGACCGGCCCCCCCGCCCCCCCGCCCTTCTGAGATTAAAGTAACTGAATAAATGCTATCTAGATGTAAAATCTCCTGACATGATATGGATATAATCTTGGAAAATCTCGACGATGCGCCACTCAATAGATAGGATCTTCAGCTAGTGAACAGGGCGATGTGACTTCTGCACACTCTCCGCTTAAGTGTCTGCTCATTGAGCCTGCCGAGGACTACTTCTTGCGTAGCATGCCTTCCCATGTGTCAAAAGCAAGTCAGCTTCGTCTACAATGATGGTTCTAAAAGTATCCATGGGTTTTTTTGTGGGGTCAAGAAATTTGAAGAGAATACTCCCATCATCAAAATAATTTAGAAATGACTTAATACTCCAAGCAGCAAATTAATGTGTATAGAAAAATACTACAATGTAGCAAACATCAAAATAGATTTGAAAAGAAATTGCTAGCATGGCTTAGCAACCAAATTCACCCTGACTATTCATATAATTATACCATATGCTTCAGCTAGGGGGAACTGGCATTAGAGGGTTCTGCATTCTACAGGACAACAGGGGCATTGAGCATTCGCTGCTCCTCCTGATACATGCTTTGAATGTCGATGTTTCTGGGCGCTAAGATACGCTAACTACACATGTACACTTATTCACGATCAGATGAAGGTAAGTTTTTGTTACATTATTTATGTATAATTAGTAAATATCTATTTGGTCTATATCAAAGAAATAATGATTAAACTCCCACTTACCCATACGGGGCACTAAACCTATAAGTCGTATAGGCGGAAAGATGACTGCTCCTTTTATAAAGTATAGTAGCTCATCAAGTGGATTCTAGCATTTCGTATTGGAGTGTCTGCAACGAACACCCTTTAAAGAGTGAATGCCCTTGGTGGGTGGTGGGAAGGATGTTTCAGATAGCTGAGCCACCACCAAACAGGGGGATAAACTCCTCACAATACGCCATATTTGATTGCACTAATTATGGCTGCTTGCATGCGCTAGAGTGAATGCCTTGTCAGTGACTGACGGGTTCAGGCTAGGGCATCACTCTCACTGTCATTAGGAGCGCTTATATAACCTGCTAGTTGCAGAGGCCTATAACACAGTTAGCACATAGCTCTATCTCACATACACATTTACGCTCTCACAATTACTGTCAGTTGATGTCACAAAAAGAGAAAGAATCATGCTGAGTATGCAAAAAAAGCAATTTTTCTATTTGAGAACTGATTATCTCGTCTTCGAATCTTAGGGCATTTCTGAATCGGCCTGGATAGTATAATCATCACACTACTTATAAAGATTTTCTTTCTGAACTTTTCTATCACTCTCGCTTCGCATTCACACGCTATACCGAAAGATTGTGCAAGTTTGTAGATCTTTACGAATTGGACGGTACCAGGTACCTGGCAGGAAACATGTTGATGAACATCATCAGTACTTTTCCCCATCTTCTCTTATCACTTAAAAGAGTCTAAACACAAGCACGCTAACCATTCACACTGCTCGACCACATCATTTCTCTTACAATAGAAACACAAAGACTGACTGTTTTTATCTGACCTTCTAATCGCTTGCCCTTCTCTCTTAAAAGATAGACCTTAGATCATCTTTCCCCAGCGCCTAAGGGCATATTTGAAGCCCGGATAGCACAGTCATAGCATTTCAGTGCCTGCGGTTAGTCTGCTATATCACCTCTCGGGGTTCTTTAAAAGAACATAAAACTTGCTAGTAAATACTACTATTGCAGTCTGCTATGCTGTGACACATTTGCAAAGTGACACACCAAGGATGCTCTGTCCCTTCCACCACATTCGTGTACAACACAATGGCAAATGGACGCTTTTGCTATAATTTGGTTATTTAAAAAGCTATAGGCACATTTTGAAGCAACAGTTTTTCAGCATATATACATACTCAATACTTTTAGGACACTAGCAAATATACTCCTCTGCCTCGCGCCTTTCGAATGGGGTCGGAGGTGTGAGTTGCTGCCCAGCTGTGGCGGTGTTAGATTAAAAACGTTCACACCGTAATGTTATCAGGGCTGGTCTGGGATAATCGCCTAGGAGTCGTTTAAGCAGGGAACGACTAACTTACATTCCATCTGGGCCCTATCGCTAAATGAGACGTGGCAGGTGGCTAAAAAAATCCAATTTTAAATGATTAGGCTAGCCTGGGCTGAGTCCCAAAAGTAATAAAAGAAAAAGAATGGAATGCGACAGTTTAGTACGGACTACAATATCAGGAACGAAAGCAAAGAGAAAACATCATTAAAACAGCAAGCAAAATAGCAGTTTGGCATAACCCTTTAATACATTCTCTTTTTTACGAAGCCCGTCAGTGAAAAAAAACGCATGATTTTGGTTTTCTAACCTGCATTCACAACAGAATAACTTGTTCAATTTTATGGTTCATTACGTTCAGATTATCTTGTTGTCAGAGAGGAATTACCCAAATGCAGCATGAAGAAATGAAAAATATCTAAACGCAAAGATGGTAAAATGATAAAAGAGGGAACATTCTTGGAGGCAATTTATTCAGCTTAACAAACCGGGCGATACACAATGTTCTTTTTAGTTGTCTAGTCGAACCACTAGATACATCGAAGTGATTTTTAGCCGAAATAATTGTATCGGGCAGTTGTGTGCTAGTGTGTGTGTGTGTCAGTTTTTCAGTTGGCACCTTAAGGAGTTAATCTTGTACAATATGAATTGAGTTCGCCATCCAGTCTAGTGTGTCTGAGCTTGTGCATCGCGAATGCCATTTATGAAGTTATCTCAAGGGCGCCTAGCATCGGCATGCATCGAGTCGTATGGCTATCGTACCACGACCACAATCCTGACTCTTTGAACATGGCACTGTTGTTATGGATGGTTTCTTCAGCCCTGCGGGACGGACTGAACTATCATATGAATTTATTGTTGGTTTTTGTTTTGTGTCTTGGATGCTTTTTATGAAAATGGTGCCAATTCAAAACGAGCCAGACACACTGAAATACACAAATTAACTGGAATACCCCCCTGATCAACTTACAGAACACGCATTTCCTATCCTAGTGCAACTTCTGGAAACGAGAAAAAAAAAAAAATAACAAGACTGGTCAGTACAATCCAGGTCCTAGTAAAAACACAAGCATAAATCATGGCCACCAGCACAGCAGCACACGCAAATCAGGCCTTAGAGGATCCTAGGCGGCACACTTACGAGACACTCAATCACCGCATCCCCTGCGGTACACTGACGGCAGTGCTCCAATATATTGATCCCTAGTGGCGCTAGGAGCGGCTACTACTTCCCTGAGTCTTATCTTCCCTCTTGGTACTTGCTTTGCCGTTGCGAGAATAGTGCTAGATAGCGGTTACTGATCATGTGGCTGAATTACCATGGATAGGGAAAAGAAAAGATTTCATATAGAAGATACCAGACATTAAGTTGTAAACGTTTTCAGTATACACTTGGCTTGATATTTGCAAGACTCAGAGTCGATGACAGATTTTTCATATCAAATTCATCAAGCTTTCAAGACCTTTCAAAGACTCTTTATCCTATTTTGCAAAGTACGGTCGCATCTGACACAATGCTAATGACAGACGATTGATTCGATCATTCATGTCATAGTTGGGCCACCGGTGTAGCCGAAAGACCTGGATGTAGTGAAGTGGAAAGTAACGTCGACAGAATCGAGGATGTTTGCTATAGTAGAAAATAGTGATAAAAAACAGTTACATTGCATTAGCTTTATCATTCGTAGGTAAGGCAAACGCGAAAAACGACAAAACATAGTATCTATGGCTAGTCATGACTTTCTAAGTTGCAATCAATGACGTTTTCAGCTAAACATTTTTCACGATTTTCCGTGATTTTTCACAGACACACCAATGTCCAATTTTCAAAAAAAAAAAAAAAGAAACTTGAAAATGGCACAGAATGTCTGCAAATTACAGGGTTACCAATTTCTGGAGCTAAGACTTCAAAGATCCTTGCAAGACGCGTGCGAACGCCTGTCAGTAGGGCTTATTTGCCGCGTTGGCGCAGTGGGCGACCTTTGAATTGCAGCTCGAGGTTTGAATTTAGAAAGGATTAACGTAACTCGGCGTAGTTAACGAGCTCGGGCAATAGGGTCTAACTATAGAGAACCCAACAGCGTCGTAGGCAATATGCACTATTGCGTTGTTTAGTATGAGCATGAAATAAAATGCCAATAAATGAGTGATAAGGGGCAAATTTTCTGGATTTGTATTTGTTTTTTTGAAAATGAATACGATGATGCAGAAATTGAATAAAAAAAATTATCTCTAACAAGACTTTGACCGAGTCGAATTAGGAAATAACGAGCGACAGATCTTGAATGTAAAGGAAGTACTATATCTGCTAGATGCCGAGTAGTCCTGCGCTTGTCTGGAGGGGCGCATGACTCATGGCACAACGTGTCAAAGCTGTACTTTCGGGGGGGGGGGGGGGGGTGATTGACCCCCGATCTATCTTAAAGCTTTTCAGTGCTGCAAAAGACAAGGAAATTTTTTTGACATTCAGTTATGGTTCGTAGTCGTCGAGGCCGAATACATGTCACAAATAGCACTACGTCACAAGTAAACTAAATGCTACATATTGCGTCCCGACTTGAACTTCGGCCGATGCGAGATCGTCAAGTCAAACACTGCGCTTCACGACAAAAATAGCTTCAATTCCCGTAGCTTCTATGATGAGTTGGAGACAAACAAGATATATGGTCAAAAAATAAGGTCAGAACCTTATTCTTCAAAGCGCACATTGTCACAAAAGCGAATTTTCGCTGAAAGCATGTTGAAACGATTTTTCAGGGCAAAAAGAGGCCCTGATATTTATCCTTTATAATTATATTGTATTGCTTGGTCTGTCGTTCGGCTAGACAAGAGCTGCCCTAGATAGCGATAGGGGGCTTAGCTGCTATTCCGCGGTGGGCTGGGATAAATATTTGTTTTATTGGACGAAGTTTGCTCAAGGGACATCTCCCGTCACTCTCGGCATAAGGATTTGAGGTACGAGATCCATCGGCGATGGCTTTTGGGTAAGGTCCTCGCAATAGGCCAAGCAATCCGCACTCTGGCTGGCTCGCGTGCTTAGAGATATTAGGTGCCAATGCTCCCTAGGTATTGAGAAGCCCCTAGTCTTTACTCTACAAACAAGCTAAGTCTGTAGCTTCATGTTGACGGCGCATAGTAGGAATAAAGTAGCTAATACGACTTTAGTCACTCAGGCATGAAAATATTCAGCGTTAAGTAATCGATTTTATAAGACTTATAATATACTTATTAACAAAAAATCAGGAGATATGTACCTGTATACAATAACTTTTTTAAGGAAAGAGGAATGTTATATATGAGCTGGCTAAAGATTTTTATTTCTGGAGGGAGGGGAGAAAAACGCATGGCGAGAAGCTAATTTGTCCATTTGCTTCAAAAAATCAAAAACCTGCAGCTTCTTATTTTTTTTATAGTAAACTTGCGGTTAATGCATTCGATGGGCGTATGCCGGGCTGACCGGCACGGCTATGTAAATTGATCTGATACATCGATTTGGTGGAGTATAATCATATTATTTTGGAGTATGGAATATTGGTAACCGGTCGCGTTCCCCGCATGGGATCTTAGTACAAATAGTTAACACCATCTCCGAACACACATTCTTGAAGTTTCTGTTGCTAGCAACTTTCTCTAATGCTATATACTCTCTTTGAGCCTCTGACTTTTCCTTTCCTTAAAAATTGGTTATGATATTATTGTTATTGTTTTTTTTTGGGTTTTTTTTGCTGTGCTTACTTGGGCCGCATATATTCTGGCCGTTTTTCAAAATTCTTCCTAATAAGGTTCCTCCTTTGAGGCTCCATCGGAATCGGAATGTAATTGGCCGAGTGGCATGAGTGAGAGCCAGTGAAAACTGAACAAGCAAGGACACACTACCGTACTTAAGCGATTAGACATAATGGCCTGGGGAAGCGCCAGAAAACGTTAGGTACCTAGAGTGTATCCAGAAGCACACACAGTAAAGTAGGCAGACAAGGAAGAAGAAGAAGAACGCTGATTAAGTATCGAACACACTACAGTAAAAGGGCTAGACAAAGTAGTAAGTAAGAAGGAACTCTGAGTTTATCTAGAACACACGACAGTAAATAGCAAACTAAAGAAGAAGTAAGATCGTTTAAACTGAGTGTAATCAGAACACATCACAGTAAAAGTTCCGTGACAAATTGTAAGAGAATGGGATACCTGAGTGTATCAGAACTACCAGTCGTAAAAGGCTTATAGATATACAAGAGAATGAATAAGAAGTATTAGGACTTTAGGCCCTGAGTGTATCAGAAGTTAACCTCACGACAGTAATAGTGCAACAAAGAAGTACAGTAAACCTGAGTGTATCAGCAACACAGCTAGTTAGTAAAAGGCAGACAAAGAAGACAGCCAACTGATCTTATCTGTCGGCTTCATGGTGTTATGGAAGTTCAGGATGATGTGTTAAAATACATGATCAGAGATGTGGGGCAGAACACGCGGGATGTTCAGAAAGCTCAAAGACGTGGCATATCATAGCGCAATGGTTCTCTGCCTTTGGTCGCTGAATTTAGCCTGGCAAAACACACACGATAAACATGCATAAGTAGTGCACATCTGGTCACATCCTAAAGGAGCGATTATCCTACCCACACACAGCAACGCATCACATATTGATTTATTATGTATGTAAGTTTGCTACAAATCATCTCAGTTGAGTTTAAATTAATTCTCTAAAACAGCAGGATTCTCCATGAAACAGGACAATATCATATCAATACTATTTTTTATGATTCAATGTCAGCTCCTGGTATCAAAAAGTGATTTTGTTTTCAAATGAGTTAGGATTGTGAATAATGCATAATAAGTCATAGTCACACACACAGACACACAAACAGAATAAAGAGCCATAACGCCAAGTCTGTGCAACACGCACAGGAGCACGATATAACATCTTTATACACTGGGGCACACACACACTACACATGGCTTGCACACACCGATGCGCACGGTAAAAAAATGGACTAGTAAGGTATCATACTCACTTGGCTTAGAATATGAAAACTCTGGTAGCCTTCGCATAAATGGACTGAATTCTTCGTTTGACTTGGTTGGTATGATGGGCCCGTCTTCTGATAAGCATTAGAAAAATGCAAAAAATATCAGTGCTGTTGTAACAGAGAGATGTGAAAATGTTTCTGGGCATCGAATTCACTCAACGACGGATGCGCCACACACTAAGTCATAAAAGAGGCAATACCTATCTTTTGAGATAAAAGGGTCTTAAGCGACTTTCGAGACTATGCTCCTTAGGGAAAGCCAGGAGCCACAGCCATCTAGGTAAATCCACCATAAATGGAAAGGAATAAGTGAGGCTACATAAGTAAAATTCCTCTGTGAAGAGTACTTACACTGTAGACAAAGAAATTGTAATTTTCTGGTGAGCTTAATTTTTTTAAAAACAATTAAATACAGAAACGAGTAGTGTATTAAAACTACACTCGATACTCAGCATGCTTGCTCTCATGACTTCGAAATTTGGCTAAATTTGAAAAGTTAATGTACTTCACTTTTGCTTCTTTTTTCGCAGTGCTTATTGTCTAGCAATCAACATCAGGCTGATTAGTGATAGCGCATTGGACCGCGGGGAGGTCAACGGCACATAAGCCAGCAATACTTTCTGTGTCCTGCTATGCTTTTGCGGCAGTAGTAAAAAAAGTTGTGTTTTGTCATGTGTTTTAAAAATGTGACACTAGGAACAATTGTGTTCACCTAGGCAACAGTATCGAAGATGGCAATCAATCACATTTATTGTCCTTTTTAAAAAACATAAAAGGAAATTGTATGCTGTTCAGCGCGATACAAATACTAAACATACGACGTCAAGTTAGTAACATGAAGCAGGAAACAATGTAAGGGCAATTAAAATTTCGCACTGTATATTATATATGCGAAACATAGTCCTTATGTATAGTTTTAGATAAAAACAAAATGTACTAAAAAGTTTCACTTTAATTTCATTCATTGAAAAGGGGGGGTCGGGGGGGACGGGGGGGGGGAGGGGGAGATGGGGCGGGGGGTGGGGGGGGGGGGGGGGGGGGGGGGGGGGGGGGGCACATATCTATGCTAGGGGGGGGGGGGGGGGCGTCTAAGGTCTGT